>CAKAOJ020000188.1:600000-1034626 GCA_916701645.2 Sebastolobus alascanus
ACATTTTTCTACTGCCAACACTGTGTTTAACTGTGGAGGAGGAAGATTGCTGCCGTGTACCTGTATGTGTAACAAGCAGAGTGTACCAATGTTGTGAACCTGCCTGTGTCGATGCATCTTACTATTTGAATAATGAACCCTTTAAATAGCAAGAAAATACTGTGCCAGACTTTAGACCAGGTTTTTGTTGGTCAATGGCGCAATTGCTGTCTACTCCCTCAAGATAGCAATGCGCCAACAAAACACCTGACCACACCTTCATTTCGGGATCGGAAGGTTGAGTAACGCATATTTTTACATGTTGGGTGGGCGGATTGGCTCTCATAACGGACAGGTGGGTGCGAATGAACCGCGCATCATTAATGAGCGCAGTCAGGAGGGCTCAAACTAACTGCAGAGCTGCATTCTTAATAATTCAACCTGTGTTTTTCCTCAGATAATGATAAGATAAAATTTTATGTGAAATAAGTTTGGCTAAAATGACAGAAATGTTCAATTTAATCTGATGACTAAACAGGACTAAGATTAAATAAATAAAAAAAATAGTTTACAAAATTAAGAGAGAAAACATTTAGACTTAAATCAAATGAATTTTCGGTGACTAAAACGTTCCGAGTTATCGTCTAAAACTATGAAGGATAAAAATGACTAAAATGTGACTAAAACCAGCATTTTCATTTTAAGACTAAGACTAAATCTAAAATAGCTGCCAAAATAAAACACACTGTGCTGCGTGCCGCTTTGCACTGGGTGTAAGATAGGGCCCATAGGCCGTTTTCCAGAACTGGCTTAACCCATTAGAGAAAGTATAGACCAAAAGGAGAAGCTTCAGATGGTAATCGGCTAAAATAAAGTGTGACGACAAACAGACGCACTATTAATCCTATAGTCTGGACAACTCATCCTCATTTATAGTTTGGAGTACATCCGTATTCCCTACTTAGGCCGACAATCCTACAATCCCTCTGTCCAAACACATGGAGTTAGTCAGAGGGGGATTTAGTGTTGTGACTGGGCCTGCGTCTGCACCACCAACACGAAAACTAGACTAATTATTTTTGCATGTCACATTAGTAGTTTTCATTGCTTCTTTCTTAATCCTTCAAGGTAGAGTTGCTGTAAACTCTCCGAGCAAAACTATGAAAATAATGAGAGAAATCAGACAAAATGAAAACTCAAAAGAGTAAGTCTCTTGGAACATACACTAGGTAATAATATATATATATGTAATATATCAATAAAGAGCTTCTGTCCAAACTCTTATATCATCCCTTGCATTTCTCCTCACCTTTCTCTTCCTCCCACTCCTCACCTTTGCTCTGCTCTCTCACCATTTCTTGCTTTTTCTCATCCTCATTTCCTCCCCTTCCTCTCCCCTCCCTCCCTCTCCCCTCCTCCTCCTCCGTCTCATCCATCTCTCGCTGAGAGGCTGCGTCAGGGCAGATAAATGTTGGACAGATGTTATGCAGAAGTCTCGCCCTGGGTGGCATAACTAAATAAGAGCGTGTGTATTTGCCTCTCCGTGTGTGTCGCCTTGGGTGGCTACAACTAAATAAGAGAAGAAAAAAAATGCCTCAAGTTGTTTCCAATACATGCCCCCTGCCAGCCACAGCTCTGTGTGTGTTATGTAGGCTGTTTTCTAGTTTGCCGCTGCTCCTTAGAGGAGTGATGAGTACAAAATGCATTACCATCTGTCGCCAGAGTATGTCGTATGATTTCATGATGCTGTTAAGACATTATAAGTCACTGTACATTCATTTCTCTCTCTTGGTTTCAGTGTCTTACTTAATATCTTTGTACTTTAAGTTTCTCTTCCATGACGCATATACACCAAGACAGACAAAAAAGGAGAAAAGGACAAAAACAGAGAGAAAAAACAGAAGAGAGACCTCTTTCTGCTCCTGTTTTTCTCCCGGCTGGTGTGTTTTTTCAGTCTTTGGTCAGTTATTAGCATTTGGCAGTCATCCTAACTGCTCTATATTCAGCACATTAACATGATTAGCACTGCTGAGGATGAAACATACATGTAGAATAATGAAAATGGAATCACTAAGTGGACTGGCTGACTGAGTTTCTCGGTCAATCACTGACTAGCTGAGAGACTGACTAATTGACTGAATTGCTAAATCACTGAGTAATTGAACAACTGCTTGCTGACTAAGAGACTGAGTAACTAACTGACTGACTGACGGAATCCTGTTTAATGGCCCAGACACACCAACCTGACATCAAAGAATTAGCGGCGACGAAGACGGACCTTTGAGTCGCCTCACGTCACCTTTGTCTTGGCCAAAAAGTTGCATTTGAACACACCGCAAAGACTACAGCTGACGGCCAACTACCACGTACGTTCTGCTCCTGTTGGAGATGAAATAACTACCAGCCGGTAGTCTGTATTCATCATTCAAAAAGGGAAACCCGAAGAACAAGGACAGCGGATATACAAGCTGTTGTTATGATATGTATATGAAACACAGCAGTGTTTGCAGGCCATTTTCACAACACTCTCACTCAACACTTACGGCCGGGCCAGAAAGCCTGCGTGAGCAGCGCCTGTGCCTCGCGGAACCTATTGTTTTTTATTTCGACGTCCATGTTAACAGGTTAGAGCGGCCACACTGCCTGCGTGAGCAGCGCGGCTCAGCTGCGTGTCAGCATGTCGAATCTCTTCTAGAGATTCGAGATCTCGCCTATTTTTGACATATATATTTTGACAGTATATTGAGATCATACCAGCAACTTTACTACAGTTTCCATGTCTAGATATCTGTAGAATATGTCACAAAGATTTATTTTTTAAATCAACACTTCCTGCTTCTGTTTCAAAATAAAAACCCTCTAGCGTTTTTTCTGTGGACAGAATTCCTTTATTTGTTAAGGCTTTTATTCCGAAATATTTACAGGACAGTGTTGGAGAAAATGCAGTGACTTGCAGTGCTCCATGAATGAATAAAGAACGGGGATTTAAGATTATTACTATTATTTACAAATGAGCACACGCTTCTTAAACTTTTTCTGTCTGAAATAAATATAAATGACATTTATGATGGAGTGAAATGGCCATTACAAAAGGCAAACTATGTAGAAAGAAAGGGCTGGTAGCAGCAGCAGCAGAAACTCTGCAAGTGTGGACACCACGTGTGAGAGACGCAGCGGTTCAGCAAGGCAGCCGCCACGCGCTCCTCATGCAGGCAGTGTGTCCCTGCCATTAGCTTTATTCCAGATTGCCATGTCGTTGTGAAGATTTTGTGTATTGGAATGATCAGATGTGATGAAGATGAAAAATGAGAAGAGTCTTCTGTGTTTTTCCTCTTGACTTTACTAGTTGGCTTGCTTTCCTCACTTTCGTTTCTCTTCTCGTGCACTTATTCGCTTGAGCTGAACAGCCAATCAGAATGATTTCTCTCACCGACGGGCGCCGCTGCCGATTCAACATGCTGAATCGGCCGAAAAAACTCTGACACGAGCAGACTAGAGCCGACGGTGTGGGACACACCACAAAAACTAGGCCGACAGACGCTCACCGACGGCCCCAAACTTTCCCATGGCCGACCGTCGGCTTGGTGTGTCAGGGCCTTAAGTAAACTGCTGACTGACCACTTTACTGACAGTAACTGAAAGTTAGTTGAGCTCTCTGCTGTCATATATTTCACTGGTTTTCGTAGCTATGTTCATACAAAACTTACTTTGATAGAGTCTTGATTTGTATTCAGAGTTTAACTGATAGTTCTGGTGATGTTCTATATTTTTCTTATAGTCAACAAATCTCATGAATAGACCAAATCCAACAATGAATGTATCTACTTACAAGTATTGTGTGTGTATCCAAAGTGCCATTGTTGTCCAAAAGCTATTGAAAACAAATCAATAAGTCACACTGTTTGCATTGGGGACATTTTCCTTCATTATGATGAACATGAGCACTGTGGTTAACACACACGTGAGGAGGAGAGCTGCTGCGCTTTCCTGTGTGTGGATCCAACAGTGTTGTGAACCCGCCTATGTAGACACATCTTACTATCTGAATAATTTGCCCTTTAAATAGCAGGAAAATACTGCGTCAGATTTTAGACCAGGTTTTTGTTGGTCAATAGCGATAGCAATAGATATATAGATAGCAATGCGCCAACAACGCGCCTGACCATACCTCATTTTAAGACAAATATACTGTAGGTGCACAGATGGGCGCAGGCACATTTGCTAGTAGCTATATCTCTTATATTGAAAATGAGAACAGAAGCAGCAGGTTAAACCACTGTTCATTTTACTTGAATAGAAGTTGGTTTATTTTATTTTTTGATAAATATTGGACTGCCTTGTATCTTGAGAACTGAATCAGCAGTTCTGCAGTTGCACTTTTTATTATTTTCAAATAAAAGGTGTATGTATTTGCCATTAATTGTTGTTTACTTGTTTATATCCATAATTAATTTATCCCTGATTCCCTTACAAGAACAACTTTGAGGAATCCTGACCTGCACTGTCCAGTATTAGATATTTATTTCAAAGTCACACTGATTGAATTTTTTGCAAAAAAAAGTTACTGTATCGATTTCAAGTCATTGAATCATATTGTATCGCTCTAGATGAGCCAAATATCATCCTTGAAACTTATCGGAACCATTGAAAGTGATACGTATCATCGTTACACCCCTGTTTGCTACTTATACAACGTGGCCGCTGACCGTGAAAATGACAACTGCGTCGGTCGGACCTAGCAATGACAGTTGCGCTGCGCTGTGTGCCGCTTTGCATCGGATGTAAGATAGGGCCCTTAAACTTGCTAGATTTCTGTCTTCCTCGTACTTTTCTAGTTGATGCAGGTTGGTTTGAAAGTCAGGTAGTGCCTTATTTTCTTGTGAAATTATTCACCACTATATCAATACCTCTTTGAAATTCATTCCAGGACTATATCTACATACGGCCTTCCCACAGCCTTGAAATTCAGCCGGTAATGCAAAACGCCACTGTTTGATTGATGAACTGTGGACAGTGTGTGTTAGCCTGCCTCTTTTTGCTGTCTCCACGTCTGCCATCACCGCAGTGCACACAGAAAAATAAGCTGTTGTGTTTGGGAAAGTGACTGACAGCAGGCAGCAAACAGCCAGACGGCAGCTGAGGTCTGATTCACTGAGATCAACAAACTCTGCCTCTGCTGCTGTGTAATGTGCTCTGTTCCACGCTGTCAGAGAGTGACTGCTTTACTGGCTGACTGGCTGACGGATTGCCTGAATGAATGAATGACCATTTAACTTTCTTTTCTTATATTTCTTGATCTTTTCTTTCTTACTTGTTTTCTGTCTTTCTTTCTTTAAGCTGAATTTATCCTTATTGCCCCCTGTAAACCACTATGAGGCTGTCTATCCTGCCAACAGTGTTAAGTAATAATGGAAAAGGCCTTCAGGGTAATCACACTTAATTTTGTAACTTTAATTTCCCAATACGGCCATACTAAAAAAAAAAAGAATCTATTAATTTATCCACACACACCAGGAAGGATACACACTCAATAATAATAACGGGTTACCCCTACACATACAAATACAACAGTGCCATTTACGTGTACACAAACATACTACATGTTAAGGATGTCACAATAGCAAAAATTTAGTAGTCTATACTAATACCAGTGAAATTCCACGATTCACCATACCAATTCGATACCACGGTAAAAAACAAAAGTAAAACCATAAATCCCATGTAGTTCAACATCCACTACTTAATTACCTTTGCATACTGTTAACCAGGTCAAAATTCCCTCTCTACTATCAATGTTATATTGCTGTGAAAACATCTCCTTCAAACAACTGGATTTATTCTATTCTTCTAGTTTCTCGCCAAAAACTACATTTTACAAGATTACATTTGAACTAGGGCTGTCAAAGTTAACGCGTTGACGCAAATTCGTTTTAACACCACTAATTTCTTTAACGCATTAACACAATCGATCTTTCTGAGGTTGTTGCTTTAAAGCTATAGTGAAGATACATATAAAACTACAACACCTAAGGAATCCATTGGTACCAACCATGTCATACTAGCTTGTCGGCAAGGAGGTTAAATAACGCTCCAAACTACGCTAAATTTTGGATGAAAATGGGTTCTATGGGTACCCACGAGTCTCCCCTTTACAGACATGCCCACTTTATGATAATCGCAGGCAGTTTGGGGTAAATCATAGTCAAGTCATCACACTGACACACTGACAGCTGTTGTTGCCTGTTGGGCTGCAGTTTGCCATGTTACAGTAAGATTTGAGCATATTTTTATGCTAAATGCAGTACCTGTGAGGTTTTCTGGACAATATTTGTCATTGTTTTGTGTTGTTTATTGATTTTCAATAATAAATATACATACATTTGCATAAAGCAAGCATATTTGTCCATTCCCATGTTGATAGTGTATTAAATAGGCTACTTGATAAATCCTCTTAAGGTACATTTTGAACAGATTCAAATTGTGTCATTAATTTGCGATTAATCGCAATTAAATATTTTAATGGATTGACAGTCCTAAATTGAACACATCGTGATGACGTTATAATTTACTTTCTCCCAATACTATTTTTTATTGAATAGAGCCTGAACCCATCAATGGCACCTCCCGTGTTGAAATCGGCAGGACGAGAGCTAGTTAACGTTAGCTGTTAGCAGCCGGTAAGCGGCACTGTCCTGCACGGAACTAACAGCTAATGGTAACTAGGTCTCATCCTGACGATTTTTAAAGGGATTTGTTGTGCACAATGTAGCATTATCAGGGAAAAAGTGGGGTCGTCCCCTGGACGCCTCGATAGTGAGCTTACTGCATCCCAAACAGATTTTCTATCATCGGGGGACGCCATTAGTCTCGAGCCCTGATGGTACCTACGGTACTGTAGAAAAACGAGTACCGCCACATTTTCAGAATTTTGGCATCGACTTGGTACCGAAGTATCAGCTCTCGTGACACCCCTACTATATGTTCTTCATAATTGCTCACAGCCACTTAGGAAAGCACAACTCACAACTCACGTGCACATGAGCACACAAGCACACACACACATCATGTTAATTGGCAGTGTGGTCGGGGCTATTATGAGTTAATTACTTTCTTTAACCTGCTTCAGTCTCTAGTAAAGGATGAATTAACCACAGAGTACTGTGTGTGTGTGTGTGTGTGTGTGTGTGTGTGTGTGTGTGTGTGTGTGTGTGTGTTATGGGTTCCGGGAGAAGAAACCGTGAGCGTCTGCACATCCATGTGTGTATTTTCCCTCGACACAGTGGCATTGACCCCTATTAAAATGTATTAATAGGCAAGCTAAATGTTCAGCATGAATATCTAAGAACTTACAGCCAAGATAATACTCTATTAAGACTGCATGTGTGTATGAGTGTGTGTGTGCGTACACTCTTGCACAGGCAGGGTTATAGCTGCAGGCTGAAATGGAGATTTCCTTGTCTACAATTCACTGATGGTTTTTCTGGCATTCCGGCTTCATTGTGTCCTGTGAATCAGCATGCGTTACACCCCATTGTGCACATGTTTAACGTCACCATTGACTCATCTGGTGCTGTTGAATTGCTACAACAGACAGTAAGCCTAGAGCTGTGTGATAGGCTTTCCAATTAACCTCTACATGGAACAAGACAAACACCCTGAATGAAGCCTGTACCTGACCTCGTCAGATCTATCATCACAAAACATTCTCAACACCACTTATACAGTATTTGGCACACCGGACAGGATCATTATTTTACCTGAAGCTTACAAATTACTAGTCAGCCCACAGCAGGATCAAACAGCGCAAACCATCCCGTTCAGTATGTGGAAGAAATAGGAAGCCAGGCTGTATGTCAGACACAGTTTGTGTTAACCATATGAAACTTGTGTTGATTGTACATGAATCATAGTTTGTGTATTTTTAAGCCATGCTAGCAGCATGGCCCCATGGATGTCTGTCAGTAGGTCAGCCAGTTTTACCACCACTTTGGTCCAGATTGAAATATCTCATTATATTGAATGGGTTGTAATGACATTCATTGTTCCCAGATGATAAACCCTAATCAGAATTAGAAATCAGAATCAGAAACTTGTTTATTGCCAGGTGTCTCAGGTATACACTAGGAATTTGCTTTGGTTCGTTGGTGCAAATAAGCAGTACAAAATAACAATAAAATAATTAAAATGTTAGAATAAAATAAGAATAAAAACTTGAAATTTTACCAATATACAATATAAGATATAATATCAAGAAATACACATAGTATAAAAACATAAACAGATAGTGCAAATATTGCCGGTGTGCAAACACTCCAGAGAGAGAGAGAGAGAGAGACAGTGGGGGGGTGGAATTGAGTGTGTATGAGGGAAGGGGAGTCAGTGTCGTGGGAGGCAGTGGTGTGATGTGTGCGAGTGTGAGTGTGAGTGTGAGAGAGAGAGAGTGGGGGGGGGGCAGTAGTGTGTGTGTTTGTGTGTGTGTGTGTGTGTGTGTGTGTGTGTGTGTGTGAGAGAGAGAGAGACAGTCATGGGGGGGCAGAGGGGCTGTTGGAGAGCCCCACTGCCATGGGGAAAAAACTGTTCTTGTGGCGTGAGGTTTTGGTCCTGATGGACCTTAACCTCTTACCAGATGGCAGAGCCTGGAAGAGAAGGTGTCCGGGATGGGAGGGGTCGGCCACAATCTTTCCTGCCCTCCTCAAGGTCCTGGAGGCGTACAGTTCCTGGAGGGAGGGAAGGTTGCAGCCGATCGCCTTCTCTGCAGCATGCCTGGCCATGTCCCTAGCGTTGGCAGCAGCGAACCAGACGGTGATGGAGGAGGTGAGGATAGACTCGATGATTGCCGAGTAGAAGTGCACCATCATGGTCTGTGGCAGGTTAAATTTCTTCAGCTGCCGCAGGAAGTACATCCTCTGCTGGGCCTTGCTGATGAGGGAGCTGATGTTTAGCTCCCACTTGAGGTCCTGGGTGATGGTCGTGCCCGGGAAACGGAACGACTCCACCGTGTTGACTGGGGAGCCGTGCAGGATGAGGGGGGGGAGCGGGCTGAGTTCCTCCTGAGTCCACCACCATCTCCACTGTCTTCAGAGCGCTGAGCTCCTTGTGGTTCTGGCTGCACCAGGATGCCAGATGGTCAACCTCCCACCTGTAGGCAGACTCATCACCCTTGGAGATGAGGCCGATGAGGGTGGTGTCGTCCGCAAACTTAAGGAGCTTGACAGATTGGTGTCTGGAGGTGCAGCCGTTGGTGTACAGGGAGAAGAGCAGTGGGGAGAGAACGCAGCCTTGGGGGGCACCGGTGCTGATGGTCTGGGTGTCGGAGACATGCTTCCCCAGCCTTACGTGCTGACTGTCAGTTAGAAAGTCTGTGATCCACCTGCAGGTGGAGTCAGGCACACTCAGCAGGGAAAGCTTGTCCTGTAGCAGAGCTGGGCTGATGGTGTTGAATGCGGAGCTGAAGTCCACAAACAGGATCCTGGCATAGGTGCCAGGGGAGTCCAGGTGCTGGAGAATGTAATGGAGGGCTATGTTTACTGCGTCGTCTACAGACCCGTTGGCTCTGTAGGCGAACTGCAGTGGGTCCAGTAGGGGGTTGGTGATTGTCTTTAGGTGGTGGAGCACAAAGTGTTCAAAAGCCTTCATTATCACAGAGGTCAGAGCGACGGGTCTGTAATCCGGAAGACCTGTGATCCTTGGCTTCTTGGGGACCGGGATGATGGTGGAGGCAGGCACCCTGCAGGTTTCCAGAGATGTGTTGAAGATCCCTGTAAACACTAATAACTTGAGTGAGCCCCTATCCTTCCTCTAGTGCCATCATCAGGCCAGTAACAAGTACAGAGTCATAGAGCCACTAGAATTGTTTTGGATTCTTAGTCTTGTTTACCCCCGTGAGAGCCGCATAGACCCATTTTTGTCTTTTTTAGGGAGTACAGGGGGTCTTTATGGGGAGATAGCAGGTCAACAAGTGGTGTACATCATCTGAAAGCTGGGAACTTGAAGATTAATTTGAGAGCCCAGCACTGTGTGTCAAGTTGTTCTAGTCATAAATCAGAAATAAACATGAATTAATTAAAATAAATTGTGAGAGTGCATAAGCTTAGAACATTATGATAGATTTTTTGTACCACTCGAAAATTGATACAAATGATCAATAATCCCTCCAAAATACTACATTAAGAAACCAAGACTTTGAGGAACACCATAGAGAAGCCATGCTGTGATTTCGTATCAAAAACTTTTCACATTTGGAGATTTCTACAAGAATTGCATTTTTCAGTGATTGGATGGCGAGCACTTCTGTTCTGGAAGCTGCTCAGAAACCCCCTTATTGTCAATCTACCTAGGAAAACCATCCATCCTCTGAATGCTCTAGGTCTCTAGTTTGTGGCTGTAAAGTTTCATGAGGCTGTGATTATCCTAGAGGTCACCACAGGTCATTTTATAGAGTGAGGTCAAGTTTAAAAAAATGGTCTCACTACAATTAAATTACTACTATGGGGACTAACATTGTCACACATGAATACAGTTGGGCTCATTGGATCCACAAGAGTCTCAGCTTTACAGTGATATCCAATTTATGTAATGCAAAGATTGTTTAGGGACCCCAGTATTCAGAAATATTTAAACACACCATTTTAGAATAGGAGAAAATAACAGATTTATACCGCACGCAATAAACTGCATGGTTTTTGCCCCAAACTGCATGTGATTATCATAAAGTGGGCATGTCTGTAAAGGGGAGACTTGTGGGTACCCATAAAACCCATTTTCATTCATATATCTTGAGGTCAGAGGTCAAGGGCCCCCTTTGAAAATCATGCTAGTTTTTCCTCCCCAAAATTTAGCCTAACTTTGGAAAATTATTTAGCCTCCTTCCTGACAAGCTTACATGGCATGCTACCAATGGATTCCTTAGGTTGTTTCATATGATACCAGCATCTTCACTCTAGATTTAAGACTGAGCCCACTACAACCTCTTACAGACAGTAATGTTGGTGGGGTCTCAGAGGGTTAAACCAACATAGGTTTTAAATTAGAATTTTAATATCTAAGCAAATTCTAAATATGTACTTTCCACAAGGTTTATAGTGTCAAGTACAGCTCAGCCCTTCGACTCTTGTATTTCTTTCAGAAGAAGTCAGAGCCCATGGTTACAGTCCGTGCACTGCCCCTGAATCACTGCATAGCCCCAGGCTGAATTGGCTGGTTTTATAAGCAAGTCACCAACACCATCTTGGATATTGATCAGCCTCACTGGTCAGCCTCGGCCATTACTCTGACAAAATAGACAGATGGAGTGATTTAAGGGCAAAAGAAACCTTGCTTTTCTGCAAAATTTGATAATTTGCTTCAAAAATTAAACAACTTACTGACGACATGCAAGTATGATTGATGGTATCACTTGATACATCAGAGAGCTGCCAGGGCGATAGCATGGATAGATAATAAGAGCCGGACACACACGGCTGCTTAGCCTTGCTTTCAATTTTTTTCCAGTAGCCACTCGCTGTATTGCAGCGAAAAATCCCCCTGTGGTCCAATAAACAGACCACCATTGTAAAAGAGACGTCTGTAAAACTGTTGACAGGACACCTCCAACTGCAAACAAGGTCGATTATGACTCCATCCATGATCCATGGAGGTTTTATATTAGTAAAATCTTCCTGGAGCCGAGAAAAGCGGTTTAAAAATCTGTGAATTTACCACAATGTCTTCGTAGTAAACCTGGAAGCTAGAAAACTTTTTTGGTGTATGTGCCAGCCAAGCAGTTCTCATTGGAATTAATAGGCACCATATTGGGGCCCGGTATTCAGTTCTTATTATACATCCATGGGTGATAGTCACAGCCTTTAGGATTAGTGGTTTTGCAGACATTGTTCTTGAGTTTGTTTGTTAATGTTGTTAATATATTTTTTCAAACTCTTGTTTTTGTCATGAGTATACAGAACGGAAATAAAACGTCATACTTTTTCGCGACAACGTCGATTTTCTGAGCATCAACCAGTCAAGTTGTTCGTAACGGGTTGATGGAGGCTCTGTAGTCCGAACCAGGACAGCAAACTTTACTACTCCTTTCAACCTTGACAAAGGCAGCGCAAACCAGATCCACTCCATCCGTTCTTATATTCACAGCCGAGTATTTCGTACTTTCGAGTGGTTTATTCGTCACGCCCCTGGTGTGTAAAGGTCTTCATTGTAGTAAAACTAAGGAAGACGACACAGTGTTCGGCTTGGAGTTCATTGGGGAAATAAATATACAGCAGCTTGCATTAAGACGTTCTTTGATGGTGACCCATTACTGCGTCAAGCTCATGTCTTCCTGTTGCTTGAATAATTACAATCTACATTGCATGCATTTGTGTCCCTTCTAGTTTCTCCACATTCTGTCTCAGTCTAGACATGAAAATATTCCTGATGTCTGGTAAAATACATCTCACTTTTAAAGGAATCAAATTATCATGTTGCAATGTTATGTTTCTCAAAGATATGAAAGCAACAAGCTCTCGCACAAGGAACATGACATGAAAAGTTCAGGAATGTGTATTATGTCGACATTGAGGTGGTGACTGTTGGGAAACTCTGTGAATATACTACCTTTTGTCTCTGTAGGAATGGTATTTAGATTTAATAGTGGTCTTACATCCTTGTTGCATCACTTGTGTGTTTTTTAATTCTCACCCACATATTTCTTGTGTTTATACCACCTAATCTTCCAGATGATTACATTTTCTTACCTCATCAGAAAGTCTATTTTCACAATTTATACATTTATATATTTTTCATTAAAACAAGTCACACTTTGACTTCAACTAGAGAAACTTCGACCTCTTCATCTGAATGACATCTGAATGACAAGCAGCTTAAATTTACGCAATGTCAAGATTATCTACAGTACCATGCAGTGAGTGAGCGGGTAGATGTTTCTTTAATAGCCCATAAATCATTAGCGCCGGCCAAAGTGAAACAGAGCATGTGTTTATGGGTACATTATTCTGTTGTGTTCCAAGTATGAAAAACATTGTCAATTTTGAATATATATATATATATATATATATATATATATATTAGGGCTGTCATTCGATTAAAATATTTAATCACGATTAATTGCATGATTGTCCATAGTTAATCATGATTAATCACACATTTTTTATCCATTCAAAATTTACCTTAAAGGGAGATTTGTCAAGTATTTAATATTCTTATCAACATGGGAGTGGGAAAATATGCTTTCTTCATGCAAATGTATGTAAGTATTTATTATTGGAAATCAATTAACAACACAAAACAATGACAAATATTATCCAGTAACCCTCACAGGAACTGCATTTAGCATAAAAATATGCTCAAATCATAACATGGCAAACTCAAGCCCAACAGACAACAACAGCTGTCAGTGTGTCAGTGTGCTTACTTGACTATGACTTGCCCCAAACGGCATGTGATTATCATGAAGTGGGCATGTCTGTAAAGGGGAGACTCGTGCGTAGCCAAAGAACCCATTTTCATTCACATATCTTGAGGTCAGAGGTCAAGGGACGCCTTTGAAAATGGCCATGCCAGTTTTTCCTCACCAAAATAAGTTTGGAGCGTTATTTAGCCTCCTCTCTGACAAGCTGGTATGACATGGTTGGTACCAATGGATTCCTTAGGTTTTCTAGTTTCATACGATGCCAATACCTTCACTCTGGCTTTATATCCTGCTACAACCTAAAATAAAAAAATGTTGCGATAATGCGTTAAAGAAATTAGTGGCATTAAAACAAATTTGCTTTGACACGTTATTATCGCGTTAACTTTGACAGCAATATATTGAATCGTAACCCCTGTATCATGATACATATGGTATCGCCAGATTCTTGCCAATACACAGCCCCATATTCAAGTATCATGACGTGACTGTGTACCTTCATCTTAGCTAAAAATTTAAAGGACTTTAGCTTTATGGTCTTTTCTGCACCTAAAAAGGAAAATTGCAAACTTTGAATTGGCTTAAGATAAAAAACAGAAGATAGACGATCTGATTTTTTACACTAGGTAAAGATTTCTATTAGGAAACATACAAGATTTAAATACTTGAACTGAAAGTCAAAGCTTTGTTTAAAAACAGTGTTGTAACATCCATATTTGTCACAGAGTGACACAAAGACACTAGAGACACAAATCCTGGTGATGAAAAAAGAAAACAAAAGCAGACTAAGTATGTCATGCTCCAGGAAGACAGGGATGGGGTATGAGCATGTGTGTGTGTGTGTGTGTGTTATATTTATTTCCTGTGAGCTGTACATCTTTGTCATCTGTTCCCCTGGTGGTGATGGAGACACATTGTTGCCAAGTGATCGCTCAGGCCCCCTTCCATCTCCCTAATCTACAATATGTTCAGTTTGGCACGTCTGCTAATATTTGATACCTCTGGGGCACCTCAAAGACACACACTCGCACAAAGATTTGCAATGTGCTCCATTTGGCAGATTGCCTCATAATTGGCACCGTTTGTTTGTGTCCACTTATGCACAAACACACATTTGCATTATGATGCTTATGAGTGCATTTCATTCATAAAAAATCCCAGAATCATAAAATATCCAAACCCTAAGTGTTATATTCTTTTCTTTTTTCCTTTGTGAGGACATTTGGTCTCTTTCGCAGAAAGAGAAGATCACACACACACACACACACACACACACACACACACACATACACATACATATTGGCAGTCTGCTGTGTGCGTGCGTGTGTGTGTGAGCCAGACGGAGACAGACAGGTGTAGTATGCCATATGTTGACTTGGTTAAAAAGGTCAGCCCTCTTGCGGTCTCATTATAGTATCCAGGTAGATTTTTAAGTCTCGCTGTTGCAGGTTGGAAAGCCAAATCTCTCGCACTTCCTGTCATTTCACTCACACATTATTTATACGAGAACATTTCCTAGCACGTTGTGTATCTGGAGATTTTCTGCTGCATCTCACCATTGTTTTATAAGAGAGCGAGAGACAGACAGACGGGGAAAGAGAGGGATTGCATTATGACAAGCAAAGGGGGGACAGACTTTAGTGTGAGTGTGTGTTGTATTTTTCAATGACAGGATCTATAAAGCTGTCTCACCGCTGAGTCAGCATGTCTGAACACACACATCACAACACACTGTATCTTAGGTTTAACAGACACTCCCCAGAAACACACAAGACATGGCTCAAAATGAATGTCTCTGTATAACCAAACAAGATTTATTTTCATAACAAGTTATATCTCTCTTATCGGAAGGCAATAAACTGGAAAAGGAATTCATTTATGTGCTTGACAGGAGCTCCCATTAGCTGAGTTAAGTCTGGCAGAGGTTAGCCGTGTTATGGTCTGTTTCGGTTTGGCTTCAGTTATTGGCCAAACCAAAACCAGTTAACAGCAGGATTTGGAAATAACGAGCACATGTTGCGCAGAAGCAGCCGACAACAACTAGACCGCTGACAGTTTTTCATTACTTTACAAGCATTTAGTTCCTCCAAACACATATTTTAATATCCTAGAGTGTACACAGGCAGACAGGAAGTGAAAATATGATATAAACACACTCAAACCATACCTAAAAACTAGGGCTGTCAAAGTTAACGCGGAAATAATTCGTTAACGCAAATTCGTTTTAACGTCACTAATTTTTTTAACACATCATTAACAAAACTTGCGATTTTAAGTTTTAGTGGCCTCAGTTTTAAAGCTAGAGTGAAGATACTGGCATCATATAAAACTACAAAAACTAAGGAATCCATTGTTACCAACCATGTCATAATAGCTTTTCGAGAAGGAGCCTAAATAATGCTCCAAACTTATGGTAAAGTTTGGTGAGGAAAAACTGGCATTGCCATTTTCAAAGGGGTCCCTTGACCTCTGACCTCAAGATATGTGAATGAAAATGGGTTCTATGGGTACCCACAAGTCTCCCCTTTACAGACATGCCCACTTTATGATAATCACATGCAGTTTGGGGCAAGTCATAGTCAAGTCAGCACACTGACACACTGACAGCTGTTGCCTGTTGGCCTTGAGTTTGCCATGTTATGATTTGAGCATATTTTTTATGTTAAATGCAGTACCTGTGAGGGTTTCTGGACAATATTTGTCATTGTTTTGTGTTGTTAATCGATTTCCAATAACAAATATATACATATATTTGAATTAAGCAAGCATATTTGCCCACTTCCATGTTGATAAGATTATTAAATACTTGACAAATCTCCTTTTAAGGTACATTTTGAACAGATAAAAAATGTACAATTAATTTGCGATTAACTGTGATTAAATATTTTAATCTATTGACAACCCTAGTAAAAACCCATAGAAGTTTGACAAGCTTGAAATTATAATACTCAAATGTGGTGTACATGAAAATGAAGAATAGAAAGTGAGCATTATCTGCTAGGTTGTGGTTAGCTTTGGCCAGATTGTAGATAGGTTTGGCTCAGTCACACTCCAACTGGGTTTGGCCTGGCTGTAAAGACAATAGAGACACTGGTTGTGAGCCAGTAGCTCAAACGACTGTGTGTCTGTGCCACTGGTATATTAGGCCATGGCAAAGTTTTACCTCCTCTCTCAGCCAGTAAAGTCAAGTCAAACTTTGCGTGGCACATTTACAAGTAAACTTAGTTGTGTAAAAGGTAGGAAACAGGAGAGGGACACAACATGAAGCCTGAAACCCATAACACCTTGTTGGTATTTTTGGAAATAGGCAAGAAGCTCAGTACAGGATGTAGAAACAGACAGTGTATGTGATGGGAAAAACAAAGCCAAGTATTTTTGTACTGAAGCTGCAAATGCTGTTTTCTTTATGTGACTATTTTTATGCTAAGAAATGTATTCTAGAGGGGGAAAAAAAACTCTCCAATGACGCACAAAAAAACTGTAATACTAATCTGACCTTTCAGTGCTGCTTGTTATCCAATCGAAGCAAAGGTCTTCCAATTGGAAACTAACACAATATTGACCAGTTTTGCAATATGCCATCAATCAAACCGCATCATATCTGTTATGTCTGAAGAATATACTGATCACGGTAAATCTTATTTTTTATTAAAACAACAGTATCTGCCTCACATATTGGTCTGACACTAACAAACATGGACACATGTATAACCTAACCCTAATCTTTTGGACTACAGTAAAAGTCCTCAGTTTTAGCAGGGTTGTAAGAACAGTATATAATATATATTATATTCAAAATGTCCCGTAATTATAATCTCATATTCCAATGTATGTCTTTAGAGTACAAATGTAGTCAAAATCAGGTTAAATTTAATGATCAGAAATAAAAACGACATCAGTAATTGCAGCACAGCAGAGCATGGAAAATGGTTCACAGCTGAGAATTTGGGTCACAATCATCAGCAACTGGCCAACAGGAAATAGTAGGATTAGTACTGCAGGTGGTATTTAACATATTACAACCTGGTGATCCAAAACTGGCTGCAAGCTCTAAAAGTGCAAAACCATGACTTTATGTTAAAGGCACAATTTCTAATTTCAAACATGTAAACCTGCTCCCAACTCCCAAAGTGACTGAAAGGCCTTAAAATAGTCATATTATACACAAACCATATAAAGGATACATTTATAGTAAGATCCAGTCTTTATAGAAGTTATCAATGATTCGGCTTTTAGACATGCATTACATCAGTCTGTTTTGAAATCATATCGCTCAAGATGTAATTGCACTTCTTCAAGAGTCACATATGTTAGGGGAATCTTAGTTGGAAAAACAAGAACTTTGTACTATAACTTCTAGAGATGGGCATGAGTACTTGATTTGAACGTCAGTAGTTTTTCAACGTATCAAGTATCACATTATTTTTTGCGTTGTAAACAAAACATCCATCCATTATCTTTAACTGCTTATCCTATTCAGGGTCGCAGGGGGGGCTGGAGCCGATCCCAGCTGACATTGGGCGAAGACGGGGTACACCCTGGACAGGTCGCCAGCTTATCACAGGGCTGACACGAAGAGACAGACAACCATTCACGCTCACATTCACTTCTATGGGCAATTTAGGGTCAATAATTAACCTAACCTGCATGTCTTTGGACTTTGGGAGGAAACCGGAGAACCCGGAGAAAACCCACGCTAACGCGAGGAGAATATGCAAACTCTACACAGAAGGGCCCCATGCCGGGTTTGAACCTGCGAAAGCGCAGTGAAATTGAGGTCTGACCTGCAAATGTAAGCTAACTAGGGCTATACCAAATGCCTTTTTTTCTTTTTACATTTGAAGCTTCTCTTGAGGTTTTCGAATGAAGTTTTGAGTATAATTTTATGATATCATCATTGGGAAAATATGATCTAGTGTTATTGTGGTTATACAAATGTAATTTATGGTGCTGTTAGATTGCTGCTTGACTGCCCCATTAATACGTGACTCCCTTTGGCTTCAAGTCAGAGAGCAATTCGATTTTTGACTGAAAATGTTGTTCTTGAAAGACTAAACGCCAACAAATATGGATTGAAGCAGAATATTTCGGTAGATAAAAACATCTATCTTTTTTCAATAAATTTTGACTTTTGTACGGAGGACATAGCGCCGTGTTGCTCTCGATGTGTGTGTGAGACAGAGAAGGTAGAAGATTTGCATGCAGTATTTCTGTAGGCCTAAGTTATTCGTAATAATAATTTAAATGTCAACGTTAGAAATGAGGCTTCAAAGTTCCAAACTTTTCGGTACAGCCCTATATGTAACTGTCACATGCCATTCCATTCAAAACTGGGAGTTGAAGACAGCTGTCCTACAGTAACGCAGTTGTGATGACCAGCACACCACAGTTTTTTTTTTTGTGATTTTAATGCGAGTACTCGAAATAAAATAAAATACCCATCCCTAATACCTTTGGTAATAAAGCACTATCATTTTTTGTCTAATTCTCTGAACATACTTAAGTTTGTATTTGATTTCCATTAGATATTTGGGGTAGTTATTACTAAACTAGTAACATGGTGAGTATGGAGTCAGACTAAATCTTTATTGAGCTTGTTGTAGAGAGAGTCATCTTGCTTGAGGCCTGCTGGCTATTGAACTGAAGCAGCCTTGAGGGCAGCAGACACAAAGCCTGAACACACAGTCCAGCTCTTCTTCCTAAGTACCAGCGTCTCTCTCTTTTACATCATGATCGTCTCCAGACGTCTCGTCCTTGAGCTTTGGAGCAGCAGTGGGACAGAGCCCCCGGAGGTACGGCTGAGTTTAGAGCTGCTGATCCACTGTGAAAAGATTCAGTGGGGAGGTTGTAGATGCTGCTGGGATGTTGGAATGATCAACATACAGCTGTCCCTTCATTTCCTCGACATTATTCAGACTGCTGCGATGCGATTTACCTTTTCATGTGCATGGTTTATCAACAACGTCACATCATGGCTGTGTCACGAGTTGGTAAACCGTGCCAGTGAGGCGCTCTGAAACGGAGCGGCGGAGATCGATAGACAGTATGGCTGGGGCGATACACCTATCTCTCGATTCAATACTATCACAATACTTGGGTGCCGATTCGATATTTATTGCGATTTTTAAGTATTGATGTTTTATAAGTATTGCAATTTGATATTTCAATTTATTGCAATTTTTGTTAACTTTTTTAACACTAGACCATGGGAAAAAAGTTGAATCATACACTTCTAGGGACTTTTACTTTGGAAAATATCTAAATTAATACAGTACAAATGTTTGATTTTCAGCATGTATGTAGTCAGAGATGTCCTGAAGTCAAATATATCAGTCATTGTCAGGCATTATTTATAAAAATTTTCCCAGTAACCCAAAAATCAGAGAATAAAGATATTTCCCTCCCAAATTAGTGGTATTTTCATTTTACTTTTTTTTCTGGCATGAAAAAATCTATTTCAAAATCGTAAAAAAAAAGAATTGTGATACATGGCTGAATCAATATTTTTTTCCCACCCCTAATAGACAGACACTACATGCCACTTATTATGGTTTCTGCCTGCATGCTTTCGTGGTCGTAAAGAAAGAAAGCTGCAAGCGGCAAACAGCTGTTTCCATGCACCTCGCCCTGTTGATTTGACATTTTTCATAAATTTTAATAATATTTAGTGCTCTCCCAGTGGTACACAGTGGTACACTCTTATGTGAATGCTCTGCTTAATACATGTATTATTTGATTTTGAAACAGTAGTCTTATGTTGTTGTTCAGTTGGTTCCGTGGTCCGTGCACACTGCTGTCACATCACTCGCTCTCTTTCCTGGCGTTTCAAACTGCAAAAGAAATCTGATGAATCAGTAATGTGATTTTCAGTTCTCAGATAAATACAGCACAAATAAGTATGGCTATGATAAGTGTATGTTCAGATACCCAGATCATTAAAAAAATGGATCAGCTAAGAGCTGATCTCCAATATGGCTGCCAGAGTGTATGTTATATCACCTTAGAGCATTTCGTTTAAATGTTTTCACAATATCTGCCTGCCAGTAATGAATGATTTTACATTTTCTGTCTGTGTCTTCTTGCCTCTGTCTGTTTTTCCTATTACTACTTTCTTCCTGTAGCTTCTTCCTGTCTCCCTGTAGCTTTCTCTCACAGAGCATACAGATAAGTGAATATGAAACATCATTATGTTTTACACTCTTTTACAAACACAAATCATACACCCCTCTGCCAAGCAATGAATATTTTCTCAGCATGTTTTACACTCCCAGTATGAGAGGCATCCACACACGCACACACACACTATAGGCACAGAAACATACTGTACTGCACACACACACACACACACACACACACACACACACACACACACACACACATACACACACACACCATTCAATTCCATTATGAAGAGTAGTCTCAGCATAGTCATCAGTTTCTCACTTTTAGAGATTTTATTTAGATTTTTTACATTTTTATGAACGTAAAACTTGTGTCAAACTCTTTGTGTTTGTCTCAGCACTTTTTTCAAAAATGAGACTGTTGCTTTCAAGGACTCCAAATCTTTAGCATTCTATTCTTTGCCAGCATGATGTTGTGGGAGGATGTGCCATGTAATGACACAAAGGTTAGCCACGTTTTTAGAGGGTACTGTACTTAATTCAAGCTCATTTACATTACAGGTGGCATAGACGGCATACACTAGCATAGCCAATGACTTTACATGCCAATTATTTGGAGAAATCATTTTAGAATTCCTGTGAACCAACTATGAGTCATGACCTCCTCTTGAACAACACTACCAGTTTTGTCAGAGTTTTTTAGAGCTGCATTTTGAATGAGAAGTTTCTAGTTTATGTTCTGTCCAAATATTTAAAGGCTGATGAGTACAAAATCATCTTTACGCTAAAATGGTGGAACGTCTTAAAATGCTTTCCATTCTATTTAGCCGTCCCTTTTCTCAATTTTAAGACAGAGAGGTGTCTACCGTTTTGATCCAGACTGAAATGTGATGGATTGGCACAAACTTCAGTACAGACATTCACGGTCTCCAGAAGATAAAGCCTACTGACAACAGTACATGATCCCCTGACTTTTCCTCTAACACCAAAATGAGGTTGATATGTGTGGTTTTGAGTGAAATATCTCAACAGATATTGGACAAATTTTCATGAGCTTTGGTACACATATTCATGTCCCCCTCAGGAGAAATAATAACTCACAATAACTAATAAATGGTCTCGTAATAAATCACCATTATCAGATTAAAATGTGGATATGTACAATTTGTTGGTTTATGACCAAATACCTGCAAAACAAATGCCATTCCCATTAACCTCTGTTCAGTGCTAATTAGCAAATGCTAGCATGCTAACATAAATTAAGATGCTGAACATGGTCAACATTATACTAGCTAAACATGAGCAATGTCATTGTGAGCTTGTTAGCACGCTGATTTTGGCATTTAGCTCAAAGCACTGCTGTGCCTAAGTACAGGCTTGCAGAGCTGCTAGCATGACGTCTGGTTTTAGTTGATGATTCTAACAGGCTTGCACTAAATAGTACTCGTATGGTCTCTGGACCATGCTTCTTACAATGTCAGCCAAAGCACCAGCCAGATCCTGAAACAAGAAAAGTAAAAATCTCGAAGATATTCATTTAAATAAATGTCTGTTAAGTCACTATCGTCGAATGTGGTAACACAATAGTGATTGAGCCAATGGCCACTGATGAAAGGCCACGCATTTAGATAGATAGATAGATAGATAGATAGATAGATAGATAGATAGATAGATAGATAGATAGATAGATAGATAGATAGTAACTTTATTGATCCCGAGGGAAATTCAAGAGTATTACAGAATTATTGCAGTATTACAGACTGGGTGTCTGTGGCGACAAAATCACAAGTGGCGATCTCTGGTAAGTTAGATCCAAAAACACACTTGTAATTACTATTTATCGCCATAGGTGCCGCCAAAGAGAACAAAATGAAGATTTTCGAGATTGTAACTTTAACCTCCAGTGATGTCCCAAGATCATTTTTAAGATATCATAATGCATATTAATATTTAAAATGTTTAGTTAGTTTGAAAAATAAATTGCAATGTAGTTTTTAGCAAATGTGATTCAAACAGGAGTAAATGATGCGTTTGTTGGGACTATTGTCAGCTGTGGATCAGAACATATTTGGAGGGCTAGTGAGTATTCATGACAGCAGGATGACGTATGTGAGATCAACTTGAAATAAACTAGTCTGTGTTCATGGTGATGAAGGAACATGTCACCCAGTGCAACAGTGTGTCTCAGTGATGTGTTTTTAATAGTTTTTGGACAACAGTGGAGCTCTATGGCACAGAGGAAGAAGATAAATCAGGCGTTGGATACACACATAATACTTGTTTGTAGAATCAATTAGTGGTTTTAGTCTTTTCATGCTGACTATAAAAAAATAGAATATTACGAGTCTTATCCTCTCATAGCTGGTGCTGTCTGGATATAACATTAAGTCCGGCATCTACTATTCATTATCAACAGAGGAGTTTAGCAAAGTATTGATCACTGACTTCACAGATTAGTTTTATCAGTGTGAATTGAACAGTCCAGGATAAGAGGCAGAATGTAGATTCCTCCTTAATGTTGTTCCATTTTGGAAATGTCCATTTGCATTTGAATGTACCACCCTCGGCTATTTGCAGTTAATGTGGGCAATGAAATCATTTGTGACACCAAATGATCAATTTATTTAAGGGTGGTAAGTTTGTCTTCTATTTTAACGCTTGAAGAACACAACTAAAATAGACTCTTACTCAAAGTAGCACAATGATGCACACATATTACGTTCTTTTCTGTCTGACACTGCCTGTCAGGAAACATATTGGTATGCATCATGTACATTCTCAATGATGGGAGATGGAATATTCAGAGACAGTTTTAGCTGAGGAGGGACATCGCATCGTCTCCACACACACACACATTCACTCACACTTAGGTATGCAGGTACACTACATCTGCATCCACACAGCGCAGACCAGAACACTTCATAGTTTATACCTGCACATATTTATATTTGACAGCTTACCTCCCATAAAGCTGGAGCCTTCTCTGCTTGGGTTCAGAGGTCTGTTTGTGCTTCTTGAAAATAATTCACAAACAAATTAGCCTGCCACTTCTAGTCAACAACACAGAAATATGGATTCTTACAAGGAGTTCACACATAAAATGGTAATTCCTGATATCATGAGAGAGATGGTTCTTTTTTTAATGTCTGTTCATCCATCGCATGAGTTACTCATGTCTGTCTCATGTCAATTTGTTCATTTTCAGACAGTCGTCAAACATACAGTATCACACATTAGTTAGTAAATGGGGTTACATTGCATCTGAAATATTGTGACCCTGTTTCCTAGTAACTGTGTTAATACACTACTCAATGTAGTGTCCTGTGAATGAAGTGCTATTTCGTTGAACGGTACTTAAGTCATAAGAAGTAGAGGTGTTCATAACCTGTCGAAGGAATCTTGAAACTGAACCATAGGTAGTATAAAAGAAGTGGACGTAGTCACTGTGACGTCACCCATTGGTTTGTGGATTGCCGTTTTAAAGCCTTGAGTCATTTTGGCCGTCGCCATCTTGGTATGTGGCAGTCGCCATCGTTTTTTGCAACCAGACGTGACACGAGAGGGTGGAGCTAAGTACAACCAAGCGCTGAATAAGACATATTAAGACCAAAAATGTTGTAATTAACTTTGTTAAACTGAAAACACACTGTGAAATGGTTAAAGTTGTAAGACAAGAACATGGACAACTTTCAGACCAGACAATGCCGTGGTAGCGACCTGTCAATCACAAGGTAGCCACGCCTTAAAGCATACCCTGCTTTATGGTCTATTTGACTCTAAATGGGACCATAATTTACTACTTGAACATCATGCTGTATTGAAACCTGAAACTAGCGATTGAAACCATAAACTCATGTTTACAATGTTTACTGAGGTAATAAATCAAGTGAGAAGTAGGGTCATTTTCTCATAGAATTCTATACAATCTGACTTCTTTTTGCAAACAGAGGAGTCGCCCCCTGCTGGCTATTAGAAAGAATGCAAGTTTATGGCACTTCTGCATTGGCTTCACTTCTCAGACCCGGAGGTAGCCCACTGAACTGAACTCAAAGAAACAATCATGATGTGATACCTCCGTTGCAAATAGGTGTCTGCTGAGCTACTAAACCTATAAACAGAGCATGTATAGACATAGTTTAGTACTGAAGTGAACTAGCAGCCTACTGGCATTAGGCTACTTCTGAGCTGGCAGAATCAGCACAGAACATCACAGCTTTACGAACAGTGACATGACCAACTTTATATACTGAAAATTATTTTGTGTGTTGGTGTGATTGCTTAGTTTAGAAGAAAATGAACAAACTACATAGTCAACGATTACGAATCTTTGAACTGAACTCAACAAACCGATTGGAATTGGTAAAGTGATTTGTGATTTCCAGCTCTAATATAGAGGTGGTGTGGATGGATAGTTGGTGTTCATATTCACATATAGCTACAAAAGCACTTTACGTAAGTTAAGGGAAAGATTGAGGTTTTGATTAAATGTTAAAGGTGCTAAATGTGAGATTTGGAGCATTTCTATTGCCTCCGCACGGCTCTCAACATGGCAACATGGCCGGCGGCTCATAGCTAACAGCGCTAACAGTGAAAAGAACGATAACAGTGCTGACAGAGCTAACAGTGTTAACCTGGGGGGAAACCAGAGGGGTGCTATGCTTCTGTAACAGCGCTGTCGGTCAGGACGGTGTTATCAACTGTAACTGCCATATGAGAGCAGTGCAGAGCGATGGCCCTGAGCTAGCCAGTGGGGCACGCTCATATGCACTATCATGCACTAAAGGGATGTGTGTCCTGCTCGGCTATGTCAACAAAGCACAGAGAAGCTCAGATTTCAACACACACAGAGGGAGAGTGACTTCATTCTCTGCTCAGGTACAGTAGACCAGTGGTTCCGAACCTATTTTCCTTGAAGCCCCTACTTATCCATCCTTGAACAAAATCCTCAGTTTGAATAAAGAAGAAGAAACCTTTATTTGTCATAGTAGGTACATACATGAAATTTGACCTCTGCATTTAACCCATCCTAAGTATTTTATCCTAAGTAAACATGTCGCGTCTCGTGCTTTGAACTTTTTCAATATTTAAACCTTGTGGTCTGGTTCTTTCCCTAACCATAACCAAGTGCTGTGAGTTGCCTAAACATAACCATACAAAACTAAAGAGAAGAGATATTGTATTGCAATAGTGGATATTGTCGGGAAAACAAATGAGATATGTTCTCAATGAATATTTTGCAGATCTGTTCAGTATGTACAATACATTCTGAAATTTTACAGATATTGTACACTCATTAGTAATGTTACATTATTTTGTTGTCAAAAACCTAATTCAGGCAGCATTACTGTATGTTTCCCCCTAAACTTATTTGCTATTGCAAATTACTAGTATATAAAGGTCATTTCCAGGGGACAGGGTTGCACATTAAATGTTGTGGCTAAATGTGATAGTGATGATACTGATGTATAATTGAATTTAGTTTATTTATTTAATTTAGTGTTCAGCGTTTTATATGAGTTTATATGGATGAGCGAGGGCATATTAGAAAGGTCAATAATATCATGAAATCATGGCAGTGATTCTGATATCATGCCTGTGGCTACACAAATGAACAGAATATGCTGGAGAGCAGATATTAGCCTTTGTTTTATTAGACAGTTCACAGTGCAAAAAAAGATGTAATGTAGGAAGCAATAAAGCCAAGAAGTGACTCTTGCTGTATCCACTCTCTTTGGAGTCTGTGCACGACACTGCTCTGAATATTTCATAAAGCTCTTTTTTTACCTGTGTAAGCACTTCTGGAGAGTGTGTGTGTGCTGTGTGATATGATGAAAACCAAGAGGGCCAGTCCTCACTCTCCAGAAGCATCTTTCAAAGTATCTATTGTCTTTTTTGCACTTTGTAAACATTGAGAGGTGACAGTGTTTTCCTATTGTAAAGATGAGATACTCTATGACCCTGAGACTGAGCCAAACACTTGGAAATACGAGAGGAAATAAAGTCCAATAAATTTATTTTTGCTGAAAGGTTGGATAGCAATGGAGAATTTATGTCACTCAAAACTTAGAAAAAAGACTTACAGACACACAAACACACACACACACACACACACACACACACACAAACACACACACACACACACACAAACACACACAACTCCATACAACCAATAGGGATGTGGAGCATCTGACAAGTGTCTTAAATTTTCTCTACACAGATTCAGTTTTATTGAATTTTCACAGTGAAATACGGCAAACTCCTCCATCCAAACCCAGTGCAGGAAGGCCCAAGGTGGCTTCAAAAACACAGCAGTGCAAAAATAAAAACATTGCATCCCAACCCAACCCTCCAGGAACCCTGCAGTGAAGCTGACAGTGACATGATGAATGATGGAACAACAGCTTTTCCTCAGAGCCCCAACCTGCTAACAGTCATTTTGAATTTCACAACACAAATTGTGACATTAAATGGACACGACTGTGTGTGTTGGGAGTTGGTGCTACTTTATGTTTTACTGCTCATTTTAGATGTCACCAGAACATTTAAGCCATGACCTTTGACCTCTTTACTTGTCAGCATGGTGACTTGCGGGGCTAGACTGGCCATCTGGCACACTGAGCATACTTTCCCGGTGGGCCTTTTGGGCGGACGCAACTGTCTTTTTTTTTTTTCTGTCTAACCAGCCCATAAAAAAGGTAGATCGAACCATTGTTTTTTTCTAAATTGATACTGGGCTGAAGATGATAGAGATCTGTCTGTATCAGCCCCACCTCCACATGCTCTATGTGTGTGTGAGCATGCACTCAGCTGAGAGGTTATGTCCCTGCCAGTGCTCGAAGTGAGCCAGTACTCATCAGTACGCAGTCCCAGCACTTCTACATTTTACTCCTTGGCATACCGTGACTTTTTCTTGCGCACCGCCACTTCTCACAAGCTGACGATACTCTTCTCTGCCCTCTCCATATCAGGTTCTGTAGGAGATTCATAATGGCGATTCATAACGGCGCAGCTCCAGCGTATTTGCGCCTAATAAGCCGTATGAACATAAAACAATATGAAGAGCATTTGGACGATCCAACACACGGCACGAGGGTGAGGGGGTGCTGTAATTTATGATACATTGTTCAACATCCTATTTTTATTAACAGAATACAATTTTAGAAGGCAAATATTTCCAAAAGAATTTAATGTTCACACGAAGGCTGTGAGATGTGTAAATAATAAAATAATGGTTATAATTACAAAAGTTCTTATCAGTCAGGAATAGGTGGTTTTAAAGATTAATAGCTATCTACAGACTGTGTGGGCTAAAACACACAATAAGCCTAATTCTCCTTTACAATAACACTATGTTTACATCAAGCAGGCAATCTCATTAAAACATGAAAAATTAACATCAGTGTATATGATGGAATAGAGGCATTACAATGTGCCAGAGGAACCAAATTTTGGCTTTTACAGACACATTTTGTCTCCAGGGGGGCATGACCCCAGACCCCCCTGGCTGGCTATTTTTTACCACTGGCCAGCTACACCCTGTTCATCACAGTGGATAAACAATTTTTCAACGCCACATGTTGAAGGTGTTTGTCATGTTTCCTCTCACTTCACCTTCCTTAATTACTTCCTACTCATAACACTGCTTTAGTGTTTTTTAGGGAGTAGCACGGTTGGTATACATAGGGGAGGGTGAAAATGGTAGATGTGTTTGGGCCGGACTGGGCCAAAATGCCAGTGCTGATTTATTTTGTCCCAGTCCAGCCCTGGTGACTTGAACCTGTATCGATCTGTTTTCGGACATATTGACTCATTTAGACAAACTATTTTTAGCATTTGGTCCAAACCACCTAAAGCCTACTACAGTACTGATTTAATTCTGTACACACGGTAACACACACTCAAATACACACCTTTTATGAAATGTACTCAGACATTAACAGCAGTAAACACAGCTAGAACCACTTGGACAGAGTTCAAACCCCCTCTGTACCAGGCAGTGTGTGTGTGTTTTCAACAGATGGGGACAGCAGCAGGGGGTGTGTGTGTATGTGCGTGCGTGCGTGCGTGCGTGCGTGCGTGCGTGCGTGCGTGCGTGCGTGCGTGCGTGCGTGCGTGCGTGCGTGCGTGTGTGTGTCTGTGTGTGTGTCTGTGTGTGTGTACGTTTGTGGGGGTCCCTAAGTTCTTCCTCACTGCTCTTCACAAAATGACCTCTGGAGTTGAGGGTGCAGACATTTTGGAGCCTTGCCAGCTTAACAGCTCTCTATACATACATTACGGTATCACTCAAAAACCCATTCTGAACTTGTAATGATGCACTGGGGATAACACTGTGTGGGTTTGCACCCTTTGAGAGACTTTAAAGTACTTCTGAAACTTTTAAAGCTATAACTAGTCCATGCTAAGTAAAAGTAACCTGCAGATACGTACATTAACAAAGGAAAAAAGTGAAAGACATCCATCACCTTGACTGAGAACCAACAAGCACGAAACAGCAGACAGTTAGCAATTAGCTGGTGAACATAGTGGAGCATTTAGCAGCTAAAGAACCAGATATTTCCCTCAGGAGTTTGTAAAGACCTAAAACAGGGTTGTGTCTAGAAGGTCACCCACGAGTTGGGAAACTCTCGCGAGAACTTAGGCATTGATCTCGAATAGATAAGGTTAGAATAGGTTGTCGGGCAGCAAGTCTCGCGAGAGTTTTTGCCAGATTTCGCAATTTGCGGGTTACCTTCTAGAGACAACCCGAAAACAGATCTAAAAGAAGATTATTAGACTATTAGACTTACGTACATTCATCAAGTCGCCAGAAGCAGGTTTCTAAATTAATGCTAGTATTGCTTCGTGTCTGTTGGAAGTGTAAATACAGCTGTCGCGGTGAAGGAATTTCCGTTGCGGTGAGAATGATTGCCTCAAAAACGCGATATAATTGCTTTTTTTTTTTTTTTACTTAATTTATCTTGATTTTAGTGCTATATAAATCAGATTAATTGTTAGGCAATAGCCTAACAATAAATAGCCAGAAAAAAACACCAAACATGCAAAATAGATGCTCAGCACCCCGTCAGGCTGCTGGTATTTGTAGCATAGTGTGAATAAGCGGCGCTCCCATTGCTTCCATTCCATTCCCAAAAGAAAAAAGCGGTTATGGCGGTTGCTTGCCATCACCTGCGGTTGTTTGTCAATAGTGCGGTATTACAGCCACTAGGCAGGTATTATGCAAATGTGTTACTTGGTGACATCACTACGTTATGGTAGAAAAGGTGGGACTTCAAGCGAGGCGTTTCAGGCAGTTCAGGAGCAGTGTTTCTGTGAGAGAGAGGAACTCCCTTTGGCGTGGACTTTGGGCTTTGTAACTTTGCAGACATTTTACATGCACAAAAAAATACATAACACACTGAAGTAAAGGGAAAAAGCACAAAAGCATAATAGGTCCTCTTGATTACATTATAATTTGCATAATTCGATGCTTGGGATAATATACTCCAATTACTGTTGAGGATGTTTTTCTTTGGAGTTTCAACACACCGAATCCAAATTTAGCTAGTTGACTTGGCTTTAAAGGTTCAATGTGTAATTCCTTCCTGCCAAATGCTCCAAACAAATAGACCCCTTTTCTGTTAGTAAACATGATGCCGTATTTTGTGGGCGGAGCGTTAAGTGGAGGCAGAATAATTCTCTGAACATGTTATTTTATAGGAGTTTCTCTCAATATGTACTGTCACTCACTCTCCAGGATCACAAGTGTCAGTTGAGAAAGTTAACATTAACCAACGGGACCAGATTAGCTGACCCCTATGCCGCTGACAGACTTCTTCGGCAGGAGTAGATGACTGGCTAGTTAGCTAGCTAGCTTGAACGGAGACTGACAAGGAATTAGCAAGCTAGCTAAGTAGCCAACCGTCCAGCGGGCGGCTGGCCAGTGGCATTGCTGTAAAGACAAATTGAAGGCGTATAAATCTTGATATGCCTATAGTTAACTATCCTTCAGTAAAGACAGTCAAAACGAGAGTCGTACAATATTGACGAAGCGTTTCGTGTCATTGCAAGATGGAGAGAAAGGGCTGCTAATAGTTTAGCCTTCTGCTAGCCATAGCCAATGGCTAATGGCTGCAGTTAGCAGAAGGCTAACTATTAACAATATTTTCTCTCCATCTCTGAAACGTTTCGCCGATATTGTAGTTCGCTAGAATCTTGAAACACATTTCGTTATCTCAAATGTATGCAATATCGATTCTGGCACCCAACAACACAGCAAGATGACATTTTCGATGTGTAACTTTAGCCCACTGCTAGTGTTTGCCCCCAGTCTTTCCTTTGTTTTGCCTCCAGCTAACACTGTGACATAATCATGATGACGACACAAAAATGGTGTACAAGGTCCAGCATTTCACTGTTCAAGACACTGTTCAAGATTATGAACAGTTAGACACGCGTAATAAACCTTGCAATGTGGAATGTGATTTATTATTTAAACTTCCAATCTGGCCTCATCTCATAAAATTAATGTTTGAAAAAATGGTTATGATCTCATATAAAGAATGCCTGAACCACTGAAATATACTTTCATATAGAATGCTGTTTATTGTCTATTTGTGACCAGGTGTCTTCAGTATTGATCAACAAAATCCAGCTTTTACATTCAGATCAATACATCTTCATCCCTGTCGTAGATGTTCATGATGAATATGTATGGCATCACAATGTGTGCCCTCTCCCTTTCCTTTATTTCTGCATGTGTGTGTTCTTTTCTGTATTTGAAGCATATTTCATGATGACAGATGAATACAGCATTGACCAGCTAGAGTATTTAATGGAGTGGATGTTGGAGACATGTTTCTCGTTAAAACCTAAAGGTTTGAATAATTACCCACCATGCATCACAGCAAGGTTGATACTGGGCCAAGGGGGACAGAATGCATCGATCAGGAAGCGAGTGTGTGTGTGTTGCTCTATTTGTCGCCCTACGTGCATGTTTGTGTGGGTGATATGCTTGTTTTTTGGCAGCCACCTCTATCCACATTAGGTTGCTGTGTGTGTGTGTGTGTGTGTGTGTGTGTGTGTGTGTGTGTGTGTGTGTGTGTGTGTGTGTGTGTTCGTGTTCGACTGAAGGAATATGGATTCTGGTGTTATCTCCCAATTTGCCAAGGTGCTTGTTGCAGGCAGTCACTGGAAACAATAAACATTTGTGAACCAAACTTCAGGAGGAGGTTATTGAAATAACGTCAGTCTCGTTAAAGCCACAAATTGCAGCAGATTGCCGCGATATTTACACCAAGAGTGAGCATTTACACCGTGCATCCGGTTTGTTTACACTTGAAAGATATAAATTCAATTAATTGAGAGGTGTGGGAGAGGGTGAAATATGTTTCCTATAATTCATCCAATGACAAGCTCTCCTCCCAGGAAATGAAGTGATATTTAATTCAGAAAATTCACAGACTAATGATGGGGGATGAAGGTGTGTGTGTGTGCACATGTAAATGTACAGTTTAATGACAGAGTATGACCTCGCTACGGACAGATAGTGCATGTGTGTGTGTGAGAGAGCTAAACTTTGTCACTGTCTAGACCCCGCTCAATCATTTTCAATGTCCATTTACTCTCGCTCTCTCTGTCCCTGTTAATGTCTATGTGTGTAAATGAAAAAATGTATTCATGATTGAATATGGCCCAGACAGTGACAGCGCGTTGACTGATGATGGAACGAACAAGCTCATTATTAAAGGTCTTATCACCTCTCACCAGACACAGTTACACACACATACACACGGACCTCACTTCTTGCTCAATGTCATATATGCATTTGTCATCGTAATCAACGTTTTGGCCCCAACTCACCTTTTTTAAAAGTTGTACGAGGATCTTTGTCGGTCAAAGTTACCTGAAGTGCCAAAAACTCATATCTGTACAAAATCTGGCAGGTGCTGTGGTGGTGGATGGTCATAGCGGTAGTAGGGATGAGTTAGGATTTTGTATTAACTATTGCGGGCGCTGCCTGGTAGTAACGTTACTACCGGTAAAACGAGTGTGGCACGTTCAATTTGGCTCTTTTCTGTTAGCGCAGGGGTGTGTGTGTGTGTGTGTGTGTGTGTGTGTGTGTGTGTGTGTGTGTGTGTGTGTGTGTGTGTGTGTGTGTGTGTGTGTGTGTGTGTGTGTGTGTGTGTGTGTGTGTGTGTGTGTGTGTGTGTGTGTGTGTGTGTGTCGCTTCCACAAACCCCCGTGCTCCCTCCGAAGGAGGAGGAAGAGTTGGGTACCCGGAGGCTTACGGCAGGCCAGCAGGTTGAGGCCGCCGCACCGCACTTGGTTTAAGGTTCCAAATGGCGTGTATTTGAGTGGAAAGAATATTGTAGCAGTATTGCCAAGGTAGTACTTTTAATAACAGTAAATTTGGTGGCAGCTACGGAGATGACAGTCATAGTAGAAAATTGCACACTCTGGCAGCACAATAGCACATTAAAGGGTAACTTTGGTATTTTTCAAACTTGACCCTTTTTTCCCATGTTTTTTTGTCTAACTGACTAATGGGGACAACAATTTCTGAAACTGGTCCAGTATTGAGGGAGAGCACTGCAGATGGCAGCTGCTCACAGGCTGCAATGTTATCCTATTGGGGCAAGCTGGCACCGTCATTTACGTCAACTAAACAACAACTAAAAGTGCTTGTTTTTGCCATGACAGGCTCTGATTGTTATTATAAGTGTCTGACATTATGGAAAGAGTCTCGCTCAAGGAGAAGTCTCATTCTGAAATCTGGCGAGGTGACGTGTTGCTGGAAGACAACGGTGGAATAGTGAGTTTGTTGTGTTGGAGTACAGAAAGTGAACTGTAGCTTAGTGTTATCTAAAAGTTTTTCAATGTCATGGCTGAATATTTAGATGATTTCTACGATGTGGATGAGGTCTTTGAATTTGATGGCCGTATATACACATATTCAGATTTCACAATGAGTCTTCTCCTTGTACTTGGACACAATAACAAACAGACCGGATCAAGATGAAGGTAAGCGAAACGTTTTTATTTCTCTGTAGGGTCCTTTCCATAATGTTAACACTTATAATAACAATCTGAGCCTGTCAGTGGCAAAAACAAGCACTTTTAGTGGACGCTTCTCACTTGCCCTCGCAGCTCGTTTCACAGCTGCTGGTTACAGCGCTCTTCCTCAATACTGGACCAATTTCAAAAATTGTTGTCCCTATTAGTCACGAAGACAAAAAACATGAGAAAATAGGTTGAAAATTACCAAAGTTAGTCCTCAAGTCATTGGCTCAGCTGCAGTAATTATTATACAAATATTTTTATTTTATTGAAAGCTCAGAATATAAACCAGCAAAGAAACTGTTCTGACACATTCACTTAAGACAAACATACCAGCCTATGCCCACCCTTTACATATATGCCATATAATATCAAGGGAAAATCTAACTATAAAGCAAGGAATCTCTGTATGTGTGTGCGTGTGTGTGTCCTTCGCATATCTCAAGAACCGTTCATCTGATCTACTTCACACTTGGCAGGTGTATTGCTGGGGACCCAGGGATGTGCAGTGTCAAAGCTGGTGCAATTTGGACAAGCGATACATTCAATATTAAACTTTAAATAAAACAGCGAAGCGCTCTGTGCAGCAACGGGGGTGGGGCCCGTTCAGTGCACTAGTCAAAGAAAAGACAGAAACAAGAAAAAGAAAGAAAGAAAACATTGCCAGATAAAACATTGTGGTTGAGCCTAAAGTAGTCCTTTGTGTTAACGAATTTGTGTTAACGCGTTATTATCGCGTTAACTTTGTCAGCCCTAGTTGGTAAAATAATGCTTTTAACTAACAACTGTTTTGTAGTTTCTGCTGGTGGGCTTTCTTCCCACAAACTCATCCAAACACTGACTGAGTATTAATTGAAAGTGTCTGTTCAATGGCAGCAATTCAAGAAAGTATCTAAAAGTTGATGCATTTCTTACCACTTCAATGTCTTGACAGTTATTCCACCTGCTCAACATGAGCCTTTTTGAATGAGGGGGAGAGAGAGCACTGTAGCCTACAGATAGCAGGAAGATAATTAGCTAAATCTCCATGGGTGGTTGAGCTGCCCCCAGCCCCTACACTGGAAATAGTGTGTTCCCGTCCATGCTGTCGGTGGGACCAGCGGCAGTTAGGTAAGGGTCCCTTAACTGATTTAAATGAACTAATTAGAATTGCTAACTATACACTCTCACACACGCACACGCTGAGGTGGTGGTGGCTTAAAGACGGAGTGGTAGCACTGTGCCTCTTAAGGATGTAGTTGGACGATACTGTATATATCTGTTGTATCAGATCTGCTTCTTAGCTATTTATCTTGTCTTTATTTCCTCGTTCTTTTTTCCTTCATGTCATTTCTTTTTGCTGCTCTCACACTTTGCTCGTGTCATTTTACATTTACCGTAGGGATATTTCAGCTGGTGACATAGAGAGAGATCTCTGGGGTCACAGCCAAATGGATTTTTCATTGTAATCGTCTGAAGAGCATTTTACCTTCTATTGAGACTCATCAGCAGGCCCGAATTGCACTTTCTGCATTAAGTGCATTTCTGTCTGATGAAATTAGATTTTAAATAAGAGAATCCATTTCATGATTCCATTGCAGGACCTTTTCATTGTGACGGTGTTACATTTAATATATTCACGTTTTGATGTAAGTGAAAGTTTCTCAAGTAGAAAGTTCTTCTGCAATTTTAAGTGGTCCCATTCTTTTTCTTTTATTCGTTTTAAAGTCCCTCTCCAGCCAGTGTTACTTCCTGTTTTTTGGTTAACATTCTTTCTCAAACAGAGAATGGGGCTGTGGTTAAAGTTTCAGTAGGCATAGAGTTTTTGGCATTATTGGGCAAAAATTCCATAATAACCTTTACAACCATATTGTAATTCAATGTGTTCTGGGAGAAAACTATACTTCTAGACACCTCCTCATGGCTCTGTTTTCAGGCTTAAAAAAATCTAGCCTGTGACGGGAGACTTTGGCCAATCACAGGTCATTTCAGAGAGAGAGCGTTCCTATTGGCTGTGCTCCGGCTGGTGGGCGGTGCTTGGTATTTCCTCAACTCCTCTCAACATGGCTGCCGGGTCACAAACTTTCTCATTTTACAGCTAAATAGTACACTATAAGATGTTTCTGAAAACAATTGAGGCGAGTAATAGGCATTAGAGTAACAGAATATTGATTCATATTTGATCAGCACTGCCTAGTTTGATCGTTTGATCGGAGTTTGCAAGTGATTGACAGCTGCTCAGAGACGGCAAGACTCCAGTTCGGCTCTGATTGGTTGTTTTCCTGCGGTCTGTGAAATCTTGCAGATAACATTAGGAGCACCGGAGGACACAGAGGAACATGATTTTTTTCAGATTACCTGTCTCATGCACTACTGTCAGGATATAGTGACCGTTTTATAAAAATAACTCTTTTTTAATCATATTTGCTCCATTTCTACCCACTGCTGCTTTAATAGTAAGACCTAATTGTATTACCAAGGCAACCATATTGCATTGTTTTTCAACCCAGTTTACATGAATTTATTGTTTATCAGACTACAATTCAGACAAGAATTAGCGCAACACACCGACTCTCTCTCACTCGCTCTCTTCTTTACCGTCTACTCCTGGCGAGGCGACCGTCTGGCTGCTGCTGCACCGAGGAGCCGCACCGCCGCATGCTGGCCACAGCGCGCCGGAGGACGGGTAGACATGTTGCCAAGGTCCGCCATTTGAAATGCCGTTTCGGGACATTTTGGAGGTGCACTGTCCACCAGCACCACCTGCTCTCGCCTCAGCTCCGGCACCGACACTGACACCGCGCTGCACTGAGATTCGTTTATTTGTCTAACGGGACTTTTCTCTTGTTTTCTCTTGAGCTGAAAGTTGTGCTCCCTGGCGTCCGGACCTGTTAGAGGCCGGCAAACTTCCAAAAAGGCATCCGCTTTCCGTTAATTTATCTCCAGCAGGAGGAGACGGTAAAGAAGAGAGCGAGTGAGAGATACAGTCAGTGTGTTGTGCTCATTCTGCCAGTGAGATTTTATGTAATCCACTGTGTTGATTGCACCTCGCTACACACAAATACCATTGTGAAAATAAACACACTAAAGTAAGGTGAAGGAAACTAAAAAATAAAATGAAAACCCCTCAGTTAGCTAATGCAACAGCTAAGTTCACCTAACTAGCTAACTAACTAGAAAGACAAACTGACAGACAGATAAACAGATTTATCGTGTTACCGCTGCTCAGATGCAAACGTGCATGGGTGCGCCTGCGCAAGCTTCGAAGGTGACGTATGACCTGCAGCTTCTACTATAGTCATACACATTCACATTTTAGCACCAACCTTCTTTTCTTAACTTTGAACTTTAGTCAGGAAATGACTCAAATAAATATGAAATATCATAGTAATGCCAAAATACACTGGAGGGGGGCTTTAACAATCCATTGAGGAAAGCTAAGATTAGGTTTAGATATGCCATTTAAATTAATTAATCAGTAAGTCTTAGAGCTGCAGTACTCTCAGTTTCTCACCTTTAAGATGCACCAAAGATCATAATCAGAGACAGAAATTAGTCCAGCACACTGCTTTAATAGCAGTTTGAAAACTCAGAAATGTTGCCAAAGCTGTCTAGAGGTACAAGAAAATGAGTGTCATGATAACCCGTTTTCTCACAATATGAAGAATATTTAGAAGAAAGACAACCAGAACAACCATTTTCTCAGCTTTAACAAACCAAATACATAACTAGGTGTGTACTGTACAAGACCTTGTAATATGATATTATATTGCGATATTGCAACCTCTCAAAACATTTTAAAGTGCTAGTCTGTGCGCTTTAGCCTGTTAAACTTGTTCCCCTGGTTCCTGTCACATCCAAGTTCATCAAGTGTTGCTCTTCTTCCTCTGCAAACCTCCTCCCCTCCCTACAGAGCCCTTCATTTTTAATTTATGTCTTCAATCATTCAGCTCTATGTGCAGAGTTAAGGGAGAGCGCTTGTTTCCTCCGTCAGGGTGTCCCTCCAGTGTGGCATTGCTCCGGAGCAGATGGCCTTGAGTATAATGATCTACAATGCATACGCCTATGTGTGTGTGTGCATATGAAAAAGAGAAAGGTGTACTTTGGTTTAATGTTTCCCTCACCTCAGCACTTGCACCAGGCTCACATTAAATCCCATCGATCTCACACACACACACACTTGCTTTGCACTGTTTCACTCTCGAGCTCTGGCTCTCTCCAAAGAGTTGTTGTTGCATCAGAAATAGGTCTATGTATATTTCACACAGCACCACATCATTGACATTATGACATTACCATAAAGATAGACTTACATCATCTCCGCTATGATTCAGTTTTTCTGCTTCCATGACTTTTTTTTTGCAGTCCAGAATGATTCACCCTTCACATTTTCTTGGTAGATGTTGGAATTACATCCAAAGAAGTTTGTGTCTGCTTTGTAAGAGCATTTAAAGGAGCAAACCATAATTTGGGACGATCAGCCTATTTATTGAATAATAACAGGCATCAAAGTTATCCATATTTCTGGTAGGTTGTTGGCACCAGTGAGCAACTCCGGGGTCTGAAAAGTGAAGCCAATGCAGAAGTGCATTTAACTTGTATTCTTTCTAATAGCCAGCAGGGGGCGACTCCTCTGGTTGCAAAAATAAGACTGATTGTATAGAAGTCTATGAGAAAATGTCCTACTTCTCACTTGATTTATTACCTCAGTAAACATTGTAAACATGAGTTTATGGTCTCAATCGCTGGTTTCAAGTCTTCTTCAATACAGCATGATGCTCATTATTGTAAATGATGGTCCCATTTAGAGTAAAATAGACCATAAAGCAGGGTATGCTTTAGGGTGTGCCTACCTTGTGATTGACAGGTCGCTACCACGGCGTTGTCCGGTCTGGGAGTTTTCCGTATTTTTGTCTTAGTAAGTTAATTAGAACCTTTTTGTTCGCTCTAAAAATGTCTTATTCTGCGTTCGGTTGTACTTAGCTCCACCCTCTCGTGTCACTACTGGTTGCAAAAAAACAAGATGGCGACGGCCAAATTGACAAACTTGAGTCTTCAAAACGGCAGTCCACAAACCAATTGGTGACGTTCGTATAATATGAATAATAAATTCGACTTATATAGCGCTTTTCTGGAACTCAAAGACGCTTATATGATACCAGTATCTTCATTCTAGCTTTAAAATTGAGCCAGTTACAACCTCCGAAATCGCAAGTTGCGTTAATGTGTTAAAGAAATTAGGCGTTAAAATGAATTAGCATTATCTTACCCTTTGACAGCCCTAATATATATAAATGATATTCCAGCTTCTGTGAAATGCAAGCTCTAGTTTTATATCTTACTGTTGATACTGCATAACTGGTGGCTTGGAATGTCAGTGAGAATTAGAACACTCTTAGTAATGTGTTTGAATGTGTAAGAGAGTGGCTAACAAGCTTTCATTACCTTTGGTTATTACACGGCTGTGTTGAATACTCGATTCTGATTGGTCAATCACGGCTTTCTGCGGTCTGTTATTTCGTATAGCAGACCGCTGCTATGTATAGCAGACCGTTGCTACGGACACTCTGATAATAGACTCTGGAGGACCACGTCCGATCATATCAATGTGCAGAAAGAAGTCTGGCAAATTTAACAACATCATTTGTTTAAAAAAATAGACGATAGGTTTCCGTTACTCCATCAGAAAACACCATGGAGTATTTTTCTGACATTACTTTTAATATATTTGGAGAGCACAAAACTTTAGATTTATGGCTAATGGCAGAAGAATCCCCAGTGAAGAAAAGAAAGAGAAAACAAGAAAATAGCGGAGAAAAAGCGAGAGGAGTTAAAAGACACAAACAGTTGGAAGACAGAGAAATCGACAAAATTGAAGAAGACAGACATGAAGTAAACACTAAACGGACAACAGTATGGGCTACGGTAGTTTTTAAAGACTGGTTAATGGAAAATAAGATGTCAACAGACTTTGACAGTTACGGGGCAGAAAACCTCAGTCAGATGCTGCGGTCATTTTATGCTTCTGTTCAAACCTCCGACGGTAAAACGTACTCGATTGCCAGTTACATGGCACTTAGGGCAGGGATATCTCGGCACTTCTCAAAGTGTAATTCATAAATGGGAATGTTCAGTTTAATGTGAATTATAACTAATGTGTAAACGAATGTTAAACTAGAGTTACGTTGCTATGGACTCAGTTAGAACCGTTGCTACGCAGCTCCAACGTGTCGGACGGACTATTTTTATTAGCGGAAGTAATAAAATCATTTTTATATCAATAAAATCGTTTTTAAAATCAATATTTGGTGTCAAATTATTGATTTCTTTCATACGTAGCCGTGTAATAAGCAGGATAATGTACAGCGAGCCGGTCATTGTTGTGAAAGAATCCCCTTCAGGGCTTCTTTCCGGAGGGGTGCGGCATGGCCCTGTCGGGCATTCTTTCACAACAATGACCGGCTCGCTGTACATTATCCCTTACGTAAAACCAAGTCGATGCTGTTTGGAACTTAGAAGTCTGTTGTATGTCTTGTGTTTTATCTTCTAACATCTTGGGACCATGTTGGAAATAAGTGTTTTCATTTTAACATGTTATCTCTTGGATTTTCTTTATGTGTTTACAATCCTTCAATACAAATTACAGATTTTTACAGCTAGATCAGGTGGAGCGGAACATTGGCATCCTCTTTTTTCTGGTTGCCGCTTGTGTTAACTACTCAAAGTGAAATACAAGAGCAGATGATCTACTCAAACACATCGATGACTTTGTGTCCATGTTCTCATTATGCAAAGAACGAGGCGGTTAACTGAACAAACTCTCGAAAACATTACTGACGTATACGCCTGTCATTAATAAAGAGAGACAGCTCACTTCAGCTGACTCACAACTCAAGTAGAAACTATGACTAAAGATTAATATGCATACATGAGACGTGTATACACACACACAGGGTCACAGATATGCAGATACATGCGTAAACGCACACTCATGTACTGTATATACACACATGTTCAAACAAACACAAGCACATCTGCATATCTGTGGGTCCGTTCTTTTGGCTAGCATTCATTCCATAACTCGCAGCAAAAGTACAGCACACACATAAACAAACACTGACTCATATTTTTGAAAGTGTTAGTTTTTAATGACACGTTAACTCCCCATCCCATGAATGATTCACAAATACACACACAAAAACTCACGCCTGTAAAAAAGAAGATGCACATATACACCAGCCCGTTCACACGAAAAGGCGTATAAATGCCACGATAATGCGCAAGGCGTTTAGCGTGCAATAAGTATGCCTTTGTTGATTTCCCCGTGTCATTTGAATGCCATGTATTCTGCACTTTCTACAATGTAAATGCATCTGTGTATAAATGCTACGGTAAGAGTTAGTGACGTAATATAAAAAGCGAGAAAGACCACTCATGGCGGGTGGGTGGGGAGGTAGATGGGTCCAACAAACACTGGATTTTTAACCAGGAGACCGGTGTTCGAAACTGTTGTTGACCAGTGCTTTGTTTTGTAAGTTACGTTAGTGACGCTTGTCACGTGAATATTATCACGTTTTTTGTTGACGTTTGTTACGTGTTTTCCGTAGTTGTTTCCGTACGTGTTTTACTTAGTTAACTTTTTTTTTTAAGCCCATCCATGACGTTTTCTCTTACCCTAAGTGGTTTACTTGCCTGAACCTAACTGCAGACGTTTGCGTGGCGTACAAATGACATGCAAAAAGCAGCGTACAAATGACGCGAAAAGGTTAAAATGCATACTCATGACGCGGAGTGTCCGTGTAATGTCATGGTGTTTATACACTTTCCCGTGAGTCCAGGTTGTACACACAGAAAACAAAACACACATTCTTATCTAAGCACCATTAAAATATTGTAGTAGAGCTCTATGATGGGAGAAAGTTACCTGAAAGATCTTGAACTGGCATAAAATTGTCAAATATTTCAACGCCTCTTCTATGCTCTGCTGCCTTCAATGTCCTCCGTTTTTATGAAGGCACAAAAAAGTTGAACGTAGGAAAATGGGAGCTATAGAAACCAAAGGAGAGATAACGTGATGAAAAGATACAGAGAGAAATGACAGACATACAAGGATAGTGAAGACAGCAACCAAATTATTTTTTGGATGGTTTATTTATCTGTTTAACATCAGAGCTTCACTCATTATTCACTGATGGGACACTGTCGCTCAGGGTTGCGAAGGAAAAGCATCTGGCTATTCGCTTTGTACCAAACCAGTGAATGATTTTAATTGGCCTCAGGATTCCACCATCAGAGTGACCGATTTGCACACAAAAAGAATTTGAGTGGATCCTGACAGGAATAAATGAGTCTAACTGTGAATAGGGCATGACATACAAGTCTAAATGTATCAGGACTAAACATAAGTGCCTCCCGCTTCTCTGCTCCGCCAGACATTTCGTATTTCCCTAAAAGGTCAAATCAATTTGATATAAAGAATATAATATATCTGATTATGCACACTGAACAGCACACAATATACACATGTTTCACTGTTGTTTTTAGAGAACAGGAAGGCTGACAGCGTTGTTTAGTCCAAGCTGAAAATGTCTGCTTACACAAATACTTTTAAAAGTACAGTTTTGAGGTTCTTGTACCTCAATTGATCTTTTCCATGACTATTTATGCTATTTTATTCACTTTATGTAGCCCCGCCCATTTTTTTTCTCACATCCGGTTCAAAGGCAGTTGTGTTAGTTCTTCTGGTTTAATGCCAGCAGTGCTATTAAGCAGCTACACTGCGGCGATTGGATTTACCAGAGACGGTTTTACAATACCACATCCATCAGCCATCATTGACTGGTAGGACGAAATACAAAAATGGCCTGAAATCACATATAAGGACATTTTTAGTGTCTCATGGCTTAGATGGCTCTGCTATGAGGAGCTTCAAAAGTCCCAAAGCATATCAGTATACTGGCCGGTCAGCATACAAAAGCACAACGTTGTGTCGACAGTTGTTTTTGTAAACTCTCACTACCAGATAGATGCCGGGTGCCGGATAGACAAAGGTCCGCACTAGAGAGTTGAAATTAATAAAGAGTTGTCACTGCAGGCCAAAACAATGCTCAAACCGAAGCTCCTGTTTTTCACTATCTAGTTAGCTAGCAGCTAGCTTGTGCTACATAGCTAAAACTAGCTAGCTAGTTATCTATCACCAAATTGCTAATTATAAATAGCTATCTACCACTAGCTAGCTAGATAGTTATCTATTGTCAAATTGCTAGCTATAAATAGCTATATAGCCACCTAGCTAGCTAGATAGTTATCTATCGCCAAATTGCTAGCTATAAATAGCTAAGGTTAGGGCTATTCAAGTGTTCGTACTGGGAAGTTGATTTACCTAAAAAAAAAAAATTTCCGCTGAGTTACAGTCTTCCCAATGTAAGTCTTGGGCCCAATGGCATCACCTGACGGACACGGACGTTGTAGTACCACCATTTGCCCACTACGAAAATTTGCTTCAAAGCCCGGCGCACTTCCTGGGGGCTTGGTCAACCAACCTAAAGTTAGCTAGCATCATACCATGGTCATACCAGACCATGTAAGGCAGTAGCAGCAAAACCCCTGGTTATATTGAATTAAACAAAACTGCATTTATTTATTTTTTGTTGCTTAGTTCAACTTTTCATTTGTGAGAGAAAGAATATGTAATATTTTCTTTCAAAAGTTACATAGCATTGCTTTAAAGGTACCGTCTGGAGATTTTGACCACTAGTAGTGCTATGGAGCAATGTTCTGAACAAAGCACACAAACAGATATTTGTGTAGAAGAAAACACACTTTAAAACACAGGTTTTTTTTTTTTGTAAACCTGTACCAAACTGGCCAGGTCGTTCTATTTGCAGTACATAACATTATAGGCCGCACAGCAAGAATAATTAACATCATCCTGAGGAAATGATATCGTTGTGAATATTGTTTTAAATGTTAACAAATGTCCTCTTGTGTTCTGTTGTTATAGGAAAAGTCCCCATGTTATGAATCTTACTGTAATGTGATTTCAAAGTAGAAATGTAAAACAGTTCACATTTGGTTTGACACACAAACTATGTTCATTCTATCTTAGGAGATAAAGACTGCAATAAGACAGTGTTTGTTTTAATCTACTTGGAGCACCTGGTGAGCCGAAATTATCAGATCAGGACCATTCAGATAGCGTTAATGTGTTCTTAAATCACAGAAAAGTCACTCAAATGACTTTCACACTTTGTGAACTTTCTGGCGCTCATATCAGTTCATATCTGATGACATGCATGCACACACTTCTTTTAAGTTTTAAGTAAGTGCCAGATTTCTATCCCCTGTAATGATTGTAGGAGATAAGCATTACCACAAACTTTGACTACTCCGTCTAAGGTCTGTCTAGTGATTATTGCCCTGTCTGACCTAATGTGCTGGACTGCGCCGCTCTACCTAACTGGAAAAGGTCAAATCTCATTCGAAACCCAAAGAGCATATGAAGCAGCACTGCACTGAGACAGCTAAAGTTTGAGTCTTTGTAATGTGGTGTTGGTAATTAGTTTGACTGGTCAGTGTATACAATTAGGATGTGGATCACATAAGGTCTGAGTTGTCCTTTACACTGACACACAGAGGATTCGTTGTGGGCAATGGCTACACATGACTTTCAAAATGTATATACAATGGCTGCATCCGAAATCACATACTATGCACTACATACTCAACAGGTGTACTATCGTTCAACATACTTTTGTGTGAATAAACAGTAGCATGTATCTTTTCGAAAGCGCTGAGCAGAAATTTACGTTGTCACTTTGTGAGATCCTCCTTACCGGTTGGAGACGTGTAACCATGGCTAACCTGTGCCAACCTCATGTGACCAAAACAACGGTTTGTGAGAATCAAAGTCTGAATTAATTGGAGTTATATTACGCCTAGCAAAGTGAAATCTTATACTTACAGTTAAATTGAAGCGTTGTTGATGTTACAGAGTTGTCCGTCATCGCCGCTATGAATGTTGTTGTCACTACTGCATTGCATTGTGGGATATTTATGCCGCCGTAGTGTCCAGCGTTGCATACTGTAATATTAAGCTGGAAATAGTAAGCAATTCGCGTACTACTGGTTTCATACTAAGGTTTCGGACATACTTAAATATCTCACATACTGTTTTAGCGTACTAAATAGCATGTTACTATAGAATTTAGGACGCAACAAATGTATGCACGTGTGACTTCTGGTGCTTTGGCAATACAGTATATGTTCTTTTTACATTTGTTCTGCTATCGCCACCCAGAACCCTTGCATTTTGACTGTAAGAGTTGGGTTCCACTTTTTGCTAGTGGACCGTAGTTCATGGTCTCCAAAGATACACCGATTCTGAGGCTGGACTCTCTAATGGCCCAGGAACAATCTAGTTTGTGTCGTATTAATTCAGACTTTATGCAACTAATGATTGTCACTAGTCTCAACTAGGGCTGTCAAAGTTAACAGGATAATAACGCGTTAATGCAAATTCATTTTTACGCCACTACTTTCTTTAACGCATTAATGCAACTTGCGATTTTTAGGATGTAGCAGGCTCAGGTTTAAAGCTAGAGTGAAGATACTGGTACCATATGGAACTAGAAAACCTAATGAATCCATTAGTCCCAACAATGCCATACTGGCTTGTCATTGTTTAGTGTTGTTTATATATTTTTTGTTAAGTCATTTCCAATTATAAATATATACGTCCATATGCATAAAGCAAGCATATTTGCCCACTCCCATGTTGACAAGAGTATTAAATACTTGACAAATCTCCCTTTAAAGCTGCAGTATGCGATATTGGCGCAAATATGATTTAAAAAAGTTATTTTTAGAAAACGGCCGCTATATCGTGACAGTAGTACATGAAACAGGTAACCTGAAAAAAATCATGTTCCTCTGTGTCCTACTGTGTCCTCCGGTGCTCCTAACGGCATCTGAAGGATTTCACTTACCGGAGGAAAACAAGGTCCGCTGTCCAGCTGCCGTCTATAAGAGCCGGCTGTCAATCACTCGCGAACTCCGACCAAACGGTCAAACTAGGCAGCACTGATCAAATATGAATCAATCTTCTGTTACTGTAATGCCTATTTCTCGCCTCAAATGTTTTCAGAATCATCTCGTAGTTTACTGTTTAGCTGTAATATGAGAAAGTTTGTGACCCGGCCGCCATTGTAAAATCTGTTTAAGGAAGCCAAGTTCTGGTCACATGACCGGAGCACAGCCAATAGGAACGCTGTCTCTCTCTGAAATGACCTGTGATTGATCAAAATCTGCCGTCACGGGCTAGATTTTTCTAAAGCCTGAAAACAGAGCCATGATGAAGAGCAGAAGTCTAGTTTTCTCTCAGACCACTTGAATTACAATATCCTGAAAGGTTATTATGGAATTTTTGCCAAATTATGCAAAAATTGTTGCCTACTGCCACTTTAAGATACATTTTGAACAGATAAAAAATGTGTGATTAATTTGCAATTAATCGCGATTAACTATGGACAATCATACGATTAAATATTTTAATCGATTGACAGCCCTAGTCTCAACATATATATTTACATATTTTCACATAGTACAGAATATGTTAGCAAACAGCAGAACAACATTAGCATTCATTTGGAGTTGCGTTTGTGTCCACCTGATGAATGTGAGTCCAACAGTCACTGTCCTTCAAGCTCTGGTCTCTGCCAACTCCTGAGGGAAATGTGTGTCTCTTTAGCTGAATTCTCCACAATGTTCACCAGTTATTGGTTAACTGTATCTGCCTGCTGTTTGGTGCTTGGCAGGTAGCTTACAGTGGGTTTATCAAAGCATTTATTTATATTACTATTATTAATATTTAATAGTTAATTGCACATTTTTTATCTGATCAAATTGTACCTTAAAGGGAGATTTGTCAAGTACTTAATACTCTTGTCAACATGGGAGTGGAAAAATATTCTGCTTAATCCAAATGTATGTATAGATTTATTATTGGAAATCAATTAACAACACAAAACAATGATAGACATTGTCCGGAAACCCTCACAGGTACTGCATTTAGCATAAAAAATATGCTCATCATAACATGACAAACTCAAGCCCAACAGGCAATAACAACTGTCAGTGTGATGACTTGACTATGACTTGCCCAAAACTGCATGTGATTATCATAAAGTGGGCATGTCTGTAAAGGGGAGTACAATTATATAAGGGATAATGTACAGCGAGCTGGTCATTGTTGTGAAAGAAACCCAGACAGGGCGATGCCGCAAGGTTTCTTTCACAACAATGACCCACTAGCTGTACATTGTCCAGCTTATCACACGGCTACTTACTTAAGAAATCATTAATTTGACACAAAAAAGAGTCCGCCATCAGAACTGCGCTCATAGCAACGGTCTGTTATACATATTAACGGTCTGCTATAAAGAAATAACAGACCGCAGAACGCCGTGATTAACCAATCAGAATTGAGTATTCAACGACGCCATGTAATAAATTATAACAATATTGTTCAATGTACAATAACTCTACGTTGTCTAATCAATGATGTTGTCTCGTTGCATGCAAACTTCTTGTCTCAAATCGCGCTGGGGCTTTGCATAATCTTCACAATTCCTCAGATACGGTAGAACCACAAAGACACATTAAAGGGAGCTGAAATGTTACTTCCTAAGAACCATTACTTCCTGGGACTGCTTGGTTGAGACATGCGCTCATATTTCCACATCAATAGCATTTTCAAGACAAGCAAGCATTATGAAAAGTACAAAGATCTCAAATGCAGTGTGTGTCTTTGTGAAACTGTGTGCTAAAAGTAAACAGCAACCCTGCCATTATCATCTATTCACCACACATCTTTTGACATTCAGATTTTTAGTCAGGTTTTTATTTTTTTATTAGAATCTGCTTTTCTCCTGGAGATACTTTCTGTATATCAAAAAGACCTAACACAAACGCAAAACAGTGATGCAGACTTTTCAGTAGGATTTGTTACGAGTTTTACCTGATAAAGACACTGATGTATGTAGGAGAGACGCACTGCGCCACTACTTAATCACCACTGACATAGCTCCTACTGTGCCTCCTTCTCACTTTGATGCAGCCAAGTTCACATTGAGTCCCCAAAATACCAGGCAGGTGCAGGCAAAAACACCTGTGTGCACCTAAAATGACACTTAACCCAGCCATGAAAAGTCATGCAGTGTGAAATTAAAGCTTAAAATAACATTTCCCAAAACATTAAGCTTGGACTGATTGAAAAGTAAAACAAAATTTCCACATCTACTATATATCTTTATATAATCCATATGAATGTTAACTTTTGCTCTGGAAGACAGCAACAACTAAAAGCTTACCATACATGACAACAGTGAGGGAAATGGTGATAAAGCAAAGACGAAAGGAAAGGAAATGTATAAGGTGGGAATAGAGGACATAACAGGGGAGGAGTATGTCTAGGTGAAGGGTTGTCTCATTAATCTCAAAAGGGAGCAGTGGTCCCTTCAGAATGCAAATGAAACTATCAGTCTTATCAGAGATACAGAGAGAGGGATGGGATGACAGAGGTATTGACAGGGTTATTGGGGTACAAGGTGGAAGAGAAAAAAAGTAATGAAGCAGTTTTAGGTGCAGAATCACCTCCGAACACTGTACTCACTTACTTCTGATATGAACAATGAGCTTTGTGAAATGGTCGTGGTTAACGTTAACTTCACTGACTAACGACTCATGTGACTCACGGGACTGACGATACCAACGAGTCATGTGACTTAAGGCTGACGTGACAAAATAAGTCAACGTTACTTTTAGTTTCACACGGGACACGAACAGTGGTCTCCTGGTTGAAAGTCTTGTGTTTGTTTGACCCATCCACCACCCCTTCTGCCCGTCCTTACCGGACTCTAACGCTATTCATATTACATCATGTGCTCCCACCGTTGAATAACGCCGTGGGTAAGTTTACATTGGAGTTAGGTGAAAGTCCAGTTCGTAACATACTGTTACTAAAGGGTGCCTGCCTGCGTCGATTTCTGATGCCGAGGGGCACTTACCAAGCAGCGGTATTTGACGAGGTGGGAGTGAGAACGGGTTGACTTAAACAGAGAACAGTGAGGGGATACGGACTCATCATTATCATTATCAGAACATAGAGTGCTGCACCTTCCTATCTATGCAAGTTCGCATTTTCACAAGGGTTGCACCCTTTATCTTGTTGCTTGAGCACAGGTCTCCCCTCCTTACCTTGCATGGCAGCTGGATTCTCGCGATATCACAGGATCACATGGAAATCTGTCTTGTCAGGATCCAAGTAATGCGTCTGTGTCCGGACCACCAGCATCCGGACTAATCAGCGTCCTGTTAGAAGCTACTGGCATGGTTTAGGTGTGTGTGAGACGACTCAGAGAGGCGAATGTTTTTTCAAAACAACAATGGCGGCTCTTGAAGAGGTTAGCGTAGCTGCAAAAGCATCAGTTCTATCAGAACTGGAGAGTATTTCTTCATTGAAAGAAGAGCAAAGAACGGCACTGAAGGCTTTTCTCGATGGAAAGATGTCTTCGCTCTTCTCCCGACTGGCTTCGGCAAGAGTTTGATGGACAGATGGTTCATCCAATCACCTGCCAAGTATTTTTTTGAAGAAAAAAAATTCGCTGACACAGAGATACCATGTGATACCAACGTCGTCATACTTTGCTCACTTCCCAGGGAGTGGAAACCAAATATAAGATATCTTCCAAAGAGATAAACAAAACATTAATTTTGGACTCATCAGAATTTTTTAAATGATTATTCACAATCATTTTAATTTTAGGAAAAGCAATTCTTTTATTTGGCACCTTTCTAAAAGCTCTTTGGATGTATTAATTTTTTTTAAATATTTTGTCTGCATAAAAATGTTATCAATGAGACCTTTTAGTCAAAGCCAATTTTGTATTCATCTCTTCAATTTTGCTCTTTGACAGTCTTGGCTCATTGGTTAAGGGAACGTACTGACACTGTACTGTATGTTCCTGGTATACTGTCAACTTCACTACTGCATCCATGTCATGTTTCTTATTCACATACTGATAACTTAACAAGAAACATGACATGGACACTAATACGTCCATGTCATGTTTCTTGTTAAATCATCAGTATGTGAATATGCTTATTAGATGATAATTAGGAGTTGCTTGACACCAGATATCAACTCCTCAATCTTAGACCCAGAACAACGTGCATGTCCTATAATAACATAGCCTTCAGAGAAGAATGGGAGTACTGAAACACATTAGAGGATTATTAGAAACTCGGAGGTGGTGAGGGGAAAAGGTGTCGGACAGTAAAGAGCACTGGGGTTCACAATCCAGTGAGGTGGAATTGAGAGGTGTCTCAGGTGGAAGCAGAGAGTGTCTGCTGGTCATCAGAGTTGAAAGGTGGTGAGTCAGTCAACCTGTTTGTCTGCAAGAGACAAAAAGGAATCATGAGGTGAGACAAGATGCGCACTGAGCTGCCTCTGTGGCTGAGGCGGCATCTCGTACTGTAGGTGTGAGAGTCGATGTGCTCCAGACTCTTTGTGATACTGCAGGGCAGCGATCAATCGGTGGAGCAAAGGCCAGCACTCTCCCTGGGTGTTTCCTTATAAAATAGTGTACTGTGTAGCTCTACAGGCGCATTGCAACTGTTTTTCCGGCTAACCCAAATCTCTGACCTACCTTATTATGTGTCACTCTCCAACTCTCTGACCCTTCTTGTTTTTCTTCTAGCGCTATCTGTCCAAGTATTACCTCTCCAGGGGCTTTTATCCAGTTGACAAAAATGCTGGTACATTAACCCTCTGAGACTCACATAGACCCGTTTTGGTCTTTTTTAGGGGGGTACGGGGGTCTTTATGGGGAGATAGCAGGTCAGCAGTAGATGTCACATAGAAGTGGTGTACATTATCTGAAAGCTGGGAACCTGAAGATTAATTTGAGATGCAGCTCAGCACTGTGTGTCAAGTTGAAAACATGAATTGATTAATTAATTAATTAGAATAAATTGTGAAAGTGTATAAGGGCTAAGAACATTATGTTAGAAGTATATGATGGTCATTCCCATGCTCTATTATGTCTCATAAGTTGTTGCAGCACTTTTTGTGTTGATACCATTTGTTACACAGATTTGGTGCTAAATTTAACCATTTTTTACCACTCAAGAATTTTAGAACATCAAGACCTTGAGGACCACCATAGAAAAAGCCATGCTGTGATTTGGTATCAAAAACTTTTTTGAACGAAGAGGACATTTTGGAGATTTCTGCAAGAATTGCATTTCTCGGTGATTGGATGGCGAGCACTTCTGTCCTGGAAACTTCTCAGAAACCCCCCTATTGTCAATCTAGCGAGGAAATCCGTCCATTCTCTGAATACTCTAGGTCTCTAGTTTGTGGCTGTAAAGTTTCATGAGGCTGTGATTATCATAGAGGTCACCACAGGTCATTTTATACAGTGAGGTCAAGCTTCAAAAAAAGGTCTCACTACAATGAAATGGCTACTATGGGGACTAACATCATCACACATGAATACAATTGGCCTCATTGGATCCACAAGGGTCAATTTATGTAATTCCAAGACTGTTTAGAGATGCCAGTATGCAGAAATATTCAAACACCATTTTGAGAATAGGCGAAAATAACTTATACTGCATTCAAAAAAACTGCATGATTTTTCCCGAAAACTGCATGTGATTATCATAAAGTGGGCATGTCTGTAAAGGGGAGACTCGTGGGTACCCATAGAAACCATTTTCATTCACATATCTCGAGGTTAGAGGCCAAGGGACCCCTTTGAAAATGGCCATGACAGTTTTTCCTCGCCAAAATTTAGCCTAACTTTGGAGCGTTATTTACCCTCTTTTCAGACAAGCTAGTATGACATGGTTGCTGCCAGTGAATTCTTTAGGTTTTCTAGTTTAATATGATTTTGGACTTTCCCTCTAGCTCTAAAACCAAACCTGGTATAGCACCGTGATCCCGCAGGTCTCAGGGGGTTAAAGTTTTTTTTGGTTTTGTTTGTTTTGTCTTGACATACGGCAAATTGCTACAGTAAATGAATTAAACACCCAGTCTAACTTGTTTCAAGTGAATCGTACATATTAATAGTTGGATGGATACGATGAACGCGCGTGTGAATTGAGAAATGAAGTGGATTTTCTTCTTTACCTTTGTGTTTTTTTAGATTTTAGATTTGTTTTGTGGGAATGATGAGCCCATAGTATCATGATATGTGTCCACCAGACCAAAGCTCATCAGTTTAAAACCCTCACACACTCTTGATAATCAACCTTCCTCCTGTATCTGTTTCCCTCTCTCTGACAGCTCTCCAGACCACTAAGCCTCCCAAGGTCCTTTATCCCCCAGAGAGACAAGACACCGTGATAGAAATCACGCCTGGTAAGGACCAACAGCTCTTCTCTATCTCTTTATCCTTAGGTTAAAGTGGTAATCCTTAAGGTCCTCGGTTTTAAAACGCTGTCGCCATATTTGGTGTGAAGTGCTCATTTCTCTGGTGTTTCTTCATGTGTGTGTGTGTGTGTGTGTGTGTGTGTGTGTGTGTGCCCTATTGGGACACTACCATGGACAGTTTTTGCCCTGTCACGACAGAGGTGGACAGCTATAGTGTATAGCTGTAGTGTGACCTTCAGGCATAAATTAACTTCTAAAGCTGGAATTTTACATGATGCAAGGGGTTAATGAGAGTCCTGTCATAGAGGTGCATATGTGCATATGGGCTACAAAGCCACATTATAATTCCACCTTAACCCTGTGCATGGGAGAGATGCCTCTTTTCTATCTTACCAATGCTGCACAGATCTGATGATAGTGATTTTCTGTCCATGATGATCCTGTAAATTGAGCTTTTTTTGTCTCTTCAGTACTGATGCTAGCACTTGCTTACATGCATGATACCTACACAGGTCTTTTTCGTTATTTTGTCTGAGCAAGATGTTTTCTGCATTGAAACTCCAAATAGTAGACACCCAGTGCTCAGAATAGCAAATGTCAAAATGTATATGAACTAGCATGGAGTGAACTAAACTAAATTAAACATCTTTATGTGTAACTATAATGGATTAATATAAAGAGCATGGATGTATTAAAAGAACTGGGTGTCATGCTCTGAGAAGGGGCCCAATTAATTCCAATGAAGATTGTTAATCTCCCACAAACAACAAAAACAAGCATCTACTTTTTTGGGCCCCTAGAGCAGTGATTCCCAAGGGAATCCACAGGTGGGTCGCAGGAGATTTTATTTTGGGTCACCAAATAAATTATTAGAATTTATTCCATAGTCTTTTAACTAGGGCTGTCAATCAATCAAAATATTTAATCTCAATTAATCGCATATTGTCCATAGTTAATCATGATTAATCGCAAATTAATCACACGTTTTATCTGTTCAAAATGTACCTTAAAGGGAGATTTGTCAAGTATTTAATACTCTTCACAACATGGGAGTGGGCAAATATGCTGCTTTATGCCAATGTATATTTATATTTATTATTGAAAATCAATTAACAACACAAAACAATGACAAATATTGTCCAGAAACCCTCACAGGTGCTACATTTAGCATAAAAATGATGCTCAAATCATAACATGGCAAACTCAAGCCCAACAGGCAACAACAGCTGTCAGTGTGCTGACTTGACTATGACTTGCCCCAAACTGCATGTGATTATCATAAAGTGGGCATATCTGTAAAGGGGAGACTCGTGGGTACACATAGGACCCTTTTTCATTCACATATCTTGAGGTCAGAGGTCAAAGGACCCCTTTGAAAATGGCCATGCCAGTTTTTATTCGCCAAAATTTTGCGCAGATTTGGTGCGTTTTTAGCCTCCTTCCCGAAAAGCTAGTATGACATGGTTGGTACCAATGGATTCCTTGGGTTTTATAGTTTCATATGATACCAATATATTCACTATAGCTTTAAAACTGAGCCCGCTACAACCTCCGAAAGATCGATTGTGTTAATGCATTAAAGAAATTAGTGGCATTAAAATGAATTTGCGTTAACGAGTTATCGCATGTACTCTTTTGGGCCCCTAGACGTGACTCTCAAAGACTGAGATTTTATTAGAGATGTGAAATAAATTTGCAGAATATCTTCTATAGTCTTTTAACATTTATATCTGCAGCACGCCTTTGAGCCACATGAGGGAGCCTGAATGTTCGTATTGTTCTGATAATTGTAGCCTACTTATAATATTGAGTAATATAAAAGACTAGTGTACAAAACGACCTAAATGCATTTATTTGGTCTCATTTATAAAGTATTTAACATGTGTATATGTTTTCGACAACACATGCGTAAAACAAAGTTGTAATCTATCAAATGTATACTGTATCTATTCAAAATGGCCAGTTTACCTATTTTACATATATAAGGTTGTGCGAAAATGGCAGTAAAAATGGTCAGGAATGTTAATTCATGCACAAATTTGCTCTTCTCACGATTTTTGGATCAGGCCTATTGTGAATTGGGTTGCGATTGTCATTTTTAAAAAAAGTGGGTTTGGGAAACACTGCGCTAGAGCATGCACATTAGCAATGCTGTCACCAGAGAAGAACATTAGTTGGGTTAGGAAGCATCATTGTTATGGCATATAAAGTGTGGTTAAAGTTATGCATCTAAAACACTTGATTCTGTTGAATAAATTTGGGAATCTAAAATAAATGGTTATGGATTGGGAAAGATTGAGGATATAACTGCAAGTATGTGACAGAACACAATCTCCCCCACTTAACAGTCAGATTCACTAAACACCCATTCACCACCCCAACCTCCACACCCTTACATTCCGCCTCGCTGCATAAAGGTCACACTACTTCCTGCATTGGCACTGAACATTGACATTGGACGTAAATTATGAGGTGCGGAATCGTCTATGTGGACGTAGTTCTAATGGATATAGGGCTGGCAGTAGTCTTTCATGACTGTGTCGGCAGACTTCCTTTACAGTCGTCTTTTTTACAGCGATTGTGTATGGGAAAAAGTCTTTGTTGTCACGTGACCTGCAATTCTGACTGTGGCCAGAACGACCCTTTCTCACTCCCAACTCGTTAAGTACCGCCACTTAGTCGGTGCCCCTCAGCAGCAGAGACCGACGCACGGAGTCACCCTTTAGCAACTGTATGCGACGCACCGGGCTTTCAACTAAATCCAATGTAAACCCACCCGCGACAATATTCAACAGCCAGAGCGAGTGACGTAGTATAAAGAGTGTGAGAGTCCTCTAAGGGCGGGCGGTAAGTGTGGTGGATGGGTCAAACAAACGCTAAATGTTCAACCAGGAGTTGTTAGTCACGTGTCTCATTGGTATCGTTAGTCCCATGAGTCACGTGAGTTGCTAGTCACGTGAGTCATTAGACAGTGAAGTTAATGTCAACAACGACTGTTTTCTAAACCTAACTTCCTGTGAAAACAGAAGTTTATTTTGAAAGGACACTATGCATGTAACAAGCTTTTATTGACACTCCGTACCTGGACCGTCCAAAGTAACGTAAGGGGTTACTCACAGGAAGTTAGGTTTAGTGTCAGGAAATGGTCGGGATTGTTGTTAGCTTCACTGACTAGAGACTCACGTGACTCACGGGACTCATGGGACTAACAATACTACTGATACTGATAAGACAGGTATTAGAGAAATTGAAGGGATCTCACTGGGATTTGCTAGTACTAAACACTGTGTGTGTTGTGCTGTGGGCTTGGTTGGCTGGCTTCCTTGCCAGCTGTGTGTGTGTATGTGTGCTCTTTCAAGTGCATACGTGCGTGCTTGCATGCATGCGTCCCGCTGTTCAGCGGTCTCTTTGACAATGTTAGCACTGTAGGCAGAAATGTGTTTGGATGTGTGTACGAGAGTGTGTGTTTGTATGGTGTGTTTCCATTAACTCCAGATTGATGTAGTAACAAATAGGCCCTAAGGCCTCTGTACACTGATTGCAGCAGGGACACCTTTTAATGGGCACCGCAATCTCACCCCCCGCAACTACCCCACCACCACCACACACACACACACACCTACATCAATAAGACACACACATGTACACACTCTCTCTCTCTCACACAGACACAGTCACAGTGTGACCCTGCGGTACATTTTTAATTATCATCTTGTTTTAACCTGGGGGAGATTTACACCAGCAACCACAGTTATGTTGTTCATTTCCTTTATTTCCAATCTCTCCTCCTCTCTATGTTCACTTGTTCATTTTTTTCTTCTCTTCTTCATCTTTCTTTCTCTGTTAACTGCTGGTTCCCTTCCCTTCTTTTCTCCATTGTTTTATTCCGATTTTTCTTTCCCTCTCCGCCACCCCATATCCTCTCTCTCCTCTGCTTTTCTCATTATTCTATAATGCTGTGGGTTATAAACACAATTCATTATGCCCATTGTTATTATACTGATGTTGGCTACAGGCAACAGAAAGAAAAAAAGAGCTGTAATTAAAGATCGATTCTTGATACAAGTATTAAACATTTCAACACAGTCTCACGGCAGTTTGTGAAATAGTCACAACATTTTATATATTTGATACATTGACACAAATTTCTGTTTGTGTTTTCCTACGAATGTCCAGTAACACGTTTGTTAGACTTAGGCAACAAAAGTACTTAGTAAGCTTTAGGAAAAGATCACGGTTTGGGTTTAAATAACACCAGAAGTGGCATAACTTAGGTACGGAAGTTACGTGACAAAAACTACTTAGAAAGGTTTAGGAAAAAATCGTGGTTTGGGTTAAAATAACTCAGTAAGTGCCCTAACTTAAGTACGGAAGTTACGTGACAAATAAACCAACTTTGACTTGTGATTTCACACGGGACACGAATACCGCTCTCTGGGCAAAAGTCCTGTGTTTTTTGACCCACCCTTCCACCCTGACCTCCTCCCTATGCGATGTTCGCCGCTCTTTATACTCCCCGGTTCACAATTACGTGGATTACATCCAAATTGATTTCTTGCTGACCATCATGAAAACAATGTGAAATTTGTGTCTATGTTCACAAATCAATCCATTCAATTTTGTGACTATTTCATGAACTGCTGTGCGACTGTCCTGAACCTTTATTTTAAATCAAATTCAGGAAGAAAGAGCAATGGTGCTTGAGGGGTTATTTGGACATCCTCTGACAAATTCAGCCATTAAACAGTTCGCTGTCAGAAGTGTGTAGGTGTGTAATGGTAACGCACTACTATCACTACTATTAGCAGCTAAAGATCGCTTACAATAAATATCTAAATGTCAGATGCATTTATTATAAGTCTTACTGTCTCATATTTGTTTCTTATTATTGTAGTTTCTGAACTTCAATACTGCGTTCAATCAGAACTATATGAGGAGTAAAGTGAATATTTAAAGATGAAAATATAGGCGTGGGCTGAAAACAAGACACAACTCGTCAAGTTATTTGATTAATCTATAAAAGAAAATGTCATTATCTAGAGTTTATTCAGTACGATATCTGAGGCATATTTAACTCATTTATTAGTCACACTTTAAAAAAAGGAATTTTGTTTAGTGTGAGCCAGAAGATTAGAAGTAACAAAGCTGACTGATGAATGTAGACTAGAGAGTGAAAATGAATGTGAATGTTTAACCAATGTGATAAAAGTGCACATAGACTGAAGCACAATGAATTGTGATATGACTTGATAAATTAAACACAATTTGATTTAATAACTGGTGATGTAAAATGCTCATTTCATTCATCACAAGCTCAAAAAATGGCTATGGTTCATCATTTACTATCAGTGATTTGTCTTATAGATAGATAGATAGATAGTAACTTTATTGATCCCGAGGGAAATTCAAGTTTCCAGCATCACAGTTCCACAGTGCAAACATATTAGTAAAAACGTCACAGGTAAGTAGTACACATGTTAGTAAAAATGTCACAGGTGAGTAGTACACATATTAGTAAAACGACACAAGTAGTAACAAGACACATGTAAGTAATGCAGAGTATAAAACAAAATATTCAATGTACAGAAGAACTGTTAAAAATGAATATAGTGCAGGGTAAACAACTGAGATACAGGACTATTTAAAAAAAGTAAATGTAGTGCAGAAAGAGTGATACAGTGCTGGGTGGTTAAATATAGGAGATATAGATATTAAGAAATGTCAGATATGGAACATAATGCAGGAAAAGAACTGAGGTAGATACGTTTTTTTATTTCGTAGTGTGCAGAATTAAAAGTAGCTCAGTCTATTAAAGTGCACTGTGTGCATTAACTGTCCTGCAGACCGTCTTTGTCCCCCTCCTCCCCATAGAGGTGTTATACAGTTTGATGGCTCGGGGGACAAAGGATTTCCTGAGTCTGTCTGTAGAGCACTTTGGGAGCAGCAGCCTGCCACTGAACAAGCTCCTCTGTTTGGTGATGACGGCGTGCAGAGGATGGCTGGCGTTCTCCATAATGCACTCACACCTAAATGTCAGTCTTATGTAAAGCCAGTGGAGCTCAGCGCTCGACTGTCGATTGTTTCTCTCATCTGTCCTAAAAACTCTTCCAGTGTTTAACCCCAGACTCCATTCACTCCTTTATTTTCACCTTTTCCTCTCTATTTCACCTCAGCGTGGTCCAGTGCAGGTAGCAGTTGTTATATGTGAGTGTAACACATTCTGATGCCTTCTTCAGGATGTTCTTCACACCCTGAAGAAGGCTGTTTGTGCCGATACACGTGGGTTGTAACTAGGGGTGGGAAAACAAATTTATTAACTTATGCATCGCGTTCTTTTTTTTTTTATGATTTTGAAATTGATTTTTCAATGCCAGAATCGCTATATTTCCTTCTTTTGACTATGCGGAGGTAGAAGGAAGTTAGCGCTTTTATTGTTGTAGTCTTGGTAATGTGACGTCATATCCGTTCCGTATCTATCAACCAAAACAATCCGCAGCGAGCTGAAACAACAAAGCAGAAAACGGCGGAGGGTCTGCATGGATATGTCCTGCACTACACATACAGTAAAGTATGGAAACACTTTGGGTTTCACACATTGCAGGAAAAGCAGAGCTAGACATCATGGCTGAAGCTGCAGTCTAACTCTGTCATGGACAGGAACAAGCCCCCAGGAAGTGCGCCGGTCGTCGATCCGGACTTTCGTGATGGCCAAACTTCCGTGTCAGTCACGTGATGCCATTGGGCCCAAAAATACTTTTTCCCATAGACTTACATTGGGAAAGAGACGTCTGTAACTCAGCGGATAATTTTTTTGAGGGGAATCAACTTCCCAGTACGAACACCTAAATAGCCCTTATTTAAAAAATTATGTTTTTAAAGTTGTAAAAAGCCCTAATAGCTGAATCCAGATTTATTTCCCTTCCTCCGTTCATGTTCCCAGACCGAGGCTGGAGCGCAAGCCGTGACGACGGCGTGACGTTTGGACCCCGTGACCAAGTCATGTGACCGAGCGGACGCTACTGCGCATGTCCCATGTGCCCAAAATCAGCCAATATCCGAGTACTTTTCCAGACGGAAGTCGAGCCGTTTAGGCTTCGTGCGCAAATGAGCAACTCTCATAGGAAGGAACGGGGCCCCACCTCCAACGCTGTATCCAGTTCTTTTAATACATCCATGGACAGGAGATGTTATATCGTTAAATGCATTCAAACGGCCCTGATGGAGCTGACCATGGATGTATAAAGAGAACGGAGTTGGCGAAGTTAGCGGAAGTATACACGTGACTACGTCAAAATAAGGTGTTAACAAAGGGAACTGTATAAACAAAATACATATATGGAAATAAGATTGATTGGATTATATTCACCAGAAGTATAAAACATTACATGTCCCTTATAAATTTAAAAGAACATACTGGTAATTTGTGAGGGAAATGTCTTTATTCTTTGATTTTTGGGTTGCTGGAAATTTTTTTATAAATAATGCCTGATATTTTTGACTTCAGGACGTCTCTGACTACATACATGCTGAAAATCAAACATTTTTACTTTATCAATTTAGATATTTTCCAAAGTAAAAGTCCCTAGAAGTGTATGATTCAACTTTTTCCCATGGTCTAGTATTAAAAAAATGTAACAAAAAATGAATCGTAATATTGAATCGCAATACTTAAAAATCGCAATACATATCGAATCAGCACCCAAGTATCATTTTAGTATTGAATCGGGAGATAGGTGAATCGTCCCAGCCTTAGTTGTAACCCATCTCATAGCCATCTGATTAAAGGCTTTTTAACTTTTTGGTAAAAGAGTGCCTTTGACCTTCTTTCTTTTGTGAACTTTTGTGTTCCTTACCAAAGAGCACCTTCATTACACTTGTTTGAACTTCCGAGACTCCAGACATTTCCTGGCTTTTTTGAAGCAGAGAGGAGTACCGGCACGGAAGCTAAGCAATGAACTGCTGTGGACGCCACGTTAGTTTGGATCCAAAAGTCACACAATAACACTGACAAACTAACTGGTCGATGCAGCGGTAGACCAGCAACTCCCATGTTCTGCGAGGTAAAATTACTTTTTTTGTGAATGGAGTCTGGTCTGGTCTTGAAGACCGCGATATAGCAACTTCAGTTCCCCGTCTGAAACGGCTGTCTGATGTCGATTGATGAACATTGATTAGCTTACTTTGGAAACCCACGGCGCTGCTTTTAACAACGGCTGAGTGGGCATTTCATTTTTTTTTAAAAACGAAAGAGAACACAGATGGACATGCCCTCTAAGAATTTACTGGCAAGTTTGTTTAGAATCAATTTAATTTATCAATTTTGTTGTTCATTGGCCTTTAAACTCACCAGAATGTTTTATATCGATGACAGAGAGTCACCTTACCCAGCCAAGAAATAGCCCCACATATAACCCCCTGTAAAACTATAACTTGTAGTTTTTAAACTTCAGTTTTTGTACATATTAAACAAACAAGATTCTGTGTTAGTGTGTGTGTATGTGTATGTGAATAAGTGAACTCTACCTGGCAGACGTAACTATCAGACCTCAGCTGTCAGTGTTCATTTGCTGGCGACACGCTAAGTCGTCTGGGAGATTGAATAGCCGTCATGGAAATCACCTAAGCACACACAGGTGTGCACAAACACACACACACACACACACACACACACACACACACACACACACGTGGGCATTAAACAGATTACATAGTCTAGTTTCCTGGAAATGAAGTTCATAAACACAAATATCTGGAAATAATCAACAAACACTACCTTGTGACTAGGACCGGGAGTATTTATCGCTTAATCAATTAGTCAACTGGCAGAAAATTATGTTATGATATTCTATTAAGTCATTTATTAAGCAAAACTGCCATACACCTGCTGCATCCAGCTTCTCAAATACTAAAATGTTCTGCTTGTCTCTGTTTTATGATTGTGAATGTTGGGACTTTAACTGTTGGTTGGACAAAACAAAATCATGATGGACATTTACTATTTTTTGATATGTGACTAAATAATTAACCCTCTGACAACCACAATAAACCAGATTTTGTCTGTTTTATGGGGGTACATGGGGCTCTTTAGGAGGAGATAGCAGGTCAGCAGTAGATGTCACATAGAAGTGGTGTACATCATCTGGAAGCTGGGAACCTGAAGATTAATTTGAGATGCAGCTTAGCACTCTGTCGAGTTGTTCCAGTCAAAAATCTGAAATAATCATCATTGAATTAATTATTTAAAATAAATTTTGAAAGTGTATAAGTGTTTAGAACATTATGATAAAAGTATATGATGGCCATCCCCATGCTCTATTATGTCTCATAAGTGGCTGCAGCAATTTTTGGGTTGATACCATTTGTTACACAGATTTGGTGCTAAATTTAACAATTTTTTTACCACTCAAGAATTTATAAAAATGATCAATAATCCCTCCAAAATACCAGATTAAGATACCAAGACCTTGAGGAACACCAGACAAAAAGCCATGCTGTGATTTGGTTTGAAAAACTTTTAACATTTGGAGATTTCTGCAAGAATTGCATTTTTCGGCGATTGGATGGTGAGCACTTCTGTTCTGGAAACTGCTCAGAAACCCCCTTATTGTCCATCTAGCTAGGAAAGCCATCCACCATCTTCTGAATGCTCTAGGTCTCTAGTTTGTGGTTGTAAAGTTTCATGAGGCTGTGATTATCTAGATGTAACCATAGGTCATTTTATACAGTGATGTTAAGTTTCAAAAAATGGTCTCAATACAATAAAATGGCTACTATGGAGACTAATATCATCACCCATGAATACAATTGGCCCCATTGGATCCACAAGAGTCTCAACTTCACAGTGATCCCAATTTATGTAATTCAAGACTGTTTAGGGATCCCAGTATGCAGAAATATTCAAATACACCATTTAAGAATAGGCGGCAATAACACATTTATACTGCATTCAAAAAACTGCATTTTGCCCCAAAACTGCATGTGATGTCAGAGGTCAAGGGACACCTTTGAAAATGGCCATGCCAGTTTTTCCTCGCCAAAATTTAGCGCAAGTTTCAAGCGTTATTTAGCCTCCTTCCCTACAAGCTAGCATGACTTGGTTGGTACCAATGGCTTTCTAGTTTCATGATATCTGTAGCTTCACTCTAGCTCTAAAACGTGAACCTGCGACAGCCTCTGAAAGACAGTAAAGTCAGTCAGGATCGCCCGCTGTTTAATGAGTTAATTGAAGAAATAATTGATTGATTGATTCAGAGTGAAAATAATCATTAGTTGCAGTCCTAGTTTAAGACACACAAACAGGAAAACATGATCACAGATACTTTCAGAATTCACACACACACACACACACACACACACACAGTAGTATTAGGTGCCAGCGTGAGGCTGGCTCTGAAAAACAGGGTGAGATAAGGAGGCAGGCTTTCCGTCTCTTCCTCTTTCTCCCCTCTTGTCTCTCTTTCTCCGTCTGTCTCTGTCTCCTTCTTCCCCCATCGTATTTAATCTCTCTACGTCTGTCTCCCTCTGTCTCTGCGAGGTGTCTGCCTCTATCTCCCTTTCCTTCCATCCGCCTGTCTTCCCTTCACCGCTCTCTATATCTCTAACTGTCTCTTTGTCTATCTCTCTCGGCTCATTCAGTCGTTTCATTCATGTGTCTTAAAATGGTGATGCGTCATGTCATTATTCCCTTTCAAACTGTCACAGAGAGATAACGTGAGGTGGGCGGGGTGCAGGATGAAATTAATGCAACAAAGGTCTTTATATTGCAGATTTTCAGCCGTGAGAGAGACTCTGGTTGCGTTTGCCGTTGTTAGTCATCCTCAGCCATGTAATTCAGAGCAGAATAATGCAGCACAATGGCTCCAAAGTGTCAAATTATCTGCAACAATAATACAGATAATACACAGCCATTTATTCATTTATTTTCTCTAGCCCAGTTAAGGGTGATAAAAACATTGTCTACGTAATAAAACCTGAATAATTGGTGCTTAGAAGTAAATGAAAATAAGGGAGAAGGTCAAAGATGGATTATGAGGAAAGAGAAACGGTACAAAATAAGTTTGGGAGGAAAAACAATGGTGAAAGAAAGAAGGAGGATGGATGAGAGGAAAACAGTGGAGTGGAAAACTCGGGAAGCAATGAAAGTTTCTTTTTTCTTATCTAAAATATCAAAATGAAGCAGAATATATTAGTGATGGATGGAGAAAAGAAGAAAAAGGCAGGATGGAAGAGCAAAGTAGGGAAGAAAAGGAAAGAGCTAAGATAAATTGAAGAATGAGGGAACAGATCAAAGAAAGGCAGGAACAAGACTCAGTCCAAACCGAGTATACAGTATGTATGGACCATGTATGGTCAGTCTGAATTTGTGGCTAAATTGTTACACAAATAGTCATTGGTCATGTCTATAATGTTAAATCCAGCGGTAGATGTCCACCAGGTCTGGCGAGGAAACTAAGGGACGCGCTGCTCCACTCAACTGGCTGTTCAAGTGGTGACCTACCCTCTCTTGGAATGCACCTGATTGGTCCCTGGTTTTCTGCTTGCCGTTTCAAACAGGAAACAACATGGTGGCCTGCTCGTAAACTTTCTGTTATTCCGTCTAAACAATCCACCAAAATCTACTTTTGAAAACATTTTAAGCGAGACACAGGCGATGCCACTGCTGAATCTCGTTTCATTTTAGTAATAGATCACCTAGTTTGACAGCTTGGTCAACGTTTCATGAGCCGGATGCTCTGGACGGGCTCATTTGCATAAAGTTGAGATTTTTCAATTTTATGCAAGACCCTCTCCAACTCGCTGCAACACTCCCACCATGCACTGGGCGACTGCTTCTCCTGCTATCCATAGGAAATAAATGGAAGCAGCAAGGCGAAGCTCTGCTCCTGGCCGGAAGAAGAGCCGCTTTTGCCGGGCGCGGAGCTCTCCACCTCCTGCCAAAGCTCAGACTGCCGGAAAGGCAGATCTGGGTCTGTCCACAGCAGGCTGGTTGCTGCTGGAAGACCCGCTGAATGAACTGAATGAGTTTATTATGAACTTGCATGATTTCTTCTGATTTAGCAAAAATCAGACCCGGTGGCAAGAATAATACAGCAAAACCTTCTCGCTGATGGTCTTATTTACTTATGTAGGTCATAGAGGCAGCATCAGTATTACATTGAGACTGTTTCAACCAGTTCAAAATAAGTGAGAAATCAACTTGCAACATTAATACAACAGTCTTCTCTCCCCACGAAAGGCACCCTGCCCACCTCAGAATCCTGATCCTTTCTTCCAGAGTCGCTCCGATTACAACGAGAATGTGACATCAAATTTACAAAAGACGGATCCTTTCTAGCCATAACACGCTCACGCCGGTGAGTGGAACAGCTGACACGCACCCCTGAAAACATAAACAAAGGACTGTTCCCGCCTTTTCATTTTGAAAGAGCAACGGACAATGAGGAAACTCCAACACTCTGTGTAACCAATCGTGTAACGTCATCACTCAGTCACTCAGTGACAGACTTTTGTGTTTGTAGGGCCCTCTGCGGACCAGCCGAAAAGGGTGTGGAGAACAAGATAGGGATGTCACGAGAACCAATACTTCGGTACCAAGTCAATGCCAAGATTCTGAAAACGTGACGGTACTCGTTTTTCTACAGTAGGTACCGTCAGGGCTCGAGACTAACGGCGTCCCGGCGTCCCAAGAACGATAGAAAATGGCTTTGGGATGCAATAAACTCACTATCAATACTTCCAGGGGATGCACCCTATTTTTTCCTTGATAATGCTACATTGCAAACAACAATTCAATGTTGAAATCAGCAGGACAAGAGCTAGTTAACGTTAGCTGTTAGCTCCATGCAAGACTGAAAGAGAAAGAAAAAAGCTTTATTCGTCAATCAACACAAGCAATTTTACACGAGGCAAAATCACACAAGGCAGTTAAATGTATTTCTTTGCATATCCCTCCTAGATACCACACCACACACAGGGTCAGCCATATACGGCGTCCCTGGAGCAGTTTTTGGGGGTTCGGTGCCTTGCTCAAGGGCACATTGGCAGTGTCCCGGAGGCAAACTGGCACCTCTCCTGCTACCAGTCCGCACGCCATACTGGGTCCATACAGGGACTTGAACTGGCTACCCTTCAGTTCCCAAGCCAAGTCCCCACGGACTGAACTACTGCCGCCAGTTGTGCTGTTTACCGGCTGCCAACCGCTAACCTTAACTAGCTCTTGTCCTGCCGATTTCAACACGGGAGGTGCCATTGAGTTACATTATGATGCCTTATTTCAGGCATCCAACTAAAAACTCATCAAAAAATCCCATTGACGTCCATTCGAGGGAACCAAAAGTGCTAAAATGCTAACTCATTTCCGTGTTTCAGGTATCATTCCTGTAGCACTATAGGTCCTATAGGTATGGACTACTAGGTTTCTGGCATCGTGACATCCTGAGAACAAGAAATTCAGAGACGGTGCAATAAAGTAGGAAAAGGAGAGAGAGAGGAAGGGAGTTGTGAAGGAAAGCGACGGGGCAATTAGCAAGGAATAGGTGAAGGAGGAGAAGAGATTGGGAAAGAAGAGAGGTGGATTGGGAGAAGATAAGAAAAAACCAGGAACAAGTAGGAAAGAGCTGAATTAGGAAAGAGAGGTAGAAAGTAAGGAAGGACACACAACAGCCGATAAGACTATTGTGGGAGTATTTGAGTTGCCTCTTTATCACTGTCAACACACATACACGCCGTTTCTGTCTTCATCACTCTCTCCATTCACTCACAACACACGAGACACAACACATCCGACCACATAGTACAGGGTCTTTCTATCAGTCCCATGTGCAAACTCACACACACAAATCTGTCTTTGTGCCTTGATATAAACAGGCTGTTGAAAGACAAAGAGAGAGAGAATAGAGGGACAGTGAGAGTTTAGAGCATCAAAGTGATTGGGAAAATAATTACAGGTGAAAGGATGATCGATCTGCAATGAAAGCGCTATAGAGAATGGATTCTGTTCTTTCTTTTGCCCTCGCTTTCATTTGTCATCTGGCGGCCTCATGAATATGGTAAACAGTTTTTGTTTGCAACCTTGATGGAGAAGGAGGGATTGATGGAGGGACTGGAGAGGAGGTAGAGCACGAGGAGGTGAAGAGGGTGAAGAGGGGGAAGAAGGTGTTTGATGGAGGTGAAACGGTCACCTTAACATCTGTTTCACTGTGTTTTAATGGGCAAACATAACAGCAGCGAGGAAAAACTCAAGTTGGGAGAAGTGGTCTGAGACTGCAAGGTCAATGGTTGCCATCCCTGCACAAGCCAGGGAGATATTAGAAGGGGAATTGAACCATTTGTATTGATGCATCAGGTCAAGTACTATTTAAGTATCTGTCTATGTCTTTGTGTGTGTGTGTGTGTGTGTGTGTGTGTGTGTGTGTGTGCGTGTGCGTGCGCGTTCGCGTGCGTGTGTGTGTTAGGGCTGAGCGATACGAAGAAAATCAAATATCACATTAAAGATGAACGGGTCCTTGCACCTCCCCGCGCGTCGGGGGTACTGGCAGGACGCCGTTCGACGCGGCCAGGCACAATGAAACCGGAACTCTGATGAGTGCAATGACGCCTGCCACAGGACTCTACGACAAACGGTTTATATGTTATGAAAGGGGGCGTGGCTAATGTGTAGGGGATGGGTAAAATCATACCAATGAAACAGGAACTCTCTGCTGAGTGATATGACACAAGACTCTACGAGAAAGGGTTCATGAGTTATGAAAGGGGGCGGGGCTAATGTGTAGGGGGTGGGGATAACAATACCAACTTAACAGGCACTCTCTGCTGAGTGATATGAAACCTCCCTCAAGAGTCTAGGACAAATGGTTCATGGGTTATGAAATGGGGCGTGGCTAATGTTTAGGGGGCGGGGATAACCATACCAATGAAACAGGAACTCTCTGCCGAGTGATATGACACCTCCCACAAGACTCTACGACAAATGATTCATGAGTTATGAAAAGGGGCGTGGCTAACATATTTGGGCGGGGCTTTGAGTCTATTTTTGCGTGTAAATGACATCAGGACTGGACCCCTATCATGCCTGAGAAATTTGGGGCAGATCGGACTATGTACAGTGGAGTTTCAACAACTTTCTGTTTCATGGCGAATGGCTCAAAATGGCGGCCACACCACGGTCAGGTCGTTCAGTGAAAACTCACCATTTGAATAACTTCATCCTTAAGGTCTTAAGACGGTCCTGACCAAATTTCAAGTCGATCTGATGAAATCTGTAAGAGGAGTTCGTTAAAGTACGCAACCTATAAAACGCCAAAAATGGGTGAAGTCATTTTGCAACAGCCAAACCTGAGACCCCTTAAAATATCAAATTTTTCACTGCGTCTGATAAGTGTGCCAAGTTTAACAACTTTTCGAGCATAATGAGGTTCTCAAAAAGGCGATTCATTTTAGAGAAGAAAAAGAATAATAATAAGAAACACTACAGTTTCAATAGGGCCTTCGCTGGCCCGACGTTGTCGGTGCTCGGGCCCTAATAACGGCTAACCTGCAGCACGCTGTTCAGTCATCTCCACGTGACTAACTGGGCTTGTGTGTGTTTACATCTCACACACACGCCCAGGAGTCTTCTTCTCTGACGTCATCTCAGGCCACTGTTTCTGTTGCTAGCTCCCCCTACTGTCCTCCACGGGCATCCATCTTGCCCAATAGCTCCATTCACCAGTGTATAACGCCCTTCACAGCCTTTAAAGGTCCCATATATCCTCAAAGGATCTCCACCATTACAAGACCAAGGTCCCTTAATTTAAAATCTGGTGGTATTAACCATCAGAACCTGCTATATTGCAGGCTGCTTCCCACTGCAACTAAAGATCCTGAACCTGTTAAAGCTAATATGGCTTTGCTTAATGTGAGGTCAGTCTCCAACAAAACCTTTATTTTAAATGACTTTATCAGCACTGAGGACCTTGATTTCTTATTTTTAACTGAAACATGGTTAAGACCAGAGGCCTGTACTACGAAGCAGGATTTGGCGTTATCGAGGTAACTTCAGGGTTAACCCTGGGTTTTCCGTCCTACGAAGGCGGATCACTTCTTATCGGGATAGATCGCCATGGTAACTTACGCTGAACGGCTAACCTGCTCCGGAGCAGGTTATGTTCCAGATAAGAGATCAACTCGTATAAAAACACCGCCTACTGACCAATCAGAGCTCAGTGCGCTGATCGTATGGTAATATTACACAAATACGAAGAAGTTTAAGTCATAATCCAGGCTAAAAACAACACAGTTTAAACTGACAAATGCAGGAAGGACAGATTGATTTATGCTGCGGGTGTTTACCGCTTTGAATTATATTTTTATATTTATTTTTTTACTTGCTCTTGAGTCCGTTTCACACCGCAGGAAACGGAGACGCACCTGAGAGAAGGTTGAAATAGTTATACACGCCTTTTGTTTAATAATGGGTATAATGACGTGTAACCGTCCATCCAGTCATCAATATAATTTCTTATTGCTATTTATAACTCGACGACTTTATCCGACTTTTGAGTGTTCCGTTAAATTACTAAATCTGTTAATTGACGCATTCACACATCGGGAGTTTTTTTATTTTCCAGCTGTCCTTCCTGTATTTGGCCGCTTCAACTGTGTTACTTTTAGTCTGGATTAAGTGTTTAACTTCTTCGTATTTGTCTAATATAGTTTGCTCTTCCTTTGTTAAATGTGCCGCTCTGTCTGTCTATCTGCTGACAGTAGACTTGTCCATGTTAGTGATTGGTCAGATGCTGCAAACCCCGCCCCGTTCACGTGAACGCGCTCACAGCCAGATAGAGAAACCCTGGGTTGACTTACCGAGTTGATAACCACCTTCGTAGGACAGTTTAGCGGGAACTTGTTTGTTAGGGTTGGTTAAGCCAGATAACGAGAAGATACCCAGGGTATGTTGAACTCGCTTCGTAGTACAGGCCTCTGGTGATCACAGCCAGTTGAATGAACTCTGCCCTCCAAATTATGAATTCTTCAGCTCCCCTCGGGCAAGTGGCCGTGGAGGAGGCCTTGCTGTGATTTTTAAAAATCATTTTAAGTGCAGCCTTATTGCTGTCAATAATTTAGCAAGTTTTGAGGGAATGATGTTTAAAATTAACTCTGTCCCTCCAGTGCTCTGTATTGTCATTTATCGACCTCCAACTCGTAACCCGGTGTTTCTCACTGAACTTTCAGAATTTTTAGCCTCAGTGGTTCTTCACTACGATAAAATTATGATCGTTGGGGATTTTAATTTTCATGTTGACAACATCACAGATCAAGCTGCAACTGAGTTTTTAAATATTACTGAGTCCTACAATTTTGTCCAACATGTACACGGTCCAACCCATAACTGTGGACACACACTAGATCTGGTGTTTACACTGGGCTTGGACCTTGACAGTCTGTCCATCAGAGATCTTGCTGTGTCTGACCATATGTGTATCCTGCTTAATACAGTCCTTCATGCGACTGTAAAACCACAGAAGCAGAAGGTACGCTTCCGTGTTTTCAATAAGGACACAGCTCAGTCTTTCTCTTCACTTTTTAACACTGCTAGAGACAATCTGTCAAACTTTTCTGATACAAACGACCAGTTATTAGCTTTTAATCAGTTATGCCTAACTACCCTGGACATAGTTGCTCCTTTAATAACAAAACATAAAACCACCACCAAAATAGCCCCGTGGATGAATGAGGACATCCGTAGCCTTAAAAGAACCTGTAGGAAAGCTGAACGCAGGTGGAAGTCCAGCAAACTAGAGGTTCATTACCTGCTGCTCAAAGACCTACTGGCAGCATACAACTGTAAGATAAAGGAATCCAGGGACCAGTATTTCTCACAGCTCATCTCCACCAACCAAAATAACCCCAGAATCCTGTTTAATACCATCAATCAGCTTGTAAATTCTCCTCCTCCTGTTGCAGACGTTTCTTCCTCTGCCGACTGTGATAAAATTCTTACCTACTTCATACAAAAGATTGACCAGATTAGGGCAAATATCATTCCTCCCACCTCTGCAGTTGACCTCACTTGCCCCTCCTTGGTTGTGCTGGATTGTTTGCGACCAATATCACTGCAGGATCTCAAGAAAACAGTAGCACTTATGAGTCCTTCATCAAGTCCCCTTGATGTTATACCCTCAAAACTGTTTAAAGATTCAATAGAGTCAATCAGCCCTGCACTACTGTCCATCATTAACAGCTCTCTGACCTCTGGAGTTGTACCAGAACAGTTCAAAACCGCCTGTGTCCAACCGCTGCTGAAGGGTCCTGATTTAGATCCCACAGACTTAAAAAACTTCCGTCCAATTTCCAAACTGTCCTTCACTTCTAAAATTCTGGAAAAGGTAGTGCTGGACCTATTAATACAAGTACTCAATAACAACCACATTTTCGAAAAATTTCAATCAGGTTTCCGCAAATTACATAGCACAGAAACTGCCCTCCTTAGAGTCACAAACGACTTACTGATGGCTGCAGACTCTGGGGCATGCTCTGTGTTAGTATTGCTTGACCTCAGTGCAGCATTTGACACCATCGACCATTCCATCCTCATCAATAGATTACATCAGTGGGCAGGCATCACTGGAGCTGCCCTAGACTGGTTTTCCTCCTATCTGTCCAACAGGAAATGTTTTGTTTCAGTTGGGGAATTTAACTCTGAAACCACACAGACCAATCATGGTATTCCTCAAGGATCAATCCTGGAACCCGTTCTTTTTACACTGTACATGTTGCCCCTAGGACATATAATCCGTCGTCACAACATCTCCTTCCATAGCTACGCAGATGATACACAGCTCTACTTGTCATTTAAACCCTCTGATACCAATAAATTAGCATCCTTACAGAGCTGCCTACAAGACATAACAGGTTGGATGTCTCTAAATGTCTTAAAACTCAACGCTGACAAAACAGAAGTACTCATCATTGGCCCAGACCACATCTCAATTCAAGTACAGCCTCTCCTTGGCCCCCTTACTCCCAACGTAAAGTCAGCTACGAGAAATCTGGGTGTTATCCTGGATAGCAACTTAAGCCTGGAGAAACATGTAAAGAAGGTAGTCCAGTCGTGTTTTTATCAACTGAGAAACATCTCTAAAATCCGTTCACTTCTCTCTTTTGGTAACACAGAGAAAATCATACATGCTCTGATATCATCCCGTCTCGATTACTGTAATTCCTTGTATACTTGTTTAAACAATCGAGCAACAGAGCAGCTCCAAATAGTTCAGAACTCTGCAGCTAGACTGCTGACAAAAACTAAGCGATTCTGTCATATTACACCAGTTCTGGCTTCACTTCATTGGCTTCCAGTAGCTTTTAGAATTGATTTTAAAGTGCTTTTAATCACTTATAAAGCTCTGAATGACCTGGCACCGGAGTATATAACTGAGCTCCTCACACGGTACTGTCCGAACAGGCCCCTCAGGTCTGCCAGTCTGGGTCTTTTAACGGTTCCAAAGACCAGGCTAAAAACAAAGGGTGATCGAGCCTTTGCAGTACTGGCACCCCAACTCTGGAATAGTCTCCCACTGAGCATCAGATCAGCTGACTCTGTCACCACTTTTAAATCCAGTCTTAAAACTCACTTTTATAAAATGGCTTTTCCAATCAGCTGAATTTTTGAGTCCTTTGTATGCTTGTGTGCTGATGTGTATGAATGTGCACATGTAATTGTATGAATATGTATATGCTTATTTCTTTATTTACCTATTTTTTACTGTTTTTATTTCATTATTTATGGTTCATTGTATTCTGCTGTCTTTGATGTGAACTTCTTTGGAAAGCACTTTGTGCTTTGTGCTTGAAAAGTGCTCTACAAATAAAATTATTATTATTATTATAATAAGAAACATTTCAGTTTCAATAGGGTCCTCACGGCCCGACGTTGTCGGTGCTCGGGCCCTAAATATTGTTTTACCTAATACTCCAATATCGATATTGCAACAATATTATTGTGTTGACCATTGGTGTTTTCACGAAATATTTACACAATGAGATTTTTGATAAATAATCATCAGTAATGTGGATATAATGACTAAGTGGGTAAAGACAAAAAGTCTGAGTAGAACAGCTAGAACAGTCTAGTTCAGTTCAATAAATTACATCACTTTATTGTAATGTAGCCTTTAAAACCAGGAAAAGACAACACTTATGCCATATTACGATATTTTAGGGCTGACCCAAATGCTTCGAAGCTACGAAGCTTCGACCGTTGCCATGGCATTCAACCTAAAAATGAGTGTTCGAATGCTTTGGATTTTTTTTTTTTTTTTTTTTTATATATATAAGATTATAATAATAATTTATAAATCCCCAAATAGCCCATGAAATTAGGAATAATCACATAACACTATTCATTATTCATATTCAACATTCAACATTCATTATTATTGGGCGCCCCAATAGTTCAGTTGGTAGAGCGGGCACCCATATAACAAGGCTGAGTCCTAACCGCGGCGGCACAGGTTCAAATCTGACCTGCAGCCATTTCCGCATGTCGCCCCCTCTCTCTCTCCTTTTTCTAGACTGTCCACTGTCCTATCAATAAAGGCTTGAAAATGCCCCAAAAAATTATCTTCATTATTATTAGTTATTGTCAGACATATTTCGCTGTTTGTTGTGTGTAGAGCACTGTTCCGAGCACTGAAACGGTGGAAATGAAGACAGACAGACAGAAGAACATATTAGCTTGCTGTGCCGCGCTGCAAATCGAAGCTTTGAATACCTTCGAATATTACTCACCGAAACTTCGAAGCCCAAAAAATTCAGGACAGCTCTACAATATTTTGATATCCAAAATCTAAGACAATATCTAGTCTCATATCAAGATATCAATATAATGTCGATATATTGGCATGCGTGTGTGCGTGTGTGTGTGTGTGTGTGTGTGTGTGTGTGTGTGTGTGTGTGTGTGTGTGTGTGTGTGTGTGTGTGTGTGTGTGTGTGTGCAAAACTCACACTACAATACAATACAACACAATACAATACAATAATGGAGATTCAAACGTATTTGCTTTTTGACCCTTAAGAAGGATTTCATAGTCCACCAAGACACCCAATTTCCACCTGCTGTACAATTATAATGATATGGTAGTCAGGATTTAATTTACATTACATTTACACATTTTCACGTTTTCTAGTTCACATACTGTATGTTAGGTTACAGGGGTTGAGTAATGTAGCTTAGATATAGGCATACTACTTGTCATTCACTAGCCATTGCTTACTTTGCTCAAAATCCCTTGGAATAAGGAACATAACATGTTTATTCTAAATTTTAATGCAGCGTTAATAGATCTTTTTGGCCACTTGGGGGCAGCGTAACAAGCTGTAATCACAACAAAGACATATTATCACCTTATAAAGTTGTTGTGGAGAACCTATTAGAAAACAGGTGACTTTTCACACATCCAGGAGCAACATTAGCATTCATTTGGAGTCGTGTTTCTGTTCACATGATGAATGTAAGTCCAATATTTACTCTCCCTCTAGCTCTGGCTTTTTATGCGGGCCATAAAACCAAAGCAATGAGCTGAAAGACACTAAAACGGGGGATTACATGTTTTGGTGGTGGGAGGAAACCGGAGAACCAGGAGGAAACCCACGTGAACACGGGGAGAGCATGCAAACTCCACACCTTCTTGCTGTGAGGCAAAAGCTCTAACCACTGCGCCACCGTGCCGCTCTTTTAAAGGAATAGTAATAATAGAAATTATAAGTGTAAAATTAAGCTATCTCTGAATGGTTTGTTGCTTTGCCAACAAATCAATAAATATACCACTTCCTGCATCCTCAAAATACAATACAGCAACACCAAAGTACTGAATTTAGCTATGTTGTGGATAAACTGTGTTTCTGTAAAATACTGAAGTGGAGAAGTGGATTATACTGCAGGAATAAAAGTTTCTATGGACATTTTGATACATTAAATTGCTGTGACTCTGTGAAGTCATATGTCTTCTGTGTAGGAGAAAGCTCCAAATTTTTCAGATCCAACTTTCAAGCTTCAGCGGTATTCGATACATTGATTTTTAGTAGGTTAGTTCTTTCACTTTGGGATGGCACATTGGCTTGTGTAAGTCCTTCAGCCAGAGGATGTGGCTTCAAAGACACGTCTTAGGAAGCTCCCAGTCCCAGTGCTGCTGCTCTGTATCTGACTCTGACCTCTGACCTGTGACAAAAGACAGTTTCCTACGCTTTGATTGAAAAGCATGCTTAGGAAGGTGAATGTGCGGTGGATTAATTATTGCATAATTTGATGCCTAGAGGCCGTAAATATTCATTAATGTAATTCACAACATTAATTTGTATAAAATCATGAGGGGATACTTTCAATTTAGTTCGTCTGATTAGTAATTGAATTACTTGAATATTATTTTAAGCCTTGGGGATGCAAAGAATTTCACAACAACCAACATGATGACATGTAATATGTATGAATATGGTATATTTTTACCTTATGTTGTTTTAGCCAGATGTGTCAAACAGTTTCTAACAGATATTGGTTAATGTGGGTGGACAGATTGCTTTTGATCCAAAGATCATTTATATGATCATATATCTTTTTTATATTAGGTTGCATTCCAAATGCTTGTGGCAGAATCTAGCATTCAGCACTTCCATGCTGGCTGCCTCTAGTTGCATACCAAAACTTCTTTTCTTTAACCTCCTGCACCCTGGACCTATTCATCATAAAAAAAATGCCTGAAATAACTACCAACAATGAGGGCCAGCTCCTCAGCCATAAGGCTTATATGCATGTACTGTATATGGTCTCATCTGAAAGGTAAGAAGCTAAGGAATATGAATACATTGTAAGTAAACTAAACAATATAACCATGGTGATTACAATGGAAAAGCAATAACAAAAATACGATTTTTTATCCTCACCTAGTATAAAATCTTAATTTCAAAGGCAATATCACCATTAAAACCAAGATCCCATCGACAATGATGCAACTGAATGTATTCTACTACTCTTTGATTACAACTGCAACTATAAATGTGATGAAAATACACTAAAATATAACATTTATGATACCATTTATAAAGATATATTCAGGTGCTCTCCATGTTTTGGCCATGTTGACTGTTTACATATTGACTGGGAGTTTTACTTCAAAAAAGTAAAAAAAAGTTTTATTTCCAAAAAGCCATGTTACAAATAACATAAATATCCTCAAAACATTGAAATAGTAATAAACACAATGAAGACTGATAAATATTCATATGACCAAAGAGATCCATACTTTATAGCAGATAAATGCAGAATGCAAAGGCCCAGAGGGCTGGAAAGGGTATCTTTGTAATCGTCAGACCCAGAAAAATAGAATAAAATGCTACGTGCAAAAAAATTGTCCCCTGATACGAAACTCAACTCTTTCCCCAAGATGGCGGCCTGGCTTCCCTTACAGTCTTTGGCCCAATCCCAGTGTCCCCCCTAAAGCCTTCAGTCCTGAACCTTCAGGGACTTGACTGACGTAACCTGGTAAATGGTTGAGTGTGAGAGGCTGCAACGGCTTGATGATGTAAATATGAATGGGACAGCACTTTGCAGCAACATTTCATGTTACCTTGACGATGCCAGTTGTGGGTTTTATTTTACCTTTTTTTACTGCCTATTTGAATATCTTCCAGGCTCTTGCCTTAGGAGACTAGAGGTAACTGTCAAAAATCTATATACTTGTTTTTGTCAAACTTCATAAAGTAAAATTAAAAGAACTGGTTGAATAATAAACCAAGTGTGTAATATAGTCTAATGCTTGCATTCCTCTGATTTCATGTGTTTTTTTTATGTACCATAAATCCTTTACACAGTTTCTGTGTAAATTTAAACATGTCTTGCTGAACACGCATGTGTCGTCCTATCGATTTTCTTTACTCCCCTGGGTTTCCCCTGGTAACCCCGGTAACCCTGTGTTTAACATTGAAACACTATGAATTGTGGGTAATTCCCTCAGGCAAAGTCTGCAGAAATGTGGACTTATGGAAAGTGTTCATAAAGGGCTTGAAATGTCTGCGAGAGAGCCCTCAAGGACTTGACGATTTGACAGTGGGACAGCCCTAAACCCTCACAAACTTTGCGGGAACGCGCCTCAAAGCCTGTGAGTGTGGACTGTCTGGTGTTTCATGATGGCTGCAGATGTGTAAAAAACAAAATCTGCCATTTTAGGCGAAATAACATGCTTTGGTGAAATACTTGGTGACAAGAACATAGATTTATGTCAGTGTGACTGTAAAATGTGAAGTTTGACTGTTTGGTTTCGCCGTTCCCTGTGTGTGATACGAGTCGAGATACATTCGAGTACATTGGAAAACTCGGAATTTATAATTTCCAATGATATCAAGCATGATATTGTTGCCTTATGAAAAAATTATCGCAGATCTTTTGATCACAACTTGTTCTTATATTTACGAAGTTTATCTCTGTATGACTTTATTGTTAAAATACTTCATAATAAGACAAAGTTTGGACTACATACAAATGGTTTAGAGATTCTGAAAACTGAAGATATCAGGTTCTCAAAACGGTACAACATTCATATGTTCTATAAATAGATGATTATGAAATTGCTGTGTTTTCTCACAGGTTTTAGAGGTTTTAAGCAATAATCCTTAAGGTTTTATTTGTTGTTGATTTTTAGCAACACCTGTGGTTTCTGGTGGCAAGTCGTTGTACAATTTTTATTGATTGCTAAGATATACTATGACTTATGGAGCATAAACAGTTTCATCAAATGTCAAAGAACAATCACCATCAATGGGAAAATGATGCAGGACTGATGTTTCAGCAAGACCCTCAACATAAAAGCAAATATATCAGTTGTGTCTTGGTTATTTTATAACTAATTCAACCCAGTTTTGAATAGTGAACCAGTAAATCTAATGTCAGGAGCCACATATATAGATGCAAGGCTTTTTTAATGGAAGAGTATTATAGAATCTGTGTTTCTTTCCAGAAATGACTTCAGTAGCCGCTGTCCTAACAGAAAAGGAGTCCCCGCTGTTTGGTACACTGTGATCTCTGTGTCTTCATCACTGTCTAATTATTTCTCCTGCTGTCTTTCCTCTCCCCCTCTCTCTTCTTCAAACTCTCACTCTCTCTGTGGGATAAGGATCCTGTGGAGCCAGAATTGGATTTTTATTATTATTAAGTAGAAATCCCATTTGAATCTACCTAACCAAGACCACTGTGCGTGTATATGTGTGTCTGCACGTGTGTGTGCGAACGTGTGTGTGAAACTGAAAGGATTAATGACTTGAGTGTGAGTGCGACTGTGTGAGGTTGGATTTCTGTCATGCAGCGTGTGCGTAAGGCTTGACACGTTACAGAAGATATGACTTATTCATATATGACAGATATTAGAGATGCTTTATCACATTTAATGCTTGTGAGTTTATTGTAAAGTTTTTATTTTTTCCTATTCATTCTCTCAGTACTTTAACCCAACTTTGTATGAGATTGCTGAATCACACAGATTTCAAATTCATAACATATCAATATTGTAGCGTTTAACCACTCCACATGTAATTAAATATTTGCACTCGTAAGATAAAGATACTTAAATCGGGGCACCATCACTTTTTATAGCAAAAGAGGAAACTATTTTAATATAAACATTGATTATATCAATCTCAAATCTGAAGTATAAGTTCTGAATTCATTGATCTAAAGCTCTGCTTTGAAATACACACACAGACCACGACGTATGATAAAGTGAGACATTTATTTACCCTAAATCGTGATAATTGAATAAATGAAGTGATGAATATACATATGAATAATTAACACTGGTAATTAATGAATGAATGAATGAAATGAAAATTCAATGACACAATTCTGATTGGAACTTTAGTAATGAGGGAAAATCTGATTATTCAATCTCTAAACTATAAAAGTTGAAATTAATAATTTGGAAGATTAAGAAACTTAGAAACAACTGACAAACAACTCTTGATCGAAGTTAGCCACGGAAAATTTACTTATCGCTGCAGTTGGTTCTGATGGGTCCAGAGGCCGTTTCCTCACACGTTGTCTGGATAGACAAGCCCTTTGGATGGGATTTTTAGGAGATCGGTTCAGCTGGCCCGGGATACCAAACAGCAAAGCGTTGAGAGCATTCAACTTTCTCGTCAGAACATTGAATGTGGGAGTTGAAGTCCGTTGGCTAATTACTCGTTGAAAGAGATCAAAAAGCTGGAGTCGGATTATCTTCTGAAGTTTTGGGAATTTATCTATTACACGAATAAAAATAAAAATGCTGGCCAAGCACTTATCATTTAAATCACGCGAGACAAACAAAAGATCTTTAAAAATGCTGTCCTTTAGAAGTTACTTGAGGTAGAAAAATAAACACACAAATGAAATGTGTGTATCAAACGGAGAGGTTTTGGAGGAAACCTCCTAACTTCTCCTCCTGCCGACAACTTCCCAACTCCTCTTACAACTTCTCCACACACTGTAACTCTGTGTCATCTCTTCTTTAACCCTCTCTGGGAGGGAGGGGTTGAGACCCTCTCTCTCTCAGATCGATTCATTATTGAATAAACCTTTACACGCGCAAAATCTGAATTCCCTCTTTACGAATTTTTCCTTTCTTTTGCACGAGACAGACACATATCAAAAACTATAAAACCACTAATTTTTAATCAAACATTAGTATCACGATTGTCAAAATTGAATTCTAAGTTCAAGTTATTACTCATTCTCAACAACTTTAAACTTAAGTTATTACATCTATTGAACATCACTGATAAAAACATTAAAACGTATTGCAATACCATTAATGATTATACTACAAAGAAATTAATACTAACTCTAAAACAGGATGACTTTTAAACACAGTTATTAAGTGATTACATTCGAAGCACAGATTACTCAGATCATCGCTGGATGACAATGTTGCTCCATCATGGGTTTATAGTTCAGAGGTCATCCAGAGTTTGAAGATGACGGGATGTTGGTGTTTGTAATTTTTAACAAATGGTTCTTTGACGCCCAGAAAGGAAATCAGTGGTCTTGTTTGTTTCAGTTCTGAAAGGGGTCTTTCCACACAAGTCGTAAAAGTATTATCACCTCCTGTAGGATCATCTCGTGACCACTTGAGTGTCAAAACTGGCAATTTCCATATGATTGATCAAGCCCCACGGCTCAACGTGACAACAGGGCATCCAGTGGTCACAGATTCCTAACATCCTAAACAAATGGTCCTTGACTTTAGGACTGCTGTTTTTCCTCATCCTAGCATGTTGAAGGAACAGGCAACAGAAGCCTGTTTGTCAGGGATGGGCACCAGCCTTCGGCTACAATATCGTCTCAGTTGATCAAATGGATGCACCATCATTAAAGTTCAAAGTTTGCACCCCATTTCAAAGGCTGGCAAAATCATGTGGCACACTGATAATTATATAAACTGGAGCACCAAAGTCCACCAAGATGTTTTTTTTTAACATTTCTGTTGGCTGGCTAATTTGTATATAATGTAGTACACAACATCTGTGTATCTAACCATACTTGGACATTATCAGCCAGTTATATCAGACAGAAAATGTGTCATTTAAGTAGCCTTGACATATTGATTTTTAATCAAATATTCACCACACTTCACTCATATATTAGTCAGTGTGGACCAAGCCTCCCCACCAAAGTATATATATATTATAGAAACACATTCTGCCACATGTCTAGATAAATAAGAAGATAAAGTCACCTTCAAAGAGCCCGAGCTCACGGTTAAAAATACTGAACTGATGGGACGTTGGGTTTGTATCTACTAGGGCTGTCAATAGATTAAAATATTTAATTGTGATTAATCGCATGATTGCCCATAGTTAATTGTAACATATCTGTTCAAAATGTATCTTAAAGGGAGATTTGTCAAGTATTTAATATTCTTATCAACATGGGAGTGGGCAAATATGCTTGCTTTATGCAAACATATGTATATATTTATTATTGGAAATCAATTAACAACACAAAACAATGACAATTATTGTCCAGAAACCCTCACAGGTACTGCATTTAGAAGGTGAAGAAACTGAGCTCGCTTATACTTAAAAATTGCAAGTTGCGTTAATGCGTTAAAGAAATTAGTGGTGTTAAAACAAATTTGCGTTAACGCGTTATTATCGCTTATTACACGGCTGTGTTGAATACTCGATTCTGATTGGTCAATCACGGCGTTCTGCGGTCTGTTATTTCGTATAGCAGACCGCTGCTATGTAGAACAGACCGTTGCTACGGACGCTCTGATCATAGACTCTGGAGGACCACGTCCGATCATATCAATGCGCAGAAAGAAGTCCGGCAAATTTAACAACATCATTTGTTTAAAAAAATAGACGTTAGGTTTCCGTTACTCCATCAGAAAACACCATGGAGTATTTTTCTGACATTACTTTTAATATATTTGGAGAGCACAAAACTTTAGATATATGGCAAATGGCAGAAGAATCCCCAGTGAAGAAAAGAAAGAGAAAACAAGAAAATAGCGGAGAAAAAGCGAGAGGAGTTAAAAGACACAATCAGTTGGAAGACAGAGAAATCCACAAAATTGAAGAAGACAGACATGAAGTAAACACTAAACGGAATACGGTATGGGCTACGGTAGTTTTTAAAGACTGGTTAATGGAAAATAAGATGTCAACAGACTTTGACAGTTACGGGGCAGAAAACCTCATCAGATGCTGCGGTCATTTTATGCTTCTGTTTAAACTTCCGACGGTAAAACGTACTCGATTGCCAGTTACATGGCACTTAGGGCAGGGATATCTCGGCACTTCTCAAAGTGTAATTCATAAATGGGAATGTTCAGTTTAATGTGAATTATAACTAATGTGTAAACGAATGTTAAACTAGAGTTACGTTGCTATGGACTCAGTTAGAACCGTTGCTACGCAGCTCCAACGTGTCGGACGGACTATTTTTATTAGCGGAAGTAATAAAATCATTTTTATATCAATAAAATCGTTTTTAAAATCAATATTTGGTGTCAAATTATTGATTTCTTTCGTACATAGCCGTGTAATAAGCGGGATAATGTACAGCGAGCCGGTCATTGTTGTGAAAGAATCCCCTTCAGGGCCATGCCGCACCCCTCCGCTGCGCGTCGGGGTGCGGCATGGCCCTGTCGGGGATTCTTTCACAACAATGACCGGCTCGCTGTACATTATCCCTTACGTAAACTTTGACGGCCCTAAAAATGACTGTTTTTTTCAATGAAGTCTGGTTGCTTGGGCGAGAGCATAGATAACGGCTCAGTCAGCACGACTTGACTATGACTTGCCCCAAACTGCATGTGATTATCATAAAATGGGCATGTCTGTAAAGGGGAGACTCGTGGGTACCCATAGAACCCATTTTCATTCACATATCTTGAGGTCAGAGGTCAAGTTTATTTAACCTCCTTCGAGACAAGCTAGTATGACATGGTTGGTAGGTTTTCTAGTTTCAGTTGATGCCAGTATCTTCACTCTACCTTTAAAACTGAGCCCGCTACAACCTAAAAATAGCAAGTTGCGTTAATGCGTTAAAGACATTAGTGGCGTTAAAACAAATTTGCGTTATTACGTTATTATCGTGACAGCCCATTTTGTGGTTGCCGGTTACAGTGTTCTCCTTCAATACTGGACCAATTTCAGAAATTGTTGTCCCCATTAGTCACTAAGACACAAAAACATGGGAAAGTTGGGTCCAGGTTGAAAAATACCGAAGTTACCCTTTAAGGTCTTTCAAACTACATGTAAGTTTTTAAAGTGAAGTGGTTTCTACTGTGGTTTGGCTGCTATACAAAAAAACAGCTGCAAACCACCTTTTAATTTAATGAAAGTACAAAGAATTTTCTGATATATTTGTGTACAGTTACTCATTTTTATAATCCCCCTGATAATCCCCAGAGAGTTTCTCAAATTCAGTGACTTTCATTTGTTGTGGGTAAATTCAGACCTCCAGCTACTGATCATCATGAGGCACTGACTGACTGAGACACGATTATTTATTCTTTTAGAAATGCATTTTTTTACAGTATCAGTTTGATGCTTAAACAGAACTTTCTATCTTTCTAATCCTTAATAATTTTTTGGGTTTTTTTTGGGGGAGTTTTTCAAGATTATTTTTTTGGTATTTTTAAGCCTTTATTGATAGGACAGTGGACAATTTAGAAAGGGGGAGAGAAAGAGGAGGTGACATGCGGAATTGGCCGCTGGTCGGATTCAAACCCGGGCCGTCGCGGTTAGGACTCAGCCTTGTTATATGGGCGCCCGCTCTACCAGCTGAGCTATCAGGGCGCCCTAATCCTTAATTAGTTTAACAATTCTTTTTTTGTTTGGATTATATGTTTAGCTGGCCTTAAGTTAATTTCACACAAAAAAAAAACATAACTGTGTGTCTTTGTAAAACTAGTGCATGTTAGAGATATAATATAATAATAGAAAGAGAATAAGAGTCTTTGTTTAGTCTTAAACATGCATACTTTCTCTGTGTAGCAATATAATCCTGTCTTCTTCTGTCTTTCTGTCTGTGCATTCATTTATTATATGTGTATGACTGTGCATTTGATAGCATGTGTTTGGTCTCCAAGAGCAGCACTTTCTTACCCCTCTTAACATTTTCACACCTTGAACAGCTGTGGGAGCGGGAGCAAGAGGGTAGAAGCCAAAGAGGGATCTTAAGTGGACTAGTTTGTTTCTATCACTTTTAGATGTGTAATGGAGGTTAAGAGGTCTCTTGCACTCACTCTGCTGCTACAATAGACAATGCTGCTCATCTTAGTTGACTTAAGAAAGGGTTTTATGACCTCAAGACAGTGATAGACAGCAAGTTTTTGCACAACTTTGAAGAGTTGGAGTTGTTTTAACAAAGGTTTCCTTGAAGGGAAACTTAAGCGAAAATCCTGGTATCTAACCTGGGTTTAATTCTAATGGCCTTTCTGACTCTGGGTCATGCTAAATTGCACTCGACACCTCTGTTAGAGATTCAGGAAAAGGGGACTCTGGCATGACATGTAAAATTGGGCAAGTAGCGAGAGCCTCCCAAAGCTTTTTAAATTAACTTAAATTTTATATAAACCATTTCAATCGTTTGTCTTTGGCCAAACGTAAACACTGAAATTAGCCTCTTGGATTAGCTTTTGTTGCTAAACCCATAACAATCTACTTCTTGGGGAATTTGACAACTTTGTTGTGCTCATTTTCTGTGGTGCATGACAGCATGGTGGAATTAGCAAGCTAGCTAAGTAGCCAGACGTCCGACCAGCGGGATGGTGGCCAAGACTTATAAATATTTGGATTCCTATAGTTAACTATCCTTCAGTAAAGTCAGTCAAAAAGAGAGTCGTACAATATCGGCAAAGTGTTTCAGAGATGGAGAGAAAGGGTTGCTAATAGTTTAGCGTTCTGCTTACAGCCGATGGCTTACGACTGCGGTTAGCAGAAGGCTAACTATTAGCAACATTTTATCTCCATCTCTGAAAGGTTTTGCCGATATTGTAGCTCACTAGAGCCTCGAATCACAGTTTGTCATCTCAAATGTATGTGATCTCGATTCTGGCACCCAACAACACAGCAAGATGACATTTTAGATGTGTAACTTTAGCCCACTGCTAGTGTTTGCCACCAGTCTTTCCTTTGTTTTGCCTCAAGCAAACACCGTGACGTAATCATGACTTTGACACAAACAGGGTTTATACAGAGAATAGAAAAAAATATATTACAGAAAATAATGTGAAGTCCCCCCCGACCAAAGTTTTAAAGTGTTCAATGCCCTCTATGCACAATAAGGAATCATTAGCATTGTGATAATCACTACAGTGTCTAGCCATGGTAATCGCAATTCCTATTCCTAATGGCATAGTTATGGTCAGCAGGTGGTATATGACAAAAGTAGTGATGCAGTTAATGAAATCACTTTGTTTATAAGCTCTGTCTGTGTTAACATCAGCAAAATATTTAGTTTGCACTACATTATCACGGTGAGGGAAATGCATACATTTAAAGGTGTCAAATGGCTTGTTCAGCCAAACACCTTTTTAAGTCAAAATGTCTGCTGTGAAAAAGATGTAATTGAATGTTTCTTACATAATGAATAATTGAATCATGTAGGAAACATAACTATGATAACAATACAACACCCGATCATACTAAAATTATATATATATAAACATATGACACAAATGTATGAAGCATCTTACACATATTATAAGTAGGGCTGTCAAAGCTAACATGATAATAACGTGTTAACGCAAATTCGTTTTAACGCAACTAATTTCTTCAACACATTAACACAAATGCTTCTTTGAACGATAAATGAAAACTGGAACAATCAGTCTATAATTATAAACTTGACATGCCAGTTCCAGTAAAAGATTATTAGTACTACTGCTTGCTCAGAAGACAGAAATAAAGTACTTAAAAATAAAAAATAAAAAAATCAAGCAGAATAGAACAAGATGGACACATTTAACACACTTGCGATTTTTAAGTTGTAGCGGGATCAGTTTTAAAGCTAGAGTGAAGATACTGACATCATATGAAACTAAAAAGCCTAAGGAATCCAAACTTGCGCTTATTTTTGGTGAGGGAAAACTGGCATGGCTATTTTCCAAGGGGTCGCTTGACCTCTGACCTATAGATATGTGAATGAAAATGGGTTCTATGGGTACCCACGGATCTCCCCTTTACAGACACGCCCACTTTATGATAATCACATGCAGTTTTATAGTCAAGTCAGCACACTGATAAACAGACAGCTGTTGTTGCTTGTTGGGCTTGAGTTTGCCATGTTATGATTTGAGCATATTTTTTATGCTAAATGCAGTACCTGTGAGGGTTTCTGGACAATAATTCCCATTGTTTTGTGTTATTAATTGATTTCCAATAATTAATATATTCATACATTTGCATAAAGCAAGCATATTTGCCCACTCCCATGTTGATAAGACTGTTAAATACTTGACAAATCTCCCTTTAAGGTACATTCTGAACAGATACAAAATGTGTGATTAATTTGCAATTAATCGCCATTAAATACTTTAATCGATTGACAGCCCTTATTATAAGTAATCTAGATATTTTAAAGCCTTAGCTACAGTGTGGTTTATGCTGTTTCTGGAGCATGAATAACATAAAACCAACCAAAAAACCTTTTTAGGTATTTGTCTCCAATCTACCTGCAGCCATCCAGCTGGGAATGCTACAATAATATGAACAGCCTGAAACCACTGACAAAATTTAAATTGTCCAGTCACTTGTAGGCCTACAGCTGTTCAAACCACAGATGACTCCATACAATCTGGGAACCAAATTTAATTTGCAATCCTTCTTTTAGTCTACTTTGTTAACCATTGGCCCCAAGCTGGAGAAGTAGAACACTCTTGGATGTTTGAGGACCCTCGGGTAACAGCTGTCAGTCAGCCATCACCTGCCACCCAGTTCTGTCATGAAACCCCCCCAACACACACCACTGAGACAAAAACTATTAGCACTCCTAACCTCATGTGGGCTCACTTGCTTTTTCTTTCCTCTATCCTTTATTTTACTTCTCCTGTTGATTCTTGTTTCTCTATTCAGCTCACAGTCAACCACCCTCCAAGGCAACAACCATCTGCTCATTCTTGTTACCATTTTTATTCATCGTTTTTGTCGTATTTCCATTGGTGCCTGGTGATTTTTTACCTGGGTCGGACTGCAGGTACTAAGGGCCTTTGCTTAGACACACAGATGTAATGTTGGTGCAGCAAGCAGCCCATACTCTCAAAGTTGCCATGAACTAGAAACTTGACTCCAATTACTCTGAGTTACCACTTTATTAGGTACACCCGCACAATCTAATGCAAAGTAATGCAATTGGACTGGAGTAAATCTTTCTAAAGTGTATAGGTTTTTGTTGACACTCAGTGAAGAGATTGGTCATTTTTGTGTCTGTATAGTCATATTGCATTGGACTGCATTAGATGTTTCAAATATTTTAGCTACCCCTGTTTAGAGAGATGTTCCGATACCATTTTTTCCTTCCCGATACGATTCCGATACCTGAACTTGTGGTATCGGCCGAGTACCGATCTGATACCAGAGTGATAAAAAAAATATGTTCGTCGCTTTTGGTCTATCTTTGTGCAATTTATCTCGTCGTTGGAATGCGGTTCCCAACGTTTGCTGCTGTGGTTCGTCTTTTTTTCCCCCTTGTGTTCTTTCGTGTGATGCGTCATCAAATGTTTTATAAGATTGCTGGTGTTGAAATGTGCAACACTAGTGCCACCCCTCGAAACGGAAGCCTTCCATACTGTACATATCGCTGTTTTGCTTGGATTTTCCACTATGAAATATTGCCAAATGGCTTACATTTTCCTTGCTCTTATTACCGTTAAACTCTCCACGAGCACCGCTCTGTTGCTGTTTGCTATCGTCACGTGACAAAATACCTGTAATCAGTTCTTCTTCGCTGCTCTAAAACAGTAGTTGCCAGTGGCAGCCATGATACATCCAGGGCAACAGCACAGTGAAGGCTACTGTTTTGGAGTGGCGAAGAAGAACTTATTTCCGGTTAAACAAGTTGATTTTCCGGGGGATTAATAAATGATGGTATCGGATCGGTGCATAGACTGGCATACCTGATCCCGAATTTTGGGCAGTATCGGACGCATTTCTGATACTAGTATCGGTATCAGAACAACTCTACCTGTCTATATACAAAACAGTAACACAATATTAGAAACACCTCAGGATCTTTGAGCGCAGCATAGGAATTCTGCCTGCCTCATTAGGATCAGCAAACCCCACTGCTCATTGTCGTTACGGCAAAACCTCGGTGAGACGGTCGCAATGGCAACAGTACACATAAAAATGGCCACTGCTCTGACCATCCTGCTACCTTAATTTGAATGTGCGTTCTACTCCTATTTTATTTCTATAGTTCAGTCTCACCGCTCTCATCAACCTCAATTTCAGCAGCAGACAGCATTTTTCAGCAAAAAGGCTCTGATACCCACTGTGCACTTCGTGACAAGCATCAAATGACAAAGTTATCAACTAGCTGCTGAACATATTTGAGCATTCAGCAGCTAAAGAGCCAGAGTTGGCAGAGTGAATATTGGACTTCCATTCATCGGGTGGTGAGAAACACAACTCCAAATGAATGCTAATGTTGCTTTGTGTCTGCTGGATGTGTAAACAGGAAACTGTTGCTAAAGTGTTAGCCATAGCAACTTTATAAGTTAGTAATAGAACCTTTTTGTGTTAGTAAACATGATGACATATTTTGGGGGCGGAGCATTAAGTGGAGGCAGAATAATTCTCTGAACACGTTAGTAAACGCTGGCTACCAAGGTTTGCTGGCTTGTCTTTTTAAGAATGGCTGTTGTGTGTTAGTTGAGCAAGTTAACATTAACCAATGGGAACAGATTAACTGACCCCTACACCATTGGCAGACTACTTCAGGACGAGTAGACGGCTGGCTAGTTAGCTAGCTGGATTGTCTGTCTCCGGAACTGGTTAGTTAGCTAGGTTGCCAGGAAACTGACAAGCTAGCTAGCTGATGCCTGTTCTCCTCCTGGCGAAATAGTCTCCTAGCGGCGAGGAGTGAGGCAGAGGGACCGTGACCCAGCGCTGTCCGCTGTTTGGCTCATTTTCTGTAGTATGGTGGAATTAGCAAGGTAGCTAGCTAACTAGCCAGTTGCTAAATGAGTAAAATTTAACAACTTAATGCTTCATCCACACACTCTTGTCACAGCGTAGGAAAGTACAGTGCTATCGCCAGACGAGTGACAACTTTGTTCGGCTCATTTTCTTTGTTGCATGACAGCATGGCGGAATTAGCAAGCTAAGCTAGCTAAGTAGCCAGTTGTCCGAGGCTGGTGGCCAGCGGCAGCGCTGTAAAGATAAATTGAGGGCGCATAAATCTTTGGATGCAGTTACCTATCCTTCAGTAAAGTCAGTCAAAAAGAGAGTCGTACAATATCGAGAGAAGAGAAAATGTTGCCAATAGTTAGCCTTCTGCTAACCACAGCCAATGGCTTACATTAGCAGAAGGCTAAACTATTAGCAACCGTGTCTCTCCATCTCTGAAACGTTTCGCCGATATTGTAGCTTGCTAGAGCCTTGAATCACAGTTTGTCATCTCAAATGTATGTGATATCTGGATTCTGGCACCCAACAACACAGCAAGATGACATTTTCGATGTGTAACTTTAGCCCACTGCTAGTGTTTGCCTCCAGTCTTTCCTTTGTTTTGCCTCCGGCTAACACTTTGACGTTGATACAAAAAGGGTCATGTCACTGTTGTGATTACATTTTCTTGCGCTGCCCCTAAGTGGCCAAAAAAAGTCAATAAATAGATAAACTTCCATTACCTCAAGTATTTGTTAGGTAGATGATGTTTAGGGTGTTGCACAGCCTGAACAAAGTGTAGCCTGTAAACTTGTCTCAGGCACTGGTCTTCTTCCTGTTTTGTGCCGTGAAGCAATCCAGCAGATTTCCTGTCAAGTCTGACCCAGTGGCAGATCTCCTAAAATGCAGTATTCAATGACCTCTCAGAGTCTCATATGTTTATTGTAATCAAGTTATCATGTTAAAATGCACATGCTAATGATTTACCTATGTTAAAGAGCCATTCAAAGCTTCTTTGGAAAACTGTGAGCAGACAAAAACTGTGTGGCAAACTATATCAGCTCTGAATTTGTCGGTGACGTCGGATTTAAAACAAGCCCCTCATGACTGGTCATTTAATTAACCTTGTCAAGCATATCTGCAGTAATCTCCAATCTAATTTCATCTGTTAATTTAAAACGGTTCTTAACGAGGCCAGCCCCCCAGCCAATCAAATGTCAGGTATAGAAGCATAAAGGACTTGGTTAATTAGAGCTGTCAGGAAATGGCCAAATATGGACAAAGAAGGAGGCTGGATTTCCTTTTATTACTTTCCTGGGAGAGTTATTAATTCTGTGGGAATCACCTCAGGTGGTATGAATGTATGTGTGTGTAAGAGTGTGTGCATCTGTGGTGATGAATCAAGAAGAGGAGGGGGAGTGAAGGCTAGGAAGAGATACAGTCAGATATGGAGAGATAGAAAAATGGAATCAGAGAAAATATTTAGTTTATTCAGAATAATAAAAATAAGTCTCTTTCCAACTTTGTGGCAGCTTCATTTCCTGATAGACAGGAAATTGAGCCTTAGCATTTCCAGAAGTGATCCTCCATCTCATATTTATCAAATAATACTCAGTGTCTCCAGTGGGATTGTAATGTCAAATTATATTGAAGATCTGCACAGGGCTCTCTGAGGATTTCATATCACTGTAAACATGTTAAATATGTTTTTTCATCAATGAAAGATTTATTATGAAACTTTTAAACAAGCTTCTTTAACTTTTGAACTTTTATATTAATTTCCTCTTTTTGAAATAACCATGGGTTTACATATAAAGTGTAAATAGTCAGTTGCAATGATAATTTGAAGTGAAACAGATTGTGTTTGTATTGGACAACTGCCACTTGTGTGTGTGTGTGTGTGTGTGTGTGTGTGTGTGTGTGTGTGTGTGTGTGTGTGTGTGTGTGTGTGTGTGTGTGTGTGTGTGTGTGTGTGTGTGTGTGTGTGTGTGTGTGTGTGTGTGTGTGTGTGTGTTTGTGCGTGCGTGCGTGCGTGCGTGCGTGCGTGCGTGTACATACATGAGTATTTCTGTGTTAATGGGGATTAAATGGCTCAAATCCCAGCAGAACTGATCTGTGAGAAGACACCATGAAAAGGTTACTGATGTGTGGTTGTCAATGGTTTGTGGTTTCTACCCCTTCTGGTTGGTAGAGTCAGAGCTTACTGAGTTTTTCTTTGATTGTTTATTTATTTATTTTAACTATGTAGAATAGGGATGGGTATCGTTAAGATTTTAACGGTACTACTACTCTTACTGATACTGCTTATCGATCCAGTACTCTTAACGGTTGTTTTTGTCGTTTTTTAAAAGAAAAAATGATACAAATTAATAACAAAAGTAACATTGCTTTATTTTGTCATAGATACTGTATATAAATTAAGATTTGAGTAGCAACAGCATTGTTTTGTTATTTAATCATTGTGTATTGTATTGTGGAGTAATGGGGCTAACATAAAACCCTTTTATACTACTATATCCTAAAAACAAATAATACAACTCAATATATACTGACAGACTGCTACTAGGAATGCTAATTTTAGGGTTTTTTTCTAACCGATAGCCGATGCTTGTTAACCGATTATTAACCGTTAACTGACAAGGTTAGTGCGTTGCATGCAGCAGTGGTTTTTAGTGCCTAACAAGCCGCCCAGCTGCAACGATAAGCCGATGCACAAACAGGTTAAATCCATCATTTATCACCAGCTGCAGTGTATGTGCAAAACAGACAACTGAGTCCCCAGTTCACCCGTCAGGGATGGGTTACTGTATAGCAGCCACGATTCTGCATGTGTTGTCCCAGTAAGTCTCCACCGCACCATTTAGTTTAGCTGCAAGGTTGTCAGCTGTGTGTTTGCCCGGCAAATCGATAGCGAGTGTCCAACAGGCTGTGTGTTTATGTGCTACATTCACAGCTATAGCATTGCTGGTGGCTTCGTGCTCTCCGTTGTCACACACATACGGTCTGTCAGCGCGGCGTAACGTTAGAGAGTGTCCGACAGACCGTGTGTGTGTGGGGATGTCGGTGGCATTATAGCTGGTGTAGCAGCGCAGTGTGTGTACAGCTTATTTGTCGTTGAATAAATGCTACAACACCTCAAGACCCAAGCCAAGTTCCTGCATCTGTAACACCGGCTCAGACTCACTTAAGGTGGGCTGTTAAAGTGGACCAGCTATTCTCCTTAAGTGACAAGCCGCTCCTCTGAGTTTTGCTCAGCTTTTTTGCTTTTTGTTAAATATTTTTTTAACCTCTTAACTGATAGCATTAAAGTGGCAGTAGGCAGTATATTTTTGGCATTATTGGGCAAAAACTTCATAATAACCTTTCAGGATATTGTAATTCAAGTGGTCTGAGAAATAACTAGACTTCTGCACCTCCTCATGGCTCTGTTTTCAGGCTTTAAAAAATCTAGCCCGTGACGGGAGACTTTGACCAATCACAGGTCATTTCATTGAGAGAGCGTTCCTTTTGGCTGTGCTCCGGTCATGTTACCAGAACTTGGCGTTCCTTCAACAGATTTTACAATGGCGGCCGCGTCACAAACTTTCTCATTTTACAGCTAAACAGCACACTATAAGATGATTCTGAAAACATTTGAGGCGAGAAATAGGCATTAACGTAACATGATATTGATTCATATTTGATCAGCGCGGCCTAGTTTGACCGTTTGGTCGGAGTTCGCAGATCAGATCAGTTCTAACTGCTTGTTTTCCTCCGGTAAGTGAAATCATTAAGATGCCATTAGGAGCATCAGAGGACACCGGAGGAGACAGAAGAACATGATTTTTTTCAGGTTACCTGTTTCATGTACTACTGTCACGATATAGCGACTGTTTTATAAAAATAACTTATTTTCATCATATTTGCTCCAATCTCGCCTACTTCAGCTTTAATCGGTTAAAATTGGTAAATTCAGTTAACGGTTAAACGGTTAATTATTAACATCCCTAACTGCTACCTAAAGCCCTAAAGCCATATTTTTTTTTCCCATTCCAAATGTGATTGCAAATATGGAGGGTCTTTTAAAAGACACACTGACCCCCAAATACAGCAGCAATGTGTTGCCAGATGATCACAAGATTTTTGCAACATGAATTTCAGTACTTTAAGTATTGCACAGTGAAAATGAAAACATATGTCCACTCCCAAACACTGTTAGACACACACCATCAAAAACAGACTATTCGCCTTTTGCCTTGTTCTGGGCAATTAATCACATCACAATCAAAAATCATAATAAATATAGCCAAATCAAATTGTTTAGTCATAATTTTCTGATTGTTACAAACAATAATCATTGAAGACATCATTTATATTGTAACAATTATTTTTGTAGTGTTTGTAATGTAATTTACAGTAACAGGCCCTTTTCACAGCAGCCATTTTGACATGTCATTGCAGGGTAAACACAGGTGTAATTAATAACATTAATTATGGCCCTGGTATTGTGCATGCTGGCTCACTGGAATGGCTGTGACACACTAAATAATAATTAATTGAATCAGTTACACCTGTGTTTACCCTGGCTGCTGTGAAAAGGGCATATTCCCTGTAAGCCTCTGCAACTGAGGATCTAGAGTGCGGAGTTGATTAGCTTAGCTTAGCATAAAGCATGGAAGAAGGGGACAACAGCTGGCCTGGCTCACTCCAAAGGTCAAAACCAACGCCTCTATGGTGCAGGAGTAACAATCCTGAAACCACAAACTGCCATATTTATGTTTTTGTTTGTGTACGGATCAAACATATGAGATATGTGTTAATTGCTGAGCTTTAGAGGTGCTTTGAGGCGGATTTTTGGATCGAGGCAAGTTCCACACTCCAGCTTTAAGTTAAATTAATTGACTCCTGGCTCTAGCTCCATAATTATAGGTGCTATTGATAACATTGACAACATTCAGCCACTAGATGTCGCATTCTCCCTCCCCCATTCCATTGCATTCACTTCACAACAATCGGTTGCCAGTTCGTTGTACAACCTGCATATTTTATGGCCGAATGGAATGAGACTCAACAGACGTAATGTAATCCATGGTAATCTGAGGATATGGGAATCTAGTTTTAGGTAGCCTAATGTTTAGCTTGTCATCTAAGAAGTGGTATAGCGCAGGGGATACAAAGGTATACTGTGTATACCTACTTATTTTTCAGTCGGCCACCCACTTCTAAATCCCCTCTGATGCGCATCTTCGTAATATATTGTTTGAGGGAACTATAACATTAGGTAACTGGACGCAACCATCAGTAATGCTCTCATTTTGACAATCTAACCAGTGACAACACATTAGTTAAGGTTGTAAGGACTATGGCTGTTGGTAGTTGTAGTTGAAGACCCAGGACTAGGTGGAGAGATTATATCTCCACACTGGCCTGCGAACGCCTCGGGATCCCCCAGTCAGAGCTGGTTAATGTGGCCCGGGAAAGGGAAGTTTGGGGTCCCCTGCTGGAGCTGTTGCCCCCGCGACCCGACCCCGGATAAGCGGTTGAAGATGAGTGAGTGAGTGAGTGACATTAACATTAATTCATTTTGGACCTGTCAAAATTTTTTAAATGATTAATTCACAATCATAATAATATTTTTTTAGGAAAAGCCATACTTTTATTCAGCACATTTTAAAAGTTCTATGGATGCACTATTTTTTTTTTTAATTATCCGTCTACATAAAATGTTATCAATAAGACCTTTAATGCACAGACATGAGAGTGGTATCAATCTTCTCATCTAACTCTCAGCAAGAAAGCAAATATGCCAAATTGTTGAGAATTTCTTTAATACTAAGCTAAGATACATTTGATCTGTCATGCACTGCACAAAAAGCATTGCTACCCAGTGCTTGGTTGGTCTTTTATGGAGAAATCCTTTTTAAACACAGACAGTGATGATGCATTTTGCATTTCAGGTGTGCACCTCCAACAGAAACTCCCAATTTACTATGCTAATGACGTCACAGCACTAGACACAGTATGATGACAAAGTGATTAACAGGGAAGCATGACCATTTCCAACAAAGATAGAAAACCAATCGTTTCAAAAACTCCAGGATTAATATTGAAATCCTGAAAACTGTAGTTGGCACGACGGATGGGATTTTGAAGCAGCGTACACAGCTTCCCTAAAATTAGCAAGGCTTCAAAATTAAAAAGGAGTAATTTGTTAGAGGCAGGATGTCTGTAAATAGACAGAATGAAAGAGTGAACAGCCTCCCAGGTTACAGCTGAGCTGCCCACTTGTGTGTGTGTGTGTGTGTGTGTGTGCGTGCGTGCGTGCGTGCGTGCGTGCGTGCGTGCGTGCGTGCGTGCGTGCGTGCGTGCCCGCGCGCGTGCGTGTGCGCGCGTGTGCGTGGCACCATCTGTGTTGCCATGTGCAGCTGCGCTCCCTTGGAGCCCAAGACCCAAAACTCAGCTGTTACCAAGACAACCCCCATACACCCCATACCTGGTCCACACACACACACACAGTTTTCAAACCACCTAAAGGTCTTACACTGTGTGCTTTAAAGTGAGCAGATGGACAGAGACGTATTAGATATGAGATACACTTACAGTGTGTGTGTGTGTGTGTGTGTGTGTGTGTGTGTGTGTGTGTGTGTGTGTGTGTGTGTGTGTGTTTTGTGTGTGTGTGTGTGTGAAGATGATCTGAGTCTCTACTGAAATATAGATTTGGTATATCTACATCTGTACTGCTTCCAGTCATTTATTCAGCCACACACCTTCTGTGTTAGACTGTCCCATCAGGCTCAGGATACACATAGAACTGCTTCAGGCATCAAACAATGTTTGGTGATTTGCAGTTGGACCACTTCTCAGACTTGGTTGGACCTAAAACTCTCCAGGTTGTATCATCAGTACAAAGCGAGATGAGCAAGTGTGTTAGAGAATATCAGGATAAAAAGTCAGAAATACACCTGTGCACATCAAAAATGTAAGGATGCAAAAGAGAGTCATAGTTAATTCATAACTATGACTCTCTTTTGCATTTATGTGAGAAATGTGGGTTTACTATACTGTAAAGTGCACTTTACTGTCCAGGTGTCCTGAATGTGGAATGTATTCATAATATAGTAAGGAAAAAAAATTATTCACTATGTATTGTGATTTTATTTACTATTATGAAATACATTTTTTAATGCCAGAATCGATATATTTGCTTCATTTGAGTCTAAGCGGAGCTATAAGGAAGTTACCGCTTTTATTGTTGTAGTCTGAGTAACGTGACATCATATCTATTCCGTATCCGTCAACCGTCACCCATATACTAACATGTATGTTAAATGCCTTCAAACGGTCCCGATGGAGCTGACCATGGATGTATAAAGAGAACGGAGCTGACGGGAGAGCTAGCGACGGACTTGATGAAGTTAGTGGAAGTATACACGTGTGACTACGTCCGGTTTTCAAAATAAGGTGTTAACAAAGGGAACTGTATATACAAAATACATATATGGAAATAAGATTGATTGACTGATATATTTGACTTCAGGACATCTGTGACTACATACATGCTGAAAATCAAACATTACTGTATTACTTTAGAGATTTTCCAAAGTAAAAGTCCCTAGAAGTGTATGATTCAACTTTTTCCCTTCGTCAAGTTATGAAAAAGTCTAGCAATAAATTGTAATATTGAATCGCAATACTTGTAGAATGGCAATACTTAAAAATCGCAATACATATCGAATCGGCACCCGAGTATCGTGATAGTATCGAATCAGGAGATAGGTGTATCGTCCCAGCCCTACAATACAGTTCCCTAAGAATTCCCATGGAACAAAAAGGTAGTGTTTACGGCATGTACACTACTTTCTCTGACTTCACAACTTCAAATTCACATACTGGCAATGGCTTGTAGGACTTCCTTGTGGGGAGGTTTCTCTAAGAACACCATCATAATCTCTAGACTACCAACACGATATTGATGTTAATGTGTTCCTTTGGGAATAATGGTGTTTGATTTTGTGTATAGATATTTCATTTATGATTTATTTATTTTTATACTGCATTCAACTGTGTGTCACCTACGGCCCCCACCCTGGGCCTAGACATGAGAATAGCTTTTAGCTACATGGATTATGCATTGTCCCTGTTGAATAAACAAATAAAGATAAATTGTCTAGCAATTAGGTTCTTTCTGTCACCTCTGTCTTCCTGCCACCTCCAGGCATGCAAACTTGTCTCCTTTCGGTGAAATTTGCCGTTTAGAAAACAAAATAGATCACCTACGTGATTCGTGCAGATCCGATGAGTTTTTGAAACTGGGGGTTAATGGGTGCCAGTGCTCCGTCTACAGAAGGTTTTCCGTTGAAAGCGAATTAATGTAAAGCAATGCGGAACCAAATTTCAGAAGCTGTAGGGATGTGAATGGAAAGTGATCTCATCAAACATGCTAACGCACATTTGACGGCATCACCCAGATGTGCTGATCACCGGGACAAGGAAAAAACAACCTGGTGCCCAACTCGTTATCCCCGCTGCTTTCAAGCAGCCTTTAGACTGAAAAGCAGAAAGGGATAAAACAGTTACAGAAGTAATTGGCATTTGCATTAACATATAGCCAATAATGAAGTAATTGAAACACTCCTCCTAATGCACCAGTTTTATTTATTGCTCTATTCTTTTGTATTTTCCATTATAGATTATGAGTGACCTGTTGCCCTTTTGGGAAGGTATTTGTTCAGTGTTCCTACAGTGTAATACAGAAGTGTTGGAAATGTTCCTTATTTTCATAATGACAATAGTTTATCTAAGTTACCAATGGGCAAAATGCTGCCTCAGTCCCCAGCAGGAGGATTGTGTCTGGCTTTGACACTTGCATTACTGGGGTATCAGTAAAGATTGTCAGTGTGCAGTCGAAATAAGAGACAGTGTACCAGTAAAAATGACAAGAATTTTTACCTTTTTTCTTTTTACTGACGTAGATTCTGGTTACCTTTAAAGTTGATAAAGATAATAAGTACAGATATTTGTGGTATGTTTAGGGCTGTCAATTGATTAGAATGTTTAATCGTGATTAATCTCAAATTAATCACACATTTTTTATGTGTTCAAAATGTACCTTAAAGGGAGATTTGTCAAGTATTTAATACTCTTATCAACATGGGAGTGGGCGAATGCTTGCTTTATGCAAATATATGTATATATTTATTATTGGAAATCAATTAACTACATAAAACAATGGCAAATATTGTCCAGAAACCCTCACAGGTACTGCATTTAGCATAAAAATATGCTCAACTCATATCATGGCAAACTCAAGCCCAACAGACAACAAAAGCTGTCAGTGTGTCAGTGTGCTGACTTGACTATGACTTTCCAGTTTCCAAATAGTTTTTTATGACATGCCAGTTTTTCCTCGCCAAAATTTAGCAGAACTTTAGAGCATTTCTACATGGTTGGTACCAATGGATTCCTTCGGTTTTCTAGTTACACATGATACCAGTATCTTCATTCTAGCTTTAAAACTGAGCCTGCTACAAGCTAAAAATTGCAAATTGCATTAATGCGTTAAAGAAATTAGTGGCGTTAAAATGAATTTGTCCTACTTTAAAGTTGATGAAGATAATAAGTACAGATATTTGTATTTTTATACTAAAAAATAGTTGGATAGTTAAAGTTTGACTTCAGTAAAGACAGAAATAGGACTCTGTCTCTTGTAGCATACTTTTTGAAGGTAAAACTTTTATTTTAGACTTTTCATGCATATTTTGGTGCAAAAACAAGACTCGGTCAAAACCGAGTATATGGCTGGACAGTATGGTCAAGTCTGTGAATTTGTAAATTGTTACACAAATAGTCAGTGATCATGTCTATAATGTTTTGTGAACAGTTTTTTCCACTTATATCTTAATGCTTGATTGAAAGCCAACTTATAATGAAGCAAATGACATTCAGTAATAGTAAATGGTAACATTTACTACTCAGTATATTATACATTTTATACAAGGTGAAAAGGTATTAGCATGACATACAGTATGCAAGGTTAAAAGTATTTCAGTTTTTTATGAAAGCATGTGTATCAAAAGCATTCATCATATAAGTGGTGTGTAACAATATATACATACTTCACTAAAGTTTATCAGCGTTGAGATATTCCCGCTGTCATCACTGACGTTGTTGCTGCGGTATTTATTCCTAGATGGAGTGTTAATGGAGCAGCTGCAATGTTAACGTAGCCTGCCACTGATCGATCCGAACTCCATTCAAAAAACAAGCATTTTAAAAATTGTTTGCTTGTCATCTTGCGGACAGACCTGACAAAGCATGAATTTAGACTTTTTACTAATCAGCATCGTTATGTAGTTATTTCGGCACACTTGTGATCTGTTTACAACAACGTCGCTGCCGTATTTATGCCTAGATGACGTTATGTTGAGTGGTGATTGAGTAGCTGGTGTTAGCATAGCCTGGCATTGATCGATCCGAACTCCGTTCAGAAAACAAGCATTTTAAAAGTTGTTTGCTTGTTGTGTTGCGGACAGACTTGACAAAGAATGAATTCGGTCTTTTTACAAATCGATATCATTATGTTGTTATTTCGGCATTATTTTGATCTATTTATTGCAATTAAATCACAGCACAGTCTGTTTACTTTGGGTTCATACCGCAGTAGTGACGTGTGGCTGCTAGATAGTCAGTTCATGGCGGAAATGGAGGAAAGCAAGGCAAAAATTTGCGAACATAATGTAACTTAAACGAACATAAACAATAACACATGCACAACAACAGCACTATGTAATGCTACATTGAACCGCTGACACGCTCCCCAGAAAACGTAAACACAGAACTGTTCTCCGCCTTTTCATTTTGAAAGAGCAACGACCAATGAGGAAACTCCAGCAGACGGCCGACCAATCCTGTAACTTCATCACTCATTCAGTCAGTCAGTCAGTCAGTCAGTCAGTTAGTCAGTCAGTCAGGGACAGACTTTTGCGTTTGTAGGGCTGGCCCTCTGCGGTCCAGCCAAAAATTCAGATGGGCATGCCCCCAAGGGGGTTCGCATCTTTGTCACCTTTTTCAACCCTGATGAGTTTGCATGCCTGCACCTCCATAAGTATCTAGTGAGCCCCTGAAGATCCAGGCCTCTAGGTTGAGAACCACTGGTATGTGACAAGAGTTCTAAGCTGAATTTGATAATTGTAGCCCCTAAATTAAAGCCTGAGTACAATCTGGCTGTATATGAACTGCCTGGACTCATTAGGACTACTTGTGTGTTTCCACCATGTGCAGTTCTTGCAGAATGTCTCTACAGCAACTCTACAGCACAGAAGGAAGATTTAAGTGGAAAGGATCAGTGCATTGGTTAGATCCATGTCACTGGAGCATGCTGTTGCCAGAATTAAACAATGTGCTAATGCACGCCCTATCTGGCTGCAGTGAGCTGTCAAAAGTGGCTAGGTTCTTTGCTGCAACAACAGATGGGCATGGAAAGAGCAGCACACAGAAGGTGGATGGAGAAGCAGAGCGATTATCCCACAACAGTCAACTTTCTATAAGTCAGCTGCCTAACTGTTGTGATGTGATGAGAACATATAAACACTGAAATCCCCTAGCATGGTGCTACACGCTTTCATGTGTATGGTAACATGAGGCTGTATTGTAACTACATATAAATTCTTAACGAGTAACTAAACCCTATAGTTTGGGCTGAAGTGCTTCTACCCTAACCTTGCACGTCAGCTGGATTCTTGCAATGTCACAATATCACGCAAGAATTGCGGGATCACATATGACATGAATATCCATCTTGTCAAGTAACGTTTGTGGCCGGCAAGTCAGAGCATGGACCAATCAAGGGTGGCTGTGGCTCAGAGTTAGAGTGGGGAAGGTCAGTGGTTCGATCCCCGGCTCCTCAAGTTCACATGTTAAAGTGTCTTTGGGTAAGATACTGAACCCCAAACTGTTCCTGAAGGCTGTGCCATCAGTGTGTGAATGAGTATTTAGATTAGATCCTGGTAGGCAGGTTGGCACCTTGCATGGCAGCCTCTGCCATCAGTGTATGAATGTGTGTGTGAATGGGTGAATGCTGACATGTAGTGTAAAACGCTTAGGTGTGTGAGACCCAATGAGACCATAGCGTGTGACGACACGGAGAGGCGACTGTTCATTCTACAACAATGGCGGCAATGTTTTTGCCTTCACCTAGTTTCACTTTCATCAGTTTGATTGACAGATGGTTCATCGAATCACTTGCCAAGTATTTTTTGAAAGTGCCTGCCCTTTTCAAAACAGTTTGAAATGACAGCTTCTCAGATGTTTCTGTGAAACAAACCATCTGACAGGGTCAGGTTACCGCTACCCTGGAAATTCAAAAAATCCCTCCAGAACTTGAAAAAAGTATCAATGTGGGCATGGCTGGGAGGGGGAGCTAAAACATGCCCAATCACGTCTATTGTCGGTTTGGCTCATTTTCAGTAGCCAGTGTAGAATTACAATCACTGCACTGCACAAGCCTTTTCTCTCCTTTCTGTGGACTTGAAATTAAGCCATCAGCACATTACAAAATCTGGTGAATCTATCTGGCAATAGCAGTGCTTTCCTACGCTGTGAGTGTGTGGATGAAGCATTAAGTTGTTAAATTTACTCATTTAGCAGCTTGCTAGTTAGCTAGCTAGGTTGCTAATTCCGCCATTCTTTCATGCTACAGTTACAGAACATAAAAAGCGCCACCTGATCTGCTGGGTTCGGTCTATGTTAACATTTAGCCAGACAGTTTTTAAATTATTGTTCATGATAGGCGTTACCCTTTCAATTAGCTTATGCTAATCGCTAGAGCTAATGCTAATAGTTAATGCTAACGCTAGCATGCTGACTATTGTTTATTTAATTTTATTTAGCATTTAGGATACAACAGATTTACAGACAGACCAGTTAGTGGGTTACCTCCATTCAAGTGGAGATAAGCAACGTGAGTAAGACTTAGCATACAGTATATGGTTCTATACATGTACATACAAGCCTTTCAAATGGTCGCTCTAGTAGAAGTTTTAATTTAATTCCCCATGTTAGGGCATTGTGTCACTCAAGTGGACCTCCAAAATCTCTTCATCTCCCAGTCAGGAAATATTGGGTTATTCACCTTCTACTGTTGATCTTATTTCATATCATTTGCCCCTTTTTTTCTTCTTTGCCTTCATGGAGCTGTCTATTGCAAGTCAAAATGAACTGGAAATGAATACCTCTAGTCTGTCTGTGATGTTTTATCCATCTCTATACTGGAGCACACTGGTTCCGCTCCTCCCCTGACACCACTGAATTTCCTGGGAAAAAGGACAATTCAATTCACTCATCACTCACTCACTCACTCACTCACTCACTCACTCATCTTCAACCACTTATCTGGGGTCGGGTCGCGGGGGCAACAGCTCCAGCAGGGGACCCCAAACTTCCCTTTCCCGGGCCACATTAACCAGCTCTGACTGGGGGATCCCGAGGCGTTCCCAGGCCAGTGTGGTGATATAATCTCTCCACCTAGTCCTGGGACTTCCCCGTGGCCTCCTCCCAGCTGGTCGTGCCTGGAACACCTCCCCAGGGAGGTGCCCAGGGGGCATCCTTACTAGATGCCTGAACCACCTCAGCTGGCTCCTTTCAACACAAAGGAGTAGCGGCTCTACTCCGAGTCCCTCACGGACGACTGAGCTTCTCACCCTATCTCTAAGGGAGATGCCAGCCACCCTCCTGAGGAAACCCATTTCGGCCGCTTGTACCTGCATTCTAGTTCTTTCGGTCATGACCTAGCCCTCATGACCATAGGTGAGAAGAGGAACGAAGATTGACTCTCTTTTCGTCACAACGGTGCAGTAAAGCGAATGCAATACCGCCCCCACTGCTCCGATTCTCCGGCCAATCTCACGTTCCATTGTCCCCTCACTCGCGAACAAGACCCCGAAGTACTTGAACTCCTTCACTTGGGGTAAGGACTCATTCCCTACCCGGAGTAGGCAATCCATCGGTTTCCTGATGAGAACCATGGCCTCAGATTTAGAGGTGCTAATCCTCATCCCAGCCGCTTCACACTCGGCTGCGGACCGATCCAGTGAGTGCTGGAGGTCACAGACTGATGATGCCAACAGGACCACATCATTTGCAAAAAGCAGCGATGAGATCCTCAGCACATCGAACTGCAAACCCTCCTCCCCCCCAAACTATGCATCGATATTCTTTCCATGAATATCACAAACAGGATTGGTGACAAAGCGCAGCCTTGGCGGAGGCCAACCCCCACCAGAAACGAGTCCGACTTACTGCCGAGAACCCGAACACAGCTCTCGCTTTGGGCATACAGAGATTGGATGGCCCTGAGAAGTGACCCCCTCACCCCATACTCCCGCAGCACCCCCCACAGGATCTCCCGGGGGACCCGGTCATACGCCTTCCCCAAGTCCATAAAACACATGTAGACTGGATAGGCATACTCCCAGGCCCCCTCCAGGATCCTTGCGAGAGTGAAAAGCTGGTCCGTTGTTCCACGGCCAGGACGGAATCCACATTGTTCCTCCTCGATCCGAGGTTTGACTATCAGCCGAACCCTCCTTTCCAGCACCTTGGAGTAGACTTTACCAGGGAGGCTGATACCCCTGTAATTGGCACACACTCTCTGGTACCCCATTTTGAACAGGGGAACCACCACCCCAGTCTGCAACTCCTTAGGCACTGTCACCGACTTCCACGCAATATTGAAGAGACGTGTCATCCAAGACAGCCCCTCCACACCCAAAGCTTTCAGCATTTCTGGACGGATCTCATCAATCCCTGGGGCTTTGCCACTGTGGAGTTGTTTGACTACCTCAGTGACTTCCACCAGGGAAATTGATGATGATCCCGCATCAGCTTCCAGCTCTGCCTCAACAATAGAGGGCGTATTAGTCAGATTCAGGAGTTCCTCAAAGTGCTCCTTCCACTGCCCGATTACCTCCTCAGTTGAGGTCAACAGTGTCCCATCCTTACTGTACACAGCTTGGATGGTTCCTTGTTTCCCCCTCCTGAGGTGCCGGATGGTTTTCCAGAACCACCTTGGTGCCGACCGAAAGTCCTTCACCATGGCTGCTCCGAACTCCTCCCACACCCGCTGCTTTGCCTCCCTTCACGGCAGTGGCTGCTGCCCTTCGGGCCTGTCGGTACCTTGCAACTGCCTACGGAGTCCTCCAAGATAACATATCCCGGAAGGACTCCTTCTTTAGTCGGACGGCTTCCCTGACCACCGGTGTCCACCACAGTGTTCAAGGGTTGCCGCCCCTTGAGGCACCCAAGAACTTTAGACCACAGCTCACCGCCGCAGCTTCAGCAATGGAAGCTTTGAACATCGCCCACTCGGGTTCAATGCCCCCAACCTCCACAGGGATGCCTAAAAAGCTCCGCCGGAGGTGTGAGTTGAAGATCTCTTGGACAGGGGCCTCCTCCAGACATTCCCAGTTCAGCCGCAGTACCCGTTTGGGCTTACCAGGTCTGTCCAGAGTCTTCCCCCACCCTCTGACCCATTTTACCACCAGATGGTGATCGGTTGACAGCTCCGCCCCTCTCTTCACCCGAGTGTCCAAAACATGCGGCCCCAGATCAGACGATACGATCACAAAATCGATCATCTACCTTCGGCCTAGGGTGCTCTGGTACCATGTACACTTATGAGCATCGTTCGAACTTGGTGTTTGTTATGGACAGTCCATGACTAGCACAGAAGTCCAGTAACAAACGACCACTCGGGTTTAGATCAGGGAGGCCATTCTTCCCGATCACGCCTCTCCAGGTGCCTCCATCGTTGCCCACGTGCGCGTTGAAGTCTCCCAGCAGAACTATGGAGTCCCCTACTGGAGCCCCATGCAGGACTCTATTCAGGGTCTCCAAGAAGGCCGAATACTCCGAACTGCTGTTCGGTGCATTTGCACAGACAACAGACAGAGTTTTCCCCCCCATAACCCGAAGGCGTAGGGAGGCGACCCTCTCGTCCACCGGGGTAAACTCCAACGTAACGGCACTCAACCGGGGATTTGTGAGTATCCCCACACCCGCCCGGCGCCTCACACCTTGGGCAACTCCAGAGAAGAATAGAGTCCAATCCCTATCCAGGAGTACGGTTCCAGAACCAAGGCTGTGCGTAGAGGTAAGCCCCACCAGATCTAACTGGTAGCACTCCGACTCCCGCACAAGCTCCGACTCCTTCCCCCACAGAGAGGTGATGTTCCACGTCCCCAGAGCCAGCCTCTGCCGCCCGGGTCTGGTCCGTCGAGGTCCCTGGCTTTCACTGACACCCGTGTGGCAGTGCACCCGACCCCAGCGGTTCCTCCTGCAGGTGGTGAGCCCACAGGATGGAGAGGAGCGGGGTGCCACGTCACTTCTTTGGGGTGTCCCCGGCCGGGCTCCGTGGCAAGCCCGGCCACCAGGCACTCGCTGACGGGCCCTCCGTCTGGGCCTGGCTCCAGACGGGGGCCCCGGGCTTCTTCCGGGCCGGGTATCTCCTCCTCCTGTTCAATCATAGGGTTTTTATGAACCATTCTTAGTCTGGCCCCTCACCTCAGACCAATTTGCCATGGGAGACCCTACCAGGAGCACCAGACTCCAGACAACACAGCCCTCAGGGTCATAGGGACACACAAACCTCTCCACCACGTGATGGTTCCCGGAGACAATTCAATTCAATATCCTTTATATAATGTTAAAGTTGCTAATAAGTAGGTTGAGGTTTAATGAAGGGGTTGAATCACAGATGACAGAATTATACAAATATATCGCAGTCAAAGTCCATTAACTTTGGTTCTTTCTTGTCATACGGACTTGTCAAGTCAACTGTTGTAGGATTCTCTCAGTGTGTGTGTGTGTGTGTGTGTAAAACCAGTTTTCAGTGATTAATTTCCCTTATCACGGGTTGTTCTACTTCTCTCTCTCCTACAATCTACTTCACCTGACTATTCTTATTTCCCTTCCGCATACGGATAGTGCTTATTTCTTAATAATAATTTATTTCTCATGACCCCTTGCTATTTCAAAAGTCATTTGATTTACAGGACCTGGGTTTACTCGTCCCATCAATCATACTGTTCATACACAAAGGTCCACACACAGAACACATCTCACAGAGAGAGAAGTGTTTCCGTATTGTAACCAGTGGGCAACTCTGGGTCTGAAAAGTGAGGCCAATGCAGAAGTGCCTTAAATTTGCATTATTTCTAATAGCCAGCAGGGGGCGACTCCTCTGGTTGCAAAAATAAGTCTGATTGTATAGAAGTCTATGAGAAATTGACCCTACTTCTCACTGGATTTATTACCTCAGTAAACATTGTAAACATGAGTTTATGGTCTCAATCGCTAGTTTCAAGTCTTCTTCTATAGCATGATGTTCATTTAGTAAATTATGGTCCCATTAAGAGTCAAATAGACCAAAAAGCTGGGTATACTTTAGGGCATGACTACCTTGTGATCGACAGGTCGTTACCACGGTGTTGTCCGGTCTGAGAGTTGTCCGTGTTTTTGTCTTAGAAATTTAACGCTTTCACAGTGTGTTTTCAGTTCATAAAAGTTAACTATATCAACACATTCTCACTCCCAACTTGTCAAATACCGCCGCTTGGTCAGTGCCCCTTAGCATTGGATAATGCCGCACGGGGTACCCCTCTTGCGTTACTTTTGAACGGACTGGGGATGGCGTGTCAAGATACGCTTGTTACATGCATAGTGTTCTTTCAAAATAAACTACTGTTATCACAGGAAGTTAGGTTTAGGCCACCCAACCACTTAGTTAGGGTTAGGAAACTTTCGTGGTTGATGTTAACTTCTCTGACTAGCCACTCACGTGACTACCGACTCTTGTGACTCACAGGGCTGACGATACCGACGAGTCAGGTGACTAAAGACTGACGTGACAAAATAAGTCAACGTTACTTTTATTTTCACGGGGGACACAAACACAAGTCTCCTGGTTAAAAGTCTTGTGTTTGTTTTACCCATCCACCAGCCCTCCTGCTTGCCCTTCGTAGATGTTCATGCTATTAATACTACTTGACTTGCTCTGACTGTCAAATAACACTGCGGGTGGGTTTACACTGAAGTAGTTGAAAGCCCGTTTCGTTTAGGGTGCTTCCGTGCGTCGGTTTCCTATGCCATTCTCATATGCCGAGGGGTACTTACCTCACGGCGGTATGGGAGTGAGAACGGATTGATTCTAACCTTTTTGGTCGCCTAGAAATGTCTTATTCAGCGTTCGGTTGTACTTAGCTCCACCGTGTCGTTTCACTTCTGGTTGTAAAAAAACAAGATGGCGTCGGCCAAAATGTGGAACTCGAGGCTTCAAAACGACAGTCCGTCCACAAACCAATGGGTGACGTCACGGTGACTACGTCCACTTCTTATATACAGTCTAAGATTGTAACACAGGGTAGGAGAGACATAAAGAGAATGATAGGGGGGCAAGGGAGAGAAGGGAGGAAAGACTGAGGAGGCATAGAGGGGGAACAATAGTAAAGGAGGAGACAGAAAGAAGTCAGGGAGACAGAGAATCTATTTTAGTGATGAGAAGAAATGAAAAGCAAGGAGGAGACAGGGAAACCTGACGATTGACAAGAGAAACAGACTAATGATGTGAAAAGTAGCTACAATAGTTACACAGGCAGAAGCAAAGAAGACAGACTGTGTTTCTATGAATTTCCCACCTTCCTCTGTCCCTTCCTCTCACTGATAGCCACAACTAATTCTACAATAATGGCTCCAATTATTACAAAACTGTGAGCTCCTGGAGAGACTGACAGATATTTTCAACCGATTACAACGTGATTACAATATTAAACAAGCTCATTTCTACATATATAGGTGACACGAGACACGCATGTCAATATCCACTCGTTACATGCATACAGTCTTTTCCAAATAAACTTCCGTCTTGAACGCCGGGTTTGATATGAGTTACATCATTTACATTTTCCCTGAAACATTCAGCCTGATAAATAATGTCCAGTGTTCAAAAGACACCATAGTCATATTCTTGATTATTAAATAATGAATTCACAATCAGAATATCAATAACTACAGACGCTAATAATGAATAAATAATATAAAGATATCGTGCCAGTAGAAATTGTTCCTGAGCCTCTAAACAGGACACAGTCCACAGTATAAATACAGACTGCAAGCTGTTATTCATGTGCAGGTGTTTGTTAAACAGGTAACAGGCTACAGAGAGAAAACACTGCTGCTCTGCCAGTAAGAACTGTGTGTCTTTATTAATATTATTAGTACAGTTCAAACACAAACTCCATCTAAAGTCTCTATAGCTATTAAAGCCGACTGACAGCGGATCCAGCTTAGATCAGCTGCTGCTGTCATCAGGAACAGACGTCGCTTCACGTGACGCTTCAGAGGAAACGACGTCCCAATTCTCTTAAAACGCATTTCCTTGTTTCCTCTTTCCCCGCATGGTTTCCTTGCGTCTCTCCATGCTTCCCTGGTGGGCGGGACTAAGAACCAAGGAAAAGACGCAAATGAGGGAAACGGGGATGCAATTAAGAGCTTTGGGAGGTACCCATGGATAGTAAGTGTCGATGTAGATGGAAGATGGCGCCAGCGTGAGCAGGCAGCCTTCACAGCAGCTCCTCTCCATAGCCTTTTTTCTCTGGATTTCTTCTATTTTTCTCGTTCTACCTTTCCCTGTTTGTTGTATATATATCTGGTGGAGTATTTTGGACTACTTTCTACTTTGTTCATGATTACCTACACCCGCGATCAGCTGATTGGGCTTGGTAACATTGCCTACCCGAAACCAGCAGACAGCCGAGGGAATTCTCACACACTATCGTTGTGGATGTTTACATTCCTCCTTCCGCAAATGCGGCAGCGGCCCGTGACGTCATCCTCACAACCGTCGCGGGACTTCAGACACAGCATCCAAATGCCCTCATAATCATCTCAGGCGATTTCAACCATACCCCCCTCTCCTCCACACTGAACAGCTTCACTCAGTATGTGAAATGCACAACAAGGGACAATAAAACACTGGACTTACTGTATGCTAATGTCAGTAAGGCATACACCTCCACTGCCCTCCCCCACTAGGAAGATCAGATCACAACCTACACCTAGTGGCCACCTAAATGCCTGTTGTCCTACGCATGCCAGGACAGTTAGAGTTTGGTCAGAGGAAGCCATGGCAGATCTACAGGACTGCTTTGACCTCACAGACTGGGATGTACTCTGTAATGCACACAGTGAGGACATCAACAGCCTATCAGGCTGCATTACAGACTATATCAACTTCTGCACAGACAACTATATCCCCACCAAGACAATCCACTGCTTCCCAAACAACAAGCCCTGGATTAATAGAGACATCAAATCCCTGCTTACCCAGAAGAAGCGGGCGTTCAAGGCTCGGGATAGAGAGGAGGCCCGACGCATCCAGAGAGAGCTGAAGGGGAAGATTAAGGAGGCGAAGAACGCATACCGGAGAAGGCTGAGAGTCAACTACAGCAAAACAACGCAGAGGAGGAGTGGAGTGGGATGAGGAGGATGACAGGCCTCAAATAACAAGGGTCAGGGGTGGAGGGGAGTGTGGAGAGGGCAGATGAGTTCAATCAGTTTTTTTATGGTTTGACTCAGGAGCCCGACCACACATGCCCAGCCCCACGAGCACCCACAGGTGCTGTCAACTGCGTCCCTCACCAGCAATCCCCATCCCCCCTCCCAGCTCTCGCCCGCAACAACAGACTCCCCAGAACATCGGCCCCGCCCCTCCGAGCCCCCACACTCACCTGACCATTACTACCAACCAGGTGGTTGGGGAGTTGAGGAGGCTCCGCCCAGGCAAGGCTGCTTGGCCTGATGGAGTCAACCCCAGGCTGCTGAGGGGGTGTGCTCACCAGCTTGGTGGCATCCTCTGCCACCTATTCAACCTCTCCCTGGACTTGCAGATGGTGCCCTCGCTTTGGAAAACATCATGTATTGTTCCAGTGCCTAAGAGGGGATGCACCAGTGTTCTCAATGACTTCTGGCCAGTGGCACTGACCTCTCACATAATGAAGACCTTTGAGAGGCTGGTTCTGCGGCACCTGAGGCCACTGGTGCCTTGAACCCTTACAGTTCGCTTACCAGGCGAACCTCGGCGTGGACGACGCCATCATTTACCTGCTGCATAAGGCTTACTCTCACCTGGAGAGGCCAGGGTGCACTGTGAGGATCATGTTCTTTGACTTTTCCAGTGCATTCAATACCATTCGGCCTCTCCTGCTTGCAGAGAAGCTCACAGCTATGCAGGTGGACTGTGCCATGGTATGTTGGATTACGGACTATCTCACCAGGAGACCGCAGTTTGTCCGGCTCAAGGACTGCCAGTCACAGGTACAGGAGAGTAACACGGGTGCTCCCCAGGGAACTGTTCTCTCTCCCTTTCTCTTCACCATCTACACCTCTGACTTCAGATTTAATTCTGGACCTACTCATCTTCAGAAGTGCTTCAAGCGCTCCTGTGTACCAACAGCCATCCGGCTGTACAATACCAACTGGCGTGATGACCTCAGTCTCAGTCAACTCGGTGGTCTCTGACACTATCTGTTTTTGCACTGTCCCTGTTATCTTGTTCACGTTGTTCTCGTGTTGTTCACGTGGATATAATATTTGCACTACTGCTACCGCACATAATTTATTTATAATATAATGCACACATTTATTTACCTTTTATAACATATAACTATTATTAGTGTTCTTATCGATTGGGCATTTTTTACTCTTATTTATTGTATGCCCTGTCCTATTCTTATTTTATGTACTGACTTCTTTTGTTAGAATCTGTGCTGCTGTGCAACTGCAATTTCCCCACAGGGATAAATAAAGTGCTATCCTATCCTGTACGTACAAATTGATTTTGTGGGATATATGCAAATTACTGTGCATTACCTTTTGTAGGTATAGCATTTAGCATTATTTAGCATTTATTTAGAGTCACATTTCTAGCCCACCTGATGAATATAAGTCCAATATTAAATCTCCTTTGAGTCTTGTTTTGGTATTTACTAACTCCTGAGTAGGGATGTACCGATACCGGATTAGATATTGGGCCGATACTGACTCAAATAGCTGGATTGGATATCGTTGACAATGCGGCCGATCTATTCAATTCAGTTCTATGTTTATATGCTATATACATTATATACTGGAATTTGAATTCCTCTTTAAGTTTTCACCAATTTTTTGCTGCATTAAAAATGTTTACATTGGATTTGTAATTCCTGTTCATTTTGAAAAATGTTACCAAGTTGCTGGTGTGCGATTTATTATTTTAATAATAAATAACAATTCAGTGAATAATATCTACGTATTTATTTATTATATTTTGATTTACAGTTAGTAAAGTTAGGAAAGCGATGTTTAAGTCAAGTCTGATCTTTCCTTAAACATAAAAGAATGATCTCAGTCACTTCCACACAGTGAGGCATACGGCTTATTAATTTGGTATATCGGCCAATACACAAAGCCAAGGTATCACTATCAGTATTTAGACTGACAAAGTCGGATCAGTGCATCCCTAATCCTAAGGGAAGTATCTGTCTCTTTAGCTGAAAAACGCACCACTGTGTTCGCCAGCTAGTGATTAACTTTGTTTGTCTGCTGTTCGGTGCTGAGCAGGTAGTTTACAATAGGTTTATCAGAGCTGCTCTCTGTGGCTGGAAATTAATTTAATTAGAAATGTGAGACTGAACCACAAATAATAAAAGTGGAGTGATGATTCTCTGTGAGCTTGCCACTCTCAGCAACACTTTTCACATTGGAAAGTCATTGAATCCATTGTTAATATATAGAATATAAGATGTTAGTTCAGCTTTAACACCTGGTAACAATTTATAATAACCATCATTTATAAATGGTAAATTGATAGTTAATTAAACTTAGTTAATCATTATTTTACTGTTAACAATTAAATTAAAATTAATAATGTAAGTAATGCAAATATTGTTATTATTGTCGCACACATAATAATATTTATATACTCTATATACCTGTATATAAGTATTTGTTAATGATTACGACATTTCTTTTAAAAATCTAAATATTATGTAGATAGATGGACTATATATTTGTAACACTTTGTTAATGGTTAATAATTAGTTTGTAAACTGTCTATAAACATTATTTGGATGCTTTTATAAAGTTGCAACTGATGATTATAATACCTTGTTAAATGGTTGATAAATACTTTGTAAAGCATCTATAAACATTATTTAGATTGCTAGTTAATTATTTGTCAATGGTTAATAATTGGTTTCTGGTCCATCTATCTATGTTATGTTTATAGATGTTTTACAAATGATTTCTTAAAGGTTTACAACTCATTTGGTAAACATTAACAAATACTTAATATAGTATATAAAATGTTATAATGTGTGAAACAATACGCTGTTAATAGATAGTGTACTAATGATATCAGAATGTAATTGTTATCATCACCTATCAGCTATGATACAATATACAGTATAATGTGTGAATTAATTATTTCATATTACACAAACTAATGAAAAAATAACAGAAATTATAGCATCACTAATAATTAGTAAACATTATAAATTATCCTGTCATACTTAACAGTAAAATAACTATTAACTAAGTTTAATTAACTGTCAATTCACCATTTATAAATGATGGTTTTTATACAGTGTTACTGATACGGTGTATCTTTTAACGTGTTCTTTGTAATTTTATTTCTGATGATCTGGTTGTGAGGAATATTAACCAAAATCATCAATGTTCTAATTAAACTGAACTGGAGTGAAACACTAGAAACATCACAATAGAGGCGCTATTTGAATGGAGGCCCATTCACACCAATCATGTTCAGTGTTCCTGTGGAGGATTTGTTTCCTTTTCACTTGGTTAACTTTGGCTGGTGAGAACAAATAAAATACATAAAAATGCAGTGAGAATATGGTCTGACCCAACAACAGGAAACGACCTGAAAACACAGGGCTGAAGGAAACAGATGTCGGCGTCTGATAACCAGCAGTTCCTCTTGCTTGGATAGCAGCATTAAAAAATGAACCAAGGGCAAACCACAGTCTGGATTGATGCTCACATTCAGCTACTTCGTTATGTGCATCTACGTGTTCTGAATGTTATAGAAGCTGCATTAAAGAGCACAGACAAGTCCGTCAGGCTGAACTAAAGTTCCAAAGACTGGAATCAGATTGGTTTTGACTCACAAGTCAAGTGACTTTTGTTAACATACATCAGACCAACAATACGTCATCCAGAGTAGGCTTGCATGACCACGCCCCCTTTTGGGGGGAAACAATCCCGTGTCCTTAATAGACGGTAACAGAGTAAACAGAAGAAGTTGAAACGTGTCTCCAAACATCTACTTTAAACAACTGATAATAGTAATAACTAGGGCTGTCAAAGTTAACGCAATAACGCGTTAACTCAAAATCGTTTTAACGCCACTAATTTCTTTGACACATTAACGCAACTTGCGATTTTTAGGTTGTAGTGGGCTCTATTTTAAATTCAGCGTTGTTTTGACCTATGATTAGTATGTGTGCACATATATCACTTAAATTAAGTTAATTAATCCAAATGCTGCTTCGTTTCCGACTGTCACTCATATTGTCTGCTGTTAGCGCACCGCACCAAACTCCTCTCTCTCTTTCTCTCCTCCTCTCCCTCCTGCTCTGTACCTGTAGAGTAGACCGTCAGCGCTCCGCGCACCCCCGCCCCTCCCTGCTTGATCGTATGATCCTTGTCTGTCATTACTGGCACCGCACGCACGTCATTAAAACAACATTCAGTCACAGTCAGTGCATGCATGGTGTGCCCATGGCGCAGAGAAGATCGTCCCATCATTCTGCCTTGTATTCATTTACAAAAAACGGCTCTCGAACGGGAGCCGGCTCCCATCATTCACTTAAAAGAGCCGGCTCATTCGCGACCGACACATCACTATTACATATTCTTTGAACCTTTGGCGAGCGACTCAGAAACAGGTCGCGAGCTACTGGTCGCTCGCGAGCGACGTGTTGGAGACCCCTAAAATTTAGACGGAGCTCCATGGTGACTAGTGCTATTTTTAGAACATGCATTGCGGGCGACTCACGTGGTACCTGCGGGCACCTGGTTGGCTACCTCTGATTTAGAGAGTACATAGCTTAGTTCCTCAAGAGCCCTTTTCCTTGTTCCATGTTTCCGTAGATTATGTTGTGCAGATGATTAAGTCGGCTGGGGTTGGTGCATGGCTGGGAAAGGGGACATTACAGATGCCTTCAAAGTCATGCCACTCCACCCTTCGCAATGGCATCTTTGGTGTAAAATGGCGTTCGAAGTTTTACTTCTCTGTTAAACTGACTTTTGGTTGCCGCAGTAGCCCTCGCATATTTGACACCTTGTCAGAAGCATTATGCGATTCTCTATAACACTTGCAGACGCCCTTTCGTCCTGCACCTCTTAGACAATTTTCTAGTAGTTGACTTTCCCTCGTCCCCGCCAGCTCATAGCATTTCCATAGTTAAAAGCTTTTCAATGAGTTAGGCATACCTCTTTCAGAAGAGAAAACTGTAGGCCCTTCTACGCGTTTGGAATTTCTCTGCATCACCCTTGAAAGCGTGCTTATGCAAGTATCACTTCCTCTAGACAAGCTGTCTTGCATTAGAGAAGCCTGTCATTTAGACTTTTAACAGAATTAGCTGAAGTTAGCAAGCATGATACGAATGAACGATCCTGAGGGATGATGCGCATAGCGAAGTTAATCGCTAAGCGCATCATCCCTCACAATCGTTCATTCGAATCATGCTTGCTAACTTCAGCTAATTCTGTTAAAAATCTAAAATGACACCATAGTGTCATCTAAAATGACACCATAGTTTCAATGACACCATAGTCTCTGACACCATAGACCAACAATGGCTGCCTACGACGTTGGTGTTGGTACACCAGTCGTTGTGTACATAGATGCAAACCCCACCACCTTTGGTCTTACCGGAGTTTTTGTTTCTGTCCCAGCGGAACGCTGTGCAGCCTGCTAGCTCCATTGCGGCGTCGGGTATGAGCGAGTTTAGCCACGTCTCTGTTATTAGTAGAATGCAGCAGTCTTTTATGAGGTTGTTCGTGGAAATCTGTAGCTGTAATTCGTCCATTTTGTTGGCGCTGGATCTGGCGTTGGTGAGAAATACGCTGGGAAGAGGTGGTTTATGAGGTTGTTTCTTTAGCCTAGCGAATAGGCCCGACCGGCATCCGCGCTTCTGCTTCCTGTCTTTCCTCCGCCTTTGTCGCTTGCCAACGCCGAAAACAATCCACGGAGAGCCCGGTGGTCTGGCGATCTCCTCCGGTATGTTGTGTGACTGCAGAAATTCGCTTGTAATTGCTTGATTGGTTCGCTGTCCAATATTTAAAATATCTAGTCGACTGTAGCTGTAGTTTGCCTGACAGAACGTAACATTAACAAGCAGACAAACACACAAAAATACACTTAAGGAGCACCGAACTGGAGAGCTTAGAGCCGCTGCGTCTGTGCGCGCCGCCATCTTGCTGCATGGGGAGTGGCCTCACGGCGGCTGGTGCCAGGCCCACACATAGCAGTTTCACTAGATGGTATATTTCCCTTGTAGCCGAGGTGCTCATGGGCAGTGGCCACATGGCAGTGGTGCCAGGCCCACACATAGAAGATCCTCACATCAGTGGCGTCAGGCTCTGAACCAGTGCAGTTTTGGAGGGGAATTATGTTTAATCATCACTCCCAATATCTCATGTAATCATATCTGCAGGGAGTGATGAGATCGGAGTCTGAACCCCAAACTCTAACTAACAATGTTCTGCGTTGAAATAAACATTTCAAACGTGAGTTGTCTGACTGAAATAAACATACAGTATACATACATTTGCATAAAGCAAGCATATTTCCCCACCCCCATGTTGGTAAGAGTATTAAATACTTGACAAATCTCCCTTTATGGTACATTTTGAACAGATAAAAAATGTGTGATTAATCATGGACAATCATGTGATTAATCACGATTAAATATTTGAATCGATTGACAGCCCTAATGATAACGCTATGCTAAAGAGTTGCTGTGTAGTTGGTTATACCAAGGATAAATCCAAAAGTGCTGATCTCCGATTTTTTAAGGGATAATGTACAGCGAGCCGGTCATTGTTGTGAAAGAATCCCCGACAGGGCGACCCTGAAGCGCCCTGAAGGGGATTCTTTCACAACAATGACCCGCTAGCTGTGCATTATCCCGCTTATTACACGGCTACTTACTGAAGAAATCCGACATCTGAACTGCGCCCATAGCAATGGTCTGTTATACATAGCAACGTCTGTTATACAGAAATTACAGACCACAGAACACCGTGATTGACCAATCAGAATCGAGTATTACGAATACGAATTTGTTAATATTACAATCCAAACATACGTCAAATTGCATTGAAGTCTATGGGATCATCGGTTTTCTTTCCCCCAAAAGGGGGCGCCGCCTTGACTTTTTGTACCCGTATGTGCCTTTCTGATGTATACTCACTTGTGATTGGGCAGAGAGTTTTTCATGTATGCTTCACACCAATGGAAACGTGTCGGTGTGATCGCACTCAGCAGCGGTGCGAAACGATGACGCACCAACCTTGAAAAAACTCCCGTCAATCATTCGTACAGTCTTTCTTTGATACTAACGACAACAACATAGCACCAACCTTTTTTTTTTTTTTTTTAAAGCTCTTATAAACACCCTGCTGCTTTAGCCACAAACAGAAATGATGACTCAGCTCTAATGAGATGAGGATTTCAGTACTGGTAGTTCTGACTGAGGGAGACTGACACACACACCCTCATGCCACACAAGTGCAAACAAAGCTGATGATTTTAATCACCACAACATGCTGAGAACACAAACACACCCTCAGGGTGCTAATCAATTACTGCGGAGCACACTAACACACTACTACATACACACACAGGGGCACAAACACATAATCAAGCTAAACTAATTTCACTCTAATTCATTTTTTTTCTTGCGGTGTGTGTGTGTGTGTGTGTGTGTGTATGTGTTTAGTACAGGATGCTGTCAGCACAAAGGCAAGCAAACACACCATGAGCATGCACCAACACACACATGCAAGATGTATGAAGCTTTGCAGACCGCTTCATCTCTTGGCTTGTTAGAAATTATCATTTTGAGAGACAGACAAAACGTTCCCTTTTTTCCATCAATCAGAATAAGTGAAGCAATGGAACCAAACATAAAGCAATTACCGGCATTTCCATATGAAAACAGTTGCATTTTGCCATGACCAATTGATAAAACCTCATGTTTATTCAACCGATAACCAGTTTGTGAAAGTTTTTACCTTTGTTGCTCTTAACAGTTGGAAGTTATTTTTGAGAAATAGCAATTGCGGGGATTAACTTGCACAAGGACAAGGACGAAACTTGCACAGACGTATTTCCTGCTTACTCTGCATAAACGTATCAGCCACAGTAAATGTTTAAAATGTAAATATGTTTAGAGTTACCATTCAGTTCAAGAGCATCTGACAACAAACACACAGATACACACTTAAGCTTTGTATTTGTATTTGTATTGTTGGTTGTAGACTGTGCTGATAGAGCTATCGTTATGATAATACAGAGGTCTATCATAATTATCTGCTAATTGACTGCCTAACGAGGTAGCGCTCATTAGAATGCTCATTAATACTCCATCATCGCCATTGATAGCTGTAATCACAGAGTGGTGGTTTCAAGGTCTTACAGGAGGGTGTGTGAGAGCATGTGTGGATACTGTATGTGTGTGTGTGCGTGCGTGCGTGCGTGTTTCTAGTATTGTTGATTCTTCTTCCAACAGTAATGTATTATAAGTATTGAATCACAGAAACTGTTGCATTTAGCCCTTCCAATACAGAGTATATGAATAGCCTATAAAATAGCCTATTTTTAGCTTTTTTTTAGCATCTGAATAGATGGATGGATTGATGGATGGAAAGCTGTCACTATAATAGAGTATGTGCTAATTGAGGCAATGCAAATGTAAGGTGATTAACACATCTATCTGACTTTCATGCATGAGACCGGACTTGTGTGCCCTGTCACACAGACCTGCCATTAAAGCTGAAGTAGGAAGGTTGGAGCAAATATGATTAAAAGAAAAAGTTATTTTTATAAAACGGTCACTATATCCTGACAGTAATGCATGAGACAGGACGAGTGTCTGCTCCGTGCAGAGCACCGGAACAAAAGCACAGACACATCACCAACAGTATGATAATAACGCACTTTGCGTGCCTCGTCTGATAGTCTGTAGATATGTAGCCTATAGATAAGATATATTTTAATAAAATACAGTTGTACCGACAGAATACAGTAGAGCACAGAGGCCGTTTCCATGCTGCGAGACAGACAAGCGCTCGCGTCTATCTGTATACTCACATGAGGAACACAGAGACCACATGGATCCAGGTGGGACGTCAGTTGAGTAGGCGGTCCTTAATGTGGCCCAGGACACATTTGCGTACACACTGCTGAAAGAATGTGGCCATAATGTGTCCTCTGAAAATGGTCTGAGCGATCGGATCTCACTGCGTCCTCAATGCGTCTTGAGTGCATTCACACCTGTACTTGTGATCGGATCACTGAGCATGCATGTTAATACCAGGTCTGAACAAGGCCATTGTGTGCGTTCCCCTCAGTCTAGACTACAGTGGCTGTTTCAGCTACTGTACAGTGTGAATAATGCTGCTGTCTCTCTTGATGTTGTCTGTATTGTAACAGTGTTGTGGTTTGTGTTGCAGGTATGCCTCTCAGTCTGGACTGCAAGGCGTTTTTTGGCTACAGTGGAGAAAACAGAAGGCCCATTATCTACTGGATGAAAGGAGAAAAGTTTGTCGAAGAACTAGCGGGACACATTAAAGAAAGTGAAGTCAGGTAAATACACCAGTATCAGTCACATACAGTTTGTATCTCTAATCATTTTCTGGAGGAGAGGAGACAAAATAAAGAAACCATAGTAGATGTAAATTGAAAATGAACCAAAGTTGAGTACATACATAATTGTACATAATTCTGTAAGACACTGCATGACAGTATAGTATCAATTACAGCCTCTCAACTTTACAGGTTTCTATTATTAATTAATTTCTGAAAAAGACTCGACTCCAGCTGCACTCCTCACACTGTCAGTATCTAATTTGCTCTCTTATGATTTATGACTCATTGAGGGTTCTCTGACAGATTTCTTCTCAACTTTCCTAAAAACTGATGAATACTAATAATAAAGTTAAATTGAATTAATTTTCTCCCCTATTGGGACCAATTACAGTGGGCTCTACTGGGAAAAGCCTGATTGTCTGCGGGGCGTCAAATATCATTAGAACAACCTGCCATATCACCATGGAAACCATCAGAACACTCATGGTCTCACACACATACACACTGAGTGTAGTACTTGGGAACATTACTTTAAAATGTATCTATAACATACATGTTACCTTAAAACAGTTGGCTAAATACATTATCTATTTCCCTCCAAAATGTACAAAAACAGAACGTTAAAGGTACAACTAATCTGCAATTACAATATATTTTGATCATCATAAATCGTCTTTGGCCTATATGTCTGTACATAGCCTGTATATAAAGATGGACGACATGGCAGCTCCCCAAAAGTGAAGCCAAAACATCTGGATCGCCCTCTGGTTGCTGGCTGCAGTATTGGTCATAAATCCCGCCCCCTCCATGTTAGCGGATGGGACATGGGCCAAACTAAGAAGTCAAAGTCCACGTCAAATACATTTTCCCCAAAGATGGTTTCTGTCATTTTAGGTAGTGATTATCACACTACTGTATGTTCAAGTGTTAATTTTTCTGATAAGTTTGGTTTTAATTAGTTATTTGATGCTATAAAACGGGGGTGAGACATCATGATTGACAGCTGTGATTGACAGCTGCTCTGAGTGAAGTAGTTGAGGATCCAACGGCTCAGGAATTGTAAGAGAGATGAGATGTAAATTTAGCTTTGCATAACCATCACATTTCTGTGTAATATGTGTCAATTTGATCATGAATGTAGTTATAGAGATATTATGGTTAGTTGTTGTGTCTTTCTAGCCAAACAGCTACCGTGGTGCTAACGTAGCAGCTTGGCGGCTCACGCTAGCAAGCTGCAGTGGTGCTCGGCTGATGATTGGCTCGGGCGGGTGTGTGGGTGGGACCTCAATACCACGGCTCCAGCCCCCAGATCACTACTGCGCAGACTCTGGCGCCAAATGACATCAAAATCTCAAGATGGCAGCTCCCATATCCAGGATATTTTGGCTTCAATTTTGCACAGTCGGAGGAAGTGGAGACGTGTCATCCATCTTTATATACAGTCTATATGTCTATAGAGCAACAGCTTGTACAGTTTGGAGGTGGGGAATGATCATGCTCTTCTACTTTGCTTTCTTTAATGGACAGATGCATGGGGAATATTTTGGGGTTTCAGGTGCTACACAGTACTGTCTCTTTACAAGTTTTTTAGAAAGAAAGAGTACCAAAGCCATGGTGAGCTCTGTATGAGCATAGTTAATGTGTCAGGCTGGGCTTATATAATTCTACTCTTTCTACACTCTTCCAAGTATCTTTTTTTAAGCAGAGAGAATAACTTTATAAAGGTTGAAAATGTTTAAAATGTTAGTGGAGTGTAGTTAGTGGAGTTTGGTTGTAGTCATTGCTGTAATAACTTTGCCTCTTTAGGGCTGTGTGAGTGCTCTGTAAAGAGGGTAGAGATGGGATGAGGTATGCAGGATTAGAGCACATGAATCTAGGCTGCCTTTAAAACTCCACATGTTAATACTATGCTGCAGCGCTGCAGAATCACTGAATTAAATATTTAATTTATGCAACAACTAATGTCAACCATAAACGAGGAGACTTTGAAGTTTGGCCCCCTCTCATCTAAAGACATTGTGTCTTAAGTCACAGAGTTTTTAGTCACAGACTATAATATTTTGCAAAGACAGGGGATCTTGCACAGTCACTATTTACAAGACTACAACTAGATTCCTTTTAAGATTAGATAAGAGAAAAAAAACTTTTTCTAGCAGCTAAAGCTGACTGAAATAGACCGTGGTGCTACATACAGTAGTGTATGTCCTACTGACTGCTTGACTGACTGATGTGAAGGGATCCGAGGGAAAGGCTTTCAAAAGGCCTGTAGCAAGAGGACCTAAAGTAATATTAAGGACATTATATTATTGAGTAATATTGAGTACACCCCTCACTCATATCACTGCTGCATGGAACGCTACATGATGCCAACCAAGAAGGATTGTTAGATTAAATATCCAATCTGAGGTCCCACAGCAGTTGCAACGGGAAGGTCAAATGATATCATTCTGCATAATAAGTAGACATGTGGTTCTGTTTGTCTGAGAAAGAATGGAAGATTCAGTGTGAACAATGGACAGGTGGAGAAAGATAAATCTGCTTTAGAGTAGATTAATTTCATTATAAATATTATTGTGCATGTTTGCTGAAATGATAGTTAACCTAATTTGTTAGCTTGTTTCACATAATAATGAGGACAAAATGATGGGATTTATGCCTATATCATTTCTATTCGTTTGGGATATTTCCATGGTATTCATTTACTTTTTCTGTTTATCTGAAGAACATCAGAATGAATTGTAAATAAATAGATCATGACTGCCGGCCCTGTCCATGGTGCTGAATCGGCAGGAGAATGAAATTGTGAGAGAAAAAACACCTTATAGATACTAAGTTACTTTCATTAACTTTACAAAGCTTGGGCCACCATTCAGTAACCATTTTATCCTATATCCATTTCTATCCTGAGGTGAAAGGAATATCCTCAGTAGAGTCTGAGAAACGAGTCAGACAGGGGTTGCTTGTCTACCGCTGCCTCTATCGGTTAGTTTGTTTGTTTGTGTGACTTTGATGAATTCATTCTAACCAAAGTCCAAAGTAAAATTACTAGGGCTGTCAATCGATTAAAATATTTAATCGCGATTTATCGCATGATTGTCCATAGTTACTTGCGATTAATGGCAAATGAATCGCACATTTGTCAAGTATTTAATACTCTTACTGTATCAACATGGGAGTGGGCAAATATGCTGAACCAAAGTTGAGTACATACATAATTGTACATAATTCTGTAAGACACTGCATGACAGTATAGTATCAATTACAGCCTCTCAACTTTACAGGTTTCTATTATTAATTAATTTCTGAAAAAGACTCGACTCCAGCTGCACTCCTCACACTGTCAGTATCTAATTTGCTCTCTTATGATTTATGACTCATTGAGGGTTCTCTGACAGATTTCTTCTCAACTTTCCTAAAAACTGATGAATACTAATAATAAAGTTAAATTGAATTAATTTTCTCCCCTATTGGGACCAATTACAGTGGGCTCTACTGGGAAAAGCCTGATTGTCTGCGGGGCGTCAAATATCATTAGAACAACCTGCCATATCACCATGGAAACCATCAGAACACTCATGGTCTCACACACATACACACTGAGTGTAGTACTTGGGAACATTACTTTAAAATGTATCTATAACATACATGTTACCTTAAAACAGTTGGCTAAATACATTATCTATTTCCCTCCAAAATGTACAAAAACAGAACGTTAAAGGTACAACTAATCTGCAATTACAATATATTTTGATCATCATAAATCGTCTTTGGCCTATATGTCTGTACATAGCCTGTATATAAAGATGGACGACATGGCAGCTCCCCAAAAGTGAAGCCAAAACATCTGGATCGCCCTCTGGTTGCTGGCTGCAGTATTGGTCATAAATCCCGCCCCCTCCATGTTAGCGGATGGGACATGGGCCAAACTAAGAAGTCAAAGTCCACGTCAAATACATTTTCCCCAAAGATGGTTTCTGTCATTTTAGGTAGTGATTATCACACTACTGTATGTTCAAGTGTTAATTTTTCTGATAAGTTTGGTTTTAATTAGTTATTTGATGCTATAAAACGGGGGTGAGACATCATGATTGACAGCTGTGATTGACAGCTGCTCTGAGTGAAGTAGTTGAGGATCCAACGGCTCAGGAATTGTAAGAGAGATGAGATGTAAATTTAGCTTTGCATAACCATCACATTTCTGTGTAATATGTGTCAATTTGATCATGAATGTAGTTATAGAGATATTATGGTTAGTTGTTGTGTCTTTCTAGCCAAACAGCTACCGTGGTGCTAACGTAGCAGCTTGGCGGCTCACGCTAGCAAGCTGCAGTGGTGCTCGGCTGATGATTGGCTCGGGCGGGTGTGTGGGTGGGACCTCAATACCACGGCTCCAGCCCCCAGATCACTACTGCGCAGACTCTGGCGCCAAATGACATCAAAATCTCAAGATGGCAGCTCCCATATCCAGGATATTTTGGCTTCAATTTTGCACAGTCGGAGGAAGTGGAGACGTGTCATCCATCTTTATATACAGTCTATATGTCTATAGAGCAACAGCTTGTACAGTTTGGAGGTGGGGAATGATCATGCTCTTCTACTTTGCTTTCTTTAATGGACAGATGCATGGGGAATATTTTGGGGTTTCAGGTGCTACACAGTACTGTCTCTTTACAAGTTTTTTAGAAAGAAAGAGTACCAAAGCCATGGTGAGCTCTGTATGAGCATAGTTAATGTGTCAGGCTGGGCTTATATAATTCTACTCTTTCTACACTCTTCCAAGTATCTTTTTTTAAGCAGAGAGAATAACTTTATAAAGGTTGAAAATGTTTAAAATGTTAGTGGAGTGTAGTTAGTGGAGTTTGGTTGTAGTCATTGCTGTAATAACTTTGCCTCTTTAGGGCTGTGTGAGTGCTCTGTAAAGAGGGTAGAGATGGGATGAGGTATGCAGGATTAGAGCACATGAATCTAGGCTGCCTTTAAAACTCCACATGTTAATACTATGCTGCAGCGCTGCAGAATCACTGAATTAAATATTTAATTTATGCAACAACTAATGTCAACCATAAACGAGGAGACTTTGAAGTTTGGCCCCCTCTCATCTAAAGACATTGTGTCTTAAGTCACAGAGTTTTTAGTCACAGACTATAATATTTTGCAAAGACAGGGGATCTTGCACAGTCACTATTTACAAGACTACAACTAGATTCCTTTTAAGATTAGATAAGAGAAAAAAAACTTTTTCTAGCAGCTAAAGCTGACTGAAATAGACCGTGGTGCTACATACAGTAGTGTATGTCCTACTGACTGCTTGACTGACTGATGTGAAGGGATCCGAGGGAAAGGCTTTCAAAAGGCCTGTAGCAAGAGGACCTAAAGTAATATTAAGGACATTATATTATTGAGTAATATTGAGTACACCCCTCACTCATATCACTGCTGCATGGAACGCTACATGATGCCAACCAAGAAGGATTGTTAGATTAAATATCCAATCTGAGGTCCCACAGCAGTTGCAACGGGAAGGTCAAATGATATCATTCTGCATAATAAGTAGACATGTGGTTCTGTTTGTCTGAGAAAGAATGGAAGATTCAGTGTGAACAATGGACAGGTGGAGAAAGATAAATCTGCTTTAGAGTAGATTAATTTCATTATAAATATTATTGTGCATGTTTGCTGAAATGATAGTTAACCTAATTTGTTAGCTTGTTTCACATAATAATGAGGACAAAATGATGGGATTTATGCCTATATCATTTCTATTCGTTTGGGATATTTCCATGGTATTCATTTACTTTTTCTGTTTATCTGAAGAACATCAGAATGAATTGTAAATAAATAGATCATGACTGCCGGCCCTGTCCATGGTGCTGAATCGGCAGGAGAATGAAATTGTGAGAGAAAAAACACCTTATAGATACTAAGTTACTTTCATTAACTTTACAAAGCTTGGGCCACCATTCAGTAACCATTTTATCCTATATCCATTTCTATCCTGAGGTGAAAGGAATATCCTCAGTAGAGTCTGAGAAACGAGTCAGACAGGGGTTGCTTGTCTACCGCTGCCTCTATCGGTTAGTTTGTTTGTTTGTGTGACTTTGATGAATTCATTCTAACCAAAGTCCAAAGTAAAATTACTAGGGCTGTCAATCGATTAAAATATTTAATCGCGATTTATCGCATGATTGTCCATAGTTACTTGCGATTAATGGCAAATGAATCGCACATTTGTCAAGTATTTAATACTCTTACTGTATCAACATGGGAGTGGGCAAATATGCTGCTTTATGCAAATGTAAGTATATATTTATTATTGGAAATAAATTAACAACACAAAACAATGACAAATATTGTCCAGAAAACCCTCACAGGTACTGCATTTAGCATAAAAAATTATGCTCAAATCATAATATGGCAAACTCAAGCCCAACAGGCAACAACAGCTATCAGTGTGTCAGTGTGCTGACTTGACTATGACTTGCCCCAAACTGCATGTGATTATCATAAAGTGGACATGTCTATAAAGGGGAGACTCGTGGGTACCCATAGAACCCATTTTCATTCACATATTTGGAGGTCAGAGGTCAAGGGACCCCTTTGAAAATGGCCATGACAGTTTTTCTGCGTAAACTTTGACAGCCCTAAAAATTACTGTTTTTTTTCAATGAAGTCTGGTTGCTTTGGCGGGCACATAAATAGCCGCATCAGTTCCCCATCGGAAACATAGACTTTATAGCTGTCTCACAGCAAGGTAAATCGGGGAAAAAATTCTAAATATAACGTACACTTAAACTGATATTGAGTTTTTTTAGGTGAGCCTTTCATTTAGGTCACCCCCGTCTACATGAGTACATAGCTTTTGTTTCGTGTGGTAACTCCTGTCTGCTTCTCCAAACTACGCCAACTGCCTTCATCTACTGTAGGTAATACACTGACTATGGATAAGTACCTCATACAACCCCAACTATCCCTTTAAAGTAAAATCTAGACAAAATGTTCTCTCCTACCCAAAAGCCATCATATTTTATGTTATCAACTCAGCCCACTAATAATAATGTGAATGTTTATTCCTCCCTTAAAGCTGAAGTAGGCGAGATTGGCACAAATATGATTTAAAAAAGGTATTTTTAGAAAACGGCCGCTATATCGTGACAGTAGTACATGAAGCAGGTAACCTGAAAAAAATCATGTTCCTCTGTGTCCTACTGTGTCCTCCGGTGCTCCTAACGGCATTTGCAAGATTTCACTTACAGGAGGAAAACAAGGTCCGCTGTCCAGCTGCAGTCTATGAGAGCCAGCTGTCAATCACTCGCAAACTCCGACCTAACGGTCAAACTGACCAAATATGAATCAATATTCTGTTACTGTAATGCATATTTCTCGCCTCAAATGTTTTCAGAATCATCTTGTAGTGTACTGTTTAGCTGTAAAATGAGAAAGTTTGCGACGCGGCCGCCATTGTAAAATCTGTTGAAGGAACCCAAGTTCCGGTCACATGACTGGAGCACAGCCAATAGGAACGCTCTCTCTCTCTGAAATGACCTGTGATTGGTCAAAATCTGCCGTCACGGGCTAGATTTTCTAAAGCCTGAAAACAGAGCCATGAGGAGGTGCAGAAGACTAGTTATCTCTCAGCACACTTGAATTACAATATGCTGAAAGATTATTATGGAATTTTTGCCCAATGATGCCAAAAATATACTGCCTACTGCCACTTTAAGGGAAAACCTTTTGCCTCTTCCCCTGCTCCCTCCACAAGGAGGTCAGAGGTCAGGGTCAGCTACACAACATCAGCCCTGGAGCTGGGAGGACTTCAGAGTCTTGCTCCGGGACACTTCAGCAGGAGGGCTGCTTGCTGACCTGCTGGGGCTTGAACCCAGCTTCTCCATTTGAAAGATGGTCTCTGTAACTCCTAAGCCACTCAGTGGCCTCTGAAAATGTTCACTCCCGGGAAAATAGTGTAATAGAGTGTGCATGAGTGTTTAAACTAGAAACTAATCATGCCCCGTGGTATTAAATTAACCTTTGCCTGATGAGTTCTCCATCTTTCAGTCCAATCCTCTGGCCACCTCTGATCCAATCACATCGCTACTCCAAATTCAACAATCGCACTACAGCAGACAGACTCCCGCTGTGATGCTCATTAATCTGTAATCTTGAAGTGCTTGCCTCCTGAAAACCTGCATCTGTCTTTGGAAGATGTGATTACAACCTGTCAAGTGGTCAAAATATGCCCAAACACACCACCAACATCATATATATGAGCAGTATCATCAGTTTTACTGCAGTGGTTGGCACAGCTTCAGTGCTGTCCCGCCGCTCAACATTTCTGCAACTCAGCTATGATAGTTCATGGTTCGTTCATGTGCAATGAATTCATAATTACAATATTTTCATTTGGGCCAGTGCTTCCTTCACATTTTCACTTGAAAGCGGCACTGGCCCATATGTCTAGTGGTGTGGAGAGGCTTCTTTACCTTCTTGAAATTCACATCAGCTGTCCAATCCAACTCTCAAAAGTAAATTATAAGGCTATCAAGATGTGTTCAAATGTAATCTTGTAAAATGTAGTTTTTGTAGAGAAACTTGAATAAATCCAGTTGTTTAAAGGAGATGTTTTCACAGCAATATAAAATAGAGAGTGAATTATGACCTGTTTAACTTCTTAACACTTGTTTATATCCATAATTAATTTATCCCTGAATTCCTAACAAGAAAAACTTTGAGGAATTCTGACCTGTATCGATTTCAAGTCATTGAATCGTATCGTATCGCTCTAGATGAGCCAAATATCGTCCTTGAATCGTATTGGAACCATGGAAAGTGATACGTATCGTATCGTTGTAAAAACGTACAAAAGATATGATCATTGATTTCAGAAGACACGCCTGTAAACCTGAAGTCACAACCATTAAGGGTCAAACTGTTGAACGTGTGCAATCATATAAATACCTTGGGACTATCATTGACGCTACAATGAACTTTGAGGCAAATTGTGAAGCTGTGTGCATGAAGGGGCACCAGCGTCTCTTCTGCTTAAGGAAGCTGTCCTGCTTCCACATCGGAAAAACCATGATGACGTTATTTTATCGTGCTTTTATTGAGTCTGTTTTATCCTTTTCTCTAGTGTCATGGTTTGGTAAAATGCCTCTGAAGGACAGAAACAGTCTGAGTCCGATTATTAAATGGTCCAGTCGGCTGATTGGTGAGTCACAGCTGAGTTTAGAGTCCCTGTATACCAGGCAGTTACAGCGGATAGCCATCTATATCTCACACGATGACTCTCATCCTCTGTCTTGTGAGTTCCAGCCTCTCCCATCTGGTCAGAGGTTTAGGGTCCCAAGGTGTAGAACAAAGCGCAACAGGAACAGCTTTGTTTTAGCTGCAATTGTTCATTTAAATAAGTCATGGCAACATTTGCAAATAATTCTGGAAAGTTTATCCTGTTGTCGTTTTATTGTGTCTTTTGTCCTGATATTTCAGTGGTTTTCTATATTGTTCTTGTGGCCTTTTTTCTGGGTCCTGATCCCAGTAAGCCTTTGAGTACTCTTTGTCATGTTTTTGGTGCGTCTGTCTTTTGTCTGTGCTCTACTGCTTAATCTATTGTCAATACGGATGCCATCCTCTATTTTTGCTGCAAAACAAATCTACCTACGGGTACAAATAAAGTCACCTGAACCTGAACGTATCGTGACACCCCTAAGAGCTGGATATCATTTGCATAGCAGTGGAAGTGGAGACCATGAAGATGGATAGCGATGAACAGGGGAGGACCAAGTGCTGACCCCTGGGGTACACCTTTGGAGCAATACCAGAGGTGGACAAATGAATGAAGCCATCAGAGGGTAGAACCAGTGATACTGAGGTAGATCCAGGCAGGAGAGAAGAATGGTCAAGTTGATAGTGTCAAAAGCAGCAGTGAGGTTGAGGAAGATATGAATACTGAGATGACCAGAGTCTGAGGAGAGGAGGTTGTTTGTCACTTTGAAAGAGAATTGCTCAGTGTGATTTGTATAAATCACATTTCTATTATGTGAGCATGAAAAGGGGAGATCTCACCCAGGCCTTAAGTGCTATATGGAAACAATCAAAGATGAGCAGAGTGATTATTCACTACTCAGGTGTAATGTAGTGGGATGGAACGAGTGTGTTTAATAGCGGAGGTCAAGGGAGTTATAGATTAGTGAGAGATGGAGGGAGGTAAGAGGGGGAAAAACGGGTTGGGGGTGGGTATGGAGAGTCATTGGAGGGAAGGTGAGAAAAGGAAGAGCGGAAGTGATGTGTTTTTAATTGAGGGTTTTAGCAAGTCACTGCTTTTGACAGTGACCTCTAATGCTCTGCCCTGGTAGACATGAGAGTGATGCACACACTCTAAACCACTGTCACACAGAGGAGAAAAAAATCCACTTACTGAGGTGATCCCAGTCATTTGATGTATTTCTTCAGGAACCTTTGGCATTTAATCTCATGATTCTTATTGTAATGTTGACCATAATAGGATGTAAGTAACTGTATTCAGATTTCACAGCGTTTTTCCGCTCCTCCTTTGCTAAACGGGTAGAGAAAAGCAATAATATTGAGAAGGTCAGGAGTTCAATTCCCACAGCGACCACGCATGCTAAAAGTATGTTTGTCAAAATTCTTTGCATGCAAGCACTCGGATGAAAAGCTTCAAGGGACAGATATGATTATTTTTCATGGTGAGTTGCCAACAGAACCACATGGAACTACTGCACGTTGCCTCATCTCTGCTTGCCATGGTTGGAATGTGCCAACTCCTGTGTGGTTCAAACCCTGTGTGCAGTGCTGGTCCGCCCTATGCGCTGAGGATGCAATTGCGTAGGGGCCAATCAATGGCAGTGGTAGGCTAGTTCATATTTGATATGAATTAGCTGACCGGAAATGAGCAGCACAATGTGACAGAGGTTGGAGAGGTAATATAAAAAGATATGAAGAAATGCAGAGATGATATATCAATAACACTTGCCTGAGCTGGCCACTCTAGGGACACAATGATTCCATCATACGCGCCGCAGCACGTTTCAGAGACATCCCAGAAGCTAAAAATAGCCCAGAGATGATTTTATCATCAGATTGGCTCCCCACAAGATCAAACTTAGATCGATAGGTACTCTTCAAGTTCTCCTTCACGGGGGACGTATATCGATCTAAAGGCCAGATAAAATACAATGGCAACATGACCAATCTTGCCACATACCTACTGACTAATGTTTAACCTGCTGCTTCTATTCTCGTTTTCAATATTGCACTACCTTTGTACTGCAAATGAGAACAATAGCAGCAGGTTCTTTATCAACCTAGAGAAATGTTGGTTGCACTTTATTTTTTATTAAATATTTTTGCTCTACCTTTTGCTTTGAAAATGAGAACAGAAGCAGCAGGCTAAACCACTGTTCATTTAACTTGAATAGAAGTTAGTTTATTTTATTTTTTGTTAAATATTGCACTGCCTCATATCTTGAGAACTGAAGCAGCAGGTCCTGAAGTTGCACTTTTATTATTTTCAAATAAAAGGTGTATGTATTTGCCATTAATCGTTGTGTTTACTTGTTTATATCCATAATTAATTTATCCCTGAATTCCTAACAAGAAAAACTTTGAGGAATTCTGACCTGTATCGATTTCAAGTCATTGAATCGTATCGTATCGCTCTAGATGAGCCAAATATCGTCCTTGAATCGTATTGGAACCATGGAAAGTGATACGTATCGTATCGTTGTAAAAACGTACAAAAGATATGATCATTGATTTCAGAAGACACGCCTGTAAACCTGAAGTCACAACCATTAAGGGTCAAACTGTTGAACGTGTGCAATCATATAAATACCTTGGGACTATCATTGACGCTACAATGAACTTTGAGGCAAATTGTGAAGCTGTGTGCATGAAGGGGCACCAGCGTCTCTTCTGCTTAAGGAAGCTGTCCTGCTTCCACATCGGAAAAACCATGATGACGTTATTTTATCGTGCTTTTATTGAGTCTGTTTTATCCTTTTCTCTAGTGTCATGGTTTGGTAAAATGCCTCTGAAGGACAGAAACAGACTGAGTCCGATTATTAAATGGTCCAGTCGGCTGATTGGTGAGTCACAGCTGAGTTTAGAGTCCCTGTATACCAGGCAGTTACAGCGGATAGCCATCTATATCTCACACGATGACTCTCATCCTCTGTCTTGTGAGTTCCAGCCTCTCCCATCTGGTCAGAGGTTTAGGGTCCCAAGGTGTAGAACAAAGCGCAACAGGAACAGCTTTGTTTTAGCTGCAATTGTTCATTTAAATAAGTCATGGCAACATTTGCAAATAATTCTGGAAAGTTTATCCTGTTGTCGTTTTATTGTGTCTTTTGTCCTGATATTTCAGTGGTTTTCTATATTGTTCTTGTGGCCTTTTTTCTGGGTCCTGATCCCAGTAAGCCTTTGAGTACTCTTTGTCATGTTTTTGGTGCGTCTGTCTTTTGTCTGTGCTCTACTGCTTAATCTATTGTCAATACGGATGCCATCCTCTATTTTTGCTGCAAAACAAATCTACCTACGGGTACAAATAAAGTCACCTGAACCTGAACGTATCGTGACACCCCTAAGAGCTGGATATCATTTGCATAGCAGTGGAAGTGGAGACCATGAAGATGGATAGCGATGAACAGGGGAGGACCAAGTGCTGACCCCTGGGGTACACCTTTGGAGCAATACCAGAGGTGGACAAATGAATGAAGCCATCAGAGGGTAGAACCAGTGATACTGAGGTAGATCCAGGCAGGAGAGAAGAATGGTCAAGTTGATAGTGTCAAAAGCAGCAGTGAGGTTGAGGAAGATATGAATACTGAGATGACCAGAGTCTGAGGAGAGGAGGTTGTTTGTCACTTTGAAAGAGAATTGCTCAGTGTGATTTGTATAAATCACATTTCTATTATGTGAGCATGAAAAGGGGAGATCTCACCCAGGCCTTAAGTGCTATATGGAAACAATCAAAGATGAGCAGAGTGATTATTCACTACTCAGGTGTAATGTAGTGGGATGGAACGAGTGTGTTTAATAGCGGAGGTCAAGGGAGTTATAGATTAGTGAGAGATGGAGGGAGGTAAGAGGGGGAAAAAAGGAGGTCTGAAACGGGTTGGGGGTGGGTATGGAGAGTCATTGGAGGGAAGGTGAGAAAAGGAAGAGCGGAAGTGATGTGTTTTTAATTGAGGGTTTTAGCAAGTCACTGCTTTTGACAGTGACCTCTAATGCTCTGCCCTGGTAGACATGAGAGTGATGCACACACTCTAAACCACTGTCACACAGAGGAGAAAAAAATCCACTTACTGAGGTGATCCCAGTCATTTGATGTATTTCTTCAGGAACCTTTGGCATTTAATCTCATGATTCTTATTGTAATGTTGACCATAATAGGATGTAAGTAACTGTATTCAGATTTCACAGCGTTTTTCCGCTCCTCCTTTGCTAAACGGGTAGAGAAAAGCATTAATATTGAGAAGGTCAGGAGTTCAATTCCCACAGCGACCACGCATGCTAAAAGTGTGTTTGTCAAAATTCTTTGCATGCAAGCACTCGGATGAAAAGCTTCAAGGGACAGATATGATTATTTTTCATGGTGAGTTGCCAACAGAACCACATGGAACTACTGCACGTTGCCTCATCTCTGCTTGCCATGGTTGGAATGTGCCAACTCCTGTGTGGTTCAAACCCTGTGTGCAGTGCTGGTCCGCCCTATGCGCTGAGGATGCAATTGCGTAGGGGCCAATCAATGGCAGTGGTAGGCTAGTTCATATTTGATATGAATTAGCTGACCGGAAATGAGCAGCACAATGTGACAGAGGTTGGAGAGGTAATATAAAAAGATATGAAGAAATGCAGAGATGATATATCAATAACACTTGCCTGAGCTGGCCACTCTAGGGACACAATGATTCCATCATACGCGCCGCAGCACGTTTCAGAGACATCCCAGAAGCTAAAAATATGCGCCTAGTCTATTTTTGACTTGCAGCACATTGTACTAGGGCTGCACAATTAATCGTGATCACGATTTTGGCTCCCCACAATTAAATGAACATGATCGACTGTGATATTGATGTTGAAATCGGTGCTCCGCTCATCGAAAACTCTGCTGCATAAATCAAGCGCTTCCTAAACTAACTAGCTAGAGATGTACCGCCAATCAGCAGCCGATCAAAGCTGGCCGGTTTTCAGCAGTCTCATATATCCAAGTTTTTACCAGTCACACACACGTACAGCCGCCACATGATGGTTTTACGTCGGCACACAGCGGCACAGTCAGTAACGTCACACACACACACAACATGTTGTCGGTGTAAAAGTTCTTCAGCGTGAGTGAAGAAGACATAAAGCTGCAATTTGTAACAACTGCAAGTTCAAAATAAGCCATGGAGGAACAACCTTAAAACATTTGGAACAACAAACTTAATCAGACTCTTATTTATTGTAATTCGTTCCCATGATGCTGCTCAGAGTAATCATAGTGACCGGCTCGTCTGCCGACAGCAAGGAGCATGTTAGGGTACGTTCAAGCTCTACTCAGTAATAATGAGAATTGGGCGATGGTAAATTATAACGTTATCATGATGCGTTCAAATGTAATCTTGTAAAATGTAGTTTTTGGCGAGAAACTTAAATAAATACAGTTGTTTGAAGGAGATGTTTTCACAGCAATATAAAATAAATTTAGAGAGAGAAATATTACCTGTTTAGATTCCCTAACACTAGCTCTAAGAAGCTTATAATGTACAATTAAAACTACTAATGCCAAAAAAAATTGAATCAAAGCAAATATTTAAATGAAAATACAGTCATTTATTTCATAATCATTTGATGACAATAACAAAGTAAAAGGATAACATTAAGAATCTTTGATGGTTGGAATGAAGCACAACATGGAAGTGAAAGCAGCGCTCTGTTTTTTTTAAATGGGAAAATTGCAATAAAAATATTTTGTCCCTAAAATCTATGAATAAACGTGAAAATAATCATGATCTCAGTATTGATCAAAATAATCATGATTATCATTTTAGCCATAATCGTGCAGCCCTACGTTGTACAGAGTACTGTACTCTATGTAAAATATATTTACAAAATAATTATGAGGTGAATGTATTTTTAACATCTAAAACACAGCCACAAGTCTTTGATCCATGACATTCATAACTGGACTTTTAACGGTATTAACTTTACATAGGCTATAGCACAGCAAAGTAATAACAATAAACAAGTGCACTGTCCATAGTGAATTTTTATGTAATATCGGTATATATATATATATAATATATAATGTTTGAGTGTACATAATAGGCTACTTTGCGTGAAACATGACAGCAATTCCATTCTAATTAATCAATTTTGTATTTATTGATTGTAATTAGGCCTGTATCTGGTTGGCAAAAGAAAAACATGACTTTCTATAGTTTTATAGTGAGTGTAGGCTACTATGTTGTAAATTGAAGTTTACAACAATTAAAGTTTTATATTCAAAAACGCTGTTCTGGCACAGTTCATGCAGGCAATGATTAATGACAATACAAATAACAAATAACAACACAGTTTCATAAGAACACATAGCAACCCAGTTTCATAACAACACATAACAACACAGTTTCATAACAACACATAACAACACAGTTTCATAACAAAACATAAAAACAGAGCTCCATAACAACACAAAACACAGTAACATAATAACACATAACACAGTTTCATAACAATACATAACAACACAGTCTCATAACAACACATAACAACACAGTTTCATAACAATACATAACAACACAGTCTCATAACAACACATAACAACACAGTCTCATAACAACACATAACAACAACACATGCAAGTTTTCCGAGGGCTGGCTTGACATTCCCAAATACAAAGCCTGGTTGTTTACAATTCCAAATGGGGAAAGAAGGCTGGATGCAAACCTTTTGTAAAAGCATCCTCCCAGAGTCACAAAGTCAAACATTGTCTGAAAAATCTACCAGGAAGACTAGAAATTTTAGTCTGGAAAAGTATGGAATTTTGAAATGGAAAATGTGTAGGAACCCTGTATAAATGAATCTCTATTTATTGATTGTAATTAGGCCTGTATCTGGTTGGCAAAACAAAAACATGAGTTTCTATAGTTTTATAGCAATGTAGGCTACTATGTTGTAAATTAAAGTGTGCAACCATAGCTATTCAAAAACGCTGTTCATGCAGTCACTTTAATGACAATTACATTGATTTGTATTTTTCAGTAGGAAGAACTAATGAATGGTTATCTTCGACTTTTTTGGCTGGACCGCAGAGGGCCAGCCCTACAGACGCAAAAGTCTGTCACTGAGTGAGTGAGTGAGTGACTGACTGACTGAGTGATGAAGTTACAGGATTGGTCGGCTGACTGCTGGAGTCTCCTCATTGGTTGTTGCTCTTTCAAAATGAAAAGGCGGAGGACAGTTCTGTGTTTACGTTTTCTGGGGAGCGTGTCAGTGGTTCAATGTATCATTACATAGTGCTGTTGTTGTGCATGTGATATTGTTTATGTTCGTTTAAGTTACGCTCGCAAATTTTCGCCTCGCTTTCCTCCATTTCCGCCATGAACTGACTATCTAGCAAGCCAAACGTCACTACTGCGGTCTGAACCCAAAATAAACAGAATGTGCTGTGATTTAATTGCAATAAACAGATCAAAATAATGCCGAAATAACAACATAAATATATCGATTTGTAAAAAGTCTGAATTCATTCTTTGTCAAGTCTGTCCGCAACACAACAAGCAAACAACTTTTAAAATGCTTGTTTTCTGAACGGAGTTCGGATCGATCAATGCCAGGCTATGATAACACCAGCTACTAAATCACCACTCAATATAACGTCATCTAGGCATAAATACGGCAGCGACGCTGTTGTAAACGGATCAAAGTGTGCCGAAATAACTACATAATGATGCTGATTAGTAAAAAGTCTGAATTCATGCTTTGTCAGGTCTGTGCGTAAGACGACAGGCAAACAACTTTTAAAATGCTTGTTTTCTGAATGGAGTTCGGATCGATCAGTGGCAGGCTGCGTTAACATTCCATCTAGGAATAAATACAGCAGCAACAACGTCAGTGATGACAGCGGGGATATCTCAACGCTGATAAACATTTGCAACGTATGTATATTGAACACCACTTATATGATGAATGCTTTTGATGCACATGCTTTCATAAAATACTGAAATACTTTTAACCTTGTATAAAATGTATAATATACTGACTAGTAAACGTTACCATTTACTATTACTGAATGCCATTTGCTTCATTATAAGTTGGCTTTCAATCAAACATTAAGATATAAGTGAAAAAAACTGTTCACAAAACATTATAAATATGACCACTGACTATTTGTGTAAGAATTTAGCTACAAATTCACAGACTTGACCATACGGTCCAGCCATATACTCGGTTTTGACCGAGTCTTGTTTTAAAGAAAACTTTTTTTTTTATTTGATCACAATTTTATTTGATCACAAAAGACATGATATATGATCCCACACACAAACACAAAAAGTAAGGAGGGCCCCCAAAGAAAACCTTGCCTAGGGACCTCTGTTGTCTAGAGCCGGCCCTGCCTGTGTACAATTTGGCCAGTCTGCACTACTGTAAGTCAAAGATGAGTCAAACCAGCACACACTGTGAAGACGAATGTAACACAGTTCTGTGGCCTGTCCAGTGTGTTTTCTGACACTAGTGCTGATTCTGCACGGGATATGCTCATTATTTCAAAATCCTGCTGGTTTAGTCAGTCACTTTTAATTCAAAGCAAACCACCCCATAACACAGCCTAACCTAAGCCAGGCTGAACTCAGCTAGTTGAGTACAGGAATATTTACCTCTCTTGTTTTTCTTCCTTTTTAGTCATCTCATGCTCTTTAGCCTCTTTCATTCCTTTTTTCATTTATTTATTTATTTTTGGATAACCTGTAAATCTCTCCGTTCAGAAAGAATCCAGACACTTATTCTCAGTCTTCACTGTGCACATTTACTGTGTAGGTTTCTCTACAGGCTGCTTTGCCATTACACCAAAAAATATATTTGTATGTATTGTATTTGCAAGGCAATTTGCAAGGTTTTCATTCACTTTGAATCCACACACTTCATCATGCACATTGAAAATGTAATCCTTTTGCTAGGTTTTTATTAGAAAAGCTGTTCATGTTTAAAGTTACAAGTGTTTATACTTTTGTGAAAAAGACTTGGAAGCCATTCTTTAAAAGAGCTTATACAACATCAACTGTTGCAACGTATACAGTAAATACAATTTTTTGTTATTTAGCAATAGTAGTTTAGTACTGTACTATAATTATTGTTTGTATTTGGTTTGAATTCACCCTGCTCCATGTTGTGAAAATCAAACTTCCCCGCACTGAGATTACAGTTTAAATAAAGTTTTAAAATGTAATGCTGGCTGTAGACACAAGACCTTCTATATTCAGGCAGGGCATTTCACATGGGTGTCTTTGCCCCATGTGAAACTCCAAAAGCCTGTCCAGATTTGTCTTAGTTCACACCCCTCACACTCATTTTCTCCGGTCCTGTCCCAGTCTAAGGCAATATCCTCTGAGGTTCAAGCTAGGTATTAGAAGCTGCCACTGAGTTCACTTCACAAGACACTGGCTTTTAAAATAATCCTCCCCTCTGGACCACAGGACAGCTTTTGTTAACAGAGTGTTGCAGGAAAGAGTTCTAAAACCTGGAAATGCGTTTGCATTGTAGCACTTTATGAAGATTTTCTTGCTGAACAAAACGTGTAAGTATCTTAAACGTTAGTTTGACACAGACCTTATTTTCTGCAATAATCCAAAATCCAATGGAAAAAAACATTGGGTTTTTGCAGAGGGAATCCAGGGTGATGCTAATCTCTATAAACTATTTATTTATTATTAAATTATTTATCTGCGCAAAATGTACCTTAAAGGGAGATTTGTCAAGTATTTAATACTCTTATCAAAATGAGAGTGGGCAAATATGCTGCTTTATGTAAATGTATGTATATACAGTATTTATTATTGGAAATCAATTAAGTGTGGAATGGTCAACTATCATTGGAATTGACTGTTCGATAATCTCCTCCTTCAAACATCGACTGTCCAATCACAGTTTAGCAACCATGATTATAGTCATTCTCTGATTCTAAATAACTAATAAAATAATTAAAAAAAAGATCATTTTGATTATTGAAATATTAAACAATATTGATTTAAAAATATATTAAAGAAATTAGAATACCTTAAATGAAATTAGCAGTATTACAGCCACATGAAGCGGAATGGGAGAAGTTTCCCAACATGTGATGCTACTGGACCATCTGTGCTGACTGCTCTGAATTTGAATGAATACAAATTTGAATGAAGGTGCATGTCGTGACCCAAACATCAGCTCAGCCTCCCCCTCCTCCACCTCATCTCTTCCTCGCATGCTTTTAGAGGAGTATGACCTCATCATAAGGAGAGAGTCTTTTTCCGGCTGTCGTCAATGTTTTCTACACATGCCTCCTTGCTCCCTCTGTCCTCCTTTTTCCACACTGCTCCACTCCTCATTTCTCCCCTCCTCTCCCTTTCCCCTTCTCAGTTATCCTCTATCTCCTTTTGCAGCTTGAGCAATTTAGGAGACATGGACCTCCACCTGTCTCTAAGATTTATACATGTGTACTTCTCTCCCTCTCCTCCTCTTCTTACCTCTCTCATTTCCTTCTTGTCAGTTCTTTTTTAAGGAGTAATTCGGGAGGAAACTACAGCTAATCCATCTAATGTTTCGTACATGTTTATGGTCTACTTTTCTTCCTTAAAAGGTTTTTAAAGGAGTAAATTTGGGGGAAGAGATGTCCCTGCTGTCTGTAACCATTGTCTTCTCTTTGTGTGTTTGTCCAGGATTTTGAGGGAGCATTTAGGGGAGAAGGAGGTGCAACTATCCTTAACATTTGATGCTGTGGAGGAGGCAGACCTGGCTAACTACACCTGTTATGTGGAGAACCACATAGGGAAGCGCAGTGGGAGTGCTATACTGCAGAAGAAAGGTAGATTACTATCTTGTTGTCTTTCCTTCCCTTTCTCCCATTTTAGTTGATAGATTCAAAGAAGTGCCTCAAAATTTGAGAAAACCTGCCATCATATCATCATTTCATTACTGTGGCGTTTCTTCAAACAATGATTCTGAGTGAGTGACAGATAAAATGATCATTACAAAGAGATTGCAAGTAAATTGCTCATTAGAATAGCAGGAGCATATGGTTCAAGTCTTATTTTGTCTTAACTTCTACAAACAACATCATTATCACCCAAACATGTATTTATATAGCACAGTGGGCAACCTCCGGGTCTGAAAAGTGAAGCCAATGCGGAAATGCCTTTAACTTGCATTCTTTCTAATAGCCAGCAGGGGGCGACTCTTCTGGTTGCAAAAAGAAGTCTGATTGTATAGAAGTCTATGAGAAAAAGAGAATACTTCTCACTTGATTTATTACCTCAGTAAACCCTTTATTAAACCTAATTCATAGTTTTTTTTTTTTTTTTAAAGATTCTTTTTTTGGCATTTTCAAGCCTTTATTCATAGGACAGTGGACAGTTTAGAAAGGGGGAGAGAGAGGGAGCGACATGCGGGAATGGCCGCAGGTCGGATTCGAACCCAGGCCGCCCCGGTTAGGACTCAGCCTTGTTATATGGGCGCCCGCTCTACCAACTGAGCTAGCGGGGCGCCCAATTCATAGTTATTTTAGTGTTGACTAAACACAATGATAATTAATAATGTTTACTAATAATTAGTAATGCTACAATTTGTTATTTTAACAGTTAAGTGTTGCACACATTATAACATTTTATATACTATATGTATAAAAAAAAAACATCTATAAACATTACACAGATAGATATTTGTAACACTTTGTTAATGGTTAATAATTGGTATATAAACCTATAATAAACATAATTTGGATGGCTATTATGAAGTTGCAACTGATGATTATAATACCTTACCGCTTTGTAAAGCGTCTATTAACATTATTTAGATAGACAGTTAATACTTTGTTCATGGTTAATAATTGGTCCATCTATCTATGTAATGTTTATAGATGTTTTACAAACTATTTCTTAATGGTTCAAATAATTTGGTAATCATTAACAAATACTTAATATAGTATATAAAATGTTATAATGCGTATAACAATAAACTGATAATAAATACTTTACTAATGTAATCAGAATGTAATTGTTATTGTCTCCTATCAGCTATGATACATTATGGAATTTATAAACAAATTATTTCATATTACACAAACTAATGATAAAATAACATATTCTAGTAATAACTAATAATTAGTAAACATTATTAATGATCATTTAATTGTTTATTAAAAGTAGAATAACTATTAACCTAAACTATAGTTTAATTATCAATTTACCATTTGTGAATGATGGTTATTATAAAGTGTTACCCTCATTTCACTTCACAGATAATTTACTGTCAAATAGACGGTAAACAAGAAGTCAAGTTCTGGATTTAAAGCTTCCACAGTGTATTGTCCCGAATGCAGTGCTTTATTTTTTTACCCTGACATGCTAAATATAAAACTGTATATCTGCTCTAGTTACCTGGGACATGTTACATTTCTCTTTATGATTCTGTTAACAAGGAAAACCCCGCAAGCTCGCTACTTTTATGGCCCAGTAAATATTTGTGGATATGAACAGCTTCCAAGATAATTAAGACTTTAAATATGTGCTGTCATCATGGAGTGTGCAAGATAAAAAAGCTCTCCCAAACATTAATTTCAAACATTTGGGTAGCTGCTCTGAAACAGATGACAAAAAAAAAATAGTACCACATACACAGACTCTCAGACAGACCAACAGAAAAGATCTTACAGTACTGGATACTCTGTTTGATTGACAGGTGATCTCCAGAAAGTGTGTTTAAAAAAAATCATCACAGAAAACAGTACTGAGCAGCACAGATGGAGACAAAATAAAAAAAACAGGATCTCATAGTTATCGCTTTAAATATTCAGCTGAAAAATGCATGAGGGCACAGCTCCCTTTGTAAAACATTTGCAGCAGTCCTGCGGTATCTTGCTTTCCGTGTGATAAGCACAGAGAACGGGCCTGTTTGAGTCAGAGGCCACGACCCAGAGAAAGAGAGAGAAACCTAGAGAGACAAAGAGAAACAGAGAAACAGAGAAACAGCGCCGGAGGAGGAGATGAATTGTCTCTGTTACCTCTATGCCCACTATATGAAATAAATGTAGGTTATGCAGCAAAGCAGGGAGAGGGAGAATTTTGGGGGGATGTGGAAAGAGATAAACAGGCAGAGAAAACGTGGAACGAGGCAAGGAAATTGAGAACAAGGGAGAAATAATAGATGCAGACAGAGAGATAAAGATGGGGAAGCTGAGGGGTGTGTGAGAACAGTGAAGAGAAAAGAAGAGAGAGGAGGACTAAAAACACTCCCCGTCTGACTCCTGCTGAATGCCTTCGGTGTCAAATCTATCTTACTATTCTTAACTAGCACCCTAGGGACTCTCACACAGGCACACACATGGGATCACACAGACACACACCTCCACAGTGGGTCAGGATGAGAACTGTGGGGTCGTCATTACTTCACACTGTAATTACCTGGATGGATACAGGACTGTGTGTTTGTGTACAAATCTTTACCCTAAAGCAACAGGCAGCATTGCTATAGTTTACAGCACATTCTGCTGATGTGTGTGTGTGATCAGACATGATGCATATACACAGAAACACACACTCTCCAAGCCATGAAGGCAAGAGAATCTTTTTTTTTCTGGTGATCCATTTTCTAAATCTGATATAAATTGTTTTCTCTCCTGTGTTCATGACTTAAGAACAGGTGAAAAAAGTGTTTTGCCGAATAATCTTTCTAATTTCTGGGGGTTTTTTTCTGTGAAACAGGTTGAATTTTCTTTTTTCAGGTTGATTTTTCTAGGTTACTGTGTGAAAACAACTGAAAAAAAATTTAGGCTGATTTTTAGTGAAAACAGGTGGAAGAAAAACATATTTTTAGGCTGTTTTATTTTTTACAACAAACACTTACAAAAATCAGCCTAAATAAAAAAGTTCCTTACCTGTTTTAACTAAGAGGCAAAGAAAAGAAAAAAACTTGAAAAAAAAAAAGAAAAAAAAACAGCCTAAAATTTCTTTCTCACTTGATTTCACACATTATTTGAATTGTCTGAAATTGGTCTGAAATTTTTTTCTAACCTGTTTCACAGAAAACAAGGAACTTAGAAAGATTATCCTGGCAAAACATTTTTTTCACCTGTTCTTAAGTCATAAACACAGAAGAGAAAACAATTCAGATCAGACTTAGAAAATGGATCACCAGAAAAAAAAAATCTTGCTTGCCTTTCAGGGTTTCCATATAAGTCAAATGGGATTGTTTAAAAGCATGGTCCTGTATTTGAGTACACTTTACCATTCATACATACAGTATAAAGGAACACATACACACACAGTGGAATACTCAAGTAGCTGGAACTTGAAGCAGGTATCAGTACATGTTCAAAGTATCCTTGTCAGCTACAGCAGAGTGTTTTCTGTCCAAATCTTGACATTTTAGTGCAAAGTATTTGAAATTTACATATTGTGATATAAATATGCATAGTGACTGCCCTCTACTGGTTGAAACCCGGCTATTGCAATTTAATTTTGCTGTTGGCTGATATGGAGGCGGGTGACATGCTCCAGGGATGACGTATTTTGTAAGCCAACCAGGAAGTTAGCATCGCCCTGGGTTCCCTTGACCAAAGCCAATGGGATTTTTCCATTGGATTTTGGATTATTGCAGAAAATAAGCACTGTGGCAAATACACGTTTATGATACTTACACGTTTTGTTCAGCAAGATAATTTTGTCGAATGAACACACTTTTATGATTTTTGAAGTTTAATGCAATCACCAGAAGTAAAAAGCTAACGTTAGGCTATTAACAAACTACACCACGGTCGCATGAAAGTGAGTATACACAATGAGGCTGTAAAGGCGGACGAGTTGGCGTGATGACGTTTAGTAGCTATTCTCATTTAGCCACTTGTTAGAAACCGCCTTTTTAAAGACACATAAATGCGTCAAAATTCACAAGTGGGGTATTTATTGATGTGTTTTATGTCGCAGAATAAAGCATTCAAATCTGTTAAGGTTGTGTCAACCACAGACCTTATTTCATGCATCTAACTAAAAACCCTTCAAAAAACCCATTGACTTCCAGATGAGGGAACCGGAAGTGCTAAAATGCTAACTCCTTTCCGGGTTTTGGGACTTATTCCTGTCGCACTCTATATGCAAAGCGACTGCCGTCTACTGGTTGAAATTGCCTACAATTGCAATTGAATTTTGCTCTTGGCTGATGTGGAGGCAGGTGACATATATAGAGGCAGCTTTCATCACCAACCAGCCCCCCTCTCCAACACCTATAAAACCAACATCTCCCAACTCTGCAGAGTGCCGACTGTGGAGAGAGGACTAGCGAAGAGTAGCCGCTACCCTTTCAATAAGCCTGTGAATCTCTAATGATAATCGCGAGCGCAAATGTTAATCGCTAGCATATACATAGCTAGTGCTAATGCTGATCACTAGCATACACGTATACCCAGCCTTGCATGTAAACCTCAAATTCACAATTTTATGAGTAGAGTTTTTACTATATTTTGTCACAGAGCCTTTACAGCACTCTTCCCTAACCATAATCATAAACAATGGTCAGCATGCTTGTGATTAGCATTACCGCTAGTGATTAGCATAAGCTAATTGAAAGGGTAACGGCTAAGGTGAACAGTAATTTAAGAACAATAAAGTCCAGCTAAATGTTAAAGTAACAAAAAGTAACCAAGCCCAGCAGTTCATGTGGTGCTTTTTATGTTCTGTAACTGTAGCATGAAAGCATGGTGGAATTAGCAAGCTAGCTAGCTAATTAGCCACCCGCTAAATGAGGAAAACTTAACAACTTAATGCTTCATCCACACACTGACGACTGGGTGTGTCCATGTTGATATTGTTTTCACATCCTAGAGACATTTTTTGAATTTCCAGGGTGAAGGCACTTCAGCCAAACCTTTGGGGTTTAGTTACTCTTTAAAACTCCTTTTTGTCTGCCTCTCTTTATCTACATCTCCATCTCTGTGATCAGTATTGATTAAAAGGAAATGAGCAAGAGATTATAGCTTTAACCTGGATAAGAGTCCCCATTTAGTGTAACTCTCCACCTACAGCACAGTTTAGGTCCATTATTCTGTCAACCTAAGAAGTATTTTTAGCTAACCACTAAGCATTTTGATTTTATTTTTTTGATCAAACTTTATTTCACTATTCTCCTCAAAACACCAGTATATTTTCAGATGTTAGGAGAGAGCCGGTTGAAAAAGATTGCTTCCAACTATATTGTCCTTGCATGATTTTGAGTGGTTCAGGGATGTTTTCAAATATATTTAAAACTTTAAGCTGAAAATGATATTGCCTGGTCTTTTATAAATATGTTGATTTTTAAATGGGGATCTGCACATCAGCCAACAGACAGGACAATTTGGACAGATTCTGCAGTGATGAGGGAGTGACAAGGCTATGCTTAGAGCTTTTTTAATAAGGTACATCAACTAACCAATTACACATAAAGCATGTCTTCATCACAGTTCAGTAGGTGGGGGTAAGATTAATATCAGCTCAGTTTACACAACATATGATGCAAAAATTGCTGTTTACAACTAAAGATGAATACTCGGTAAATCACCTTAAACAGATGTACAATAATCCTAAACTTAAATCAGCCAGTTGCCAACTATCACACATTGCACATATATCTGCACTAATCAATGTTTTTATATTAAAGGTCCTTTATTATAAAAAGTGAGATTTTCGTGTCTTTTTTATTATAAAGCAGGTCTAGGTGCTATATAATTATTGTGAAATTGTCAAAACGCTCAATCCATGGAGAAATACACACAGCTTGTATTCAGATACTGTGCCTTTAAACGAGCCGTCAGGATTTCTGTGCATTTGTGATGTCCCAACTGTACAATATTAATATAATTTCACAGTTTTAAACGTAAACATTCAAAATTTGTACCAGTTTATTTCCAGTTACAGTGTATGTGAATGACATCACCTGACAGAAATACACATGGACCCAAGCTGTTGCCTAGCAATGCAATTCCGTTGCAATTGCTCTGAAATGCGCTAAAACGGAGAGATTCAGGCAGGGTAAATACAGGCACATTAAGAAAGACAGTATAAGGAAAATAAAGGGTTTTTTTTTTACATTAAAGCATGTAAACATGTTCTAGTGGAAACCCAAAATACAATTATGAACCTGAAAATGAGCATGATATGGGACCTTTAAATGTACAGGTATCATTATGCAGGTTCTATATTATACTGATGCAGTCCATTCTTTGATTGCTATACAATATAACACAATTCAGTACACTATAATTTTATACCGTTTGATACAGTTTCTCTCTCTCAATTTTAATTCAAATTCTAATGGCTTTACTGGCATGACCATAATCAGATACAGTATTGCCAAAGCACTATATATATACTGACATTAGTTTACTGTGTTAATTGTTCATTTACCTCTTGTTATTTGCCAAATATATGTCACAGGATTAGTATTTTTACATCAAAACCTGATCAAAATCCCTGTCTTTTCTCTTCCTTTCAAACAGTTTCAATTGTTTGATGACTCATCCTGCACTCGGGGGCGTTCAAAAAAATTCATCCAATCAAATGAGACTTTGGGCGACAAGCTAGCCAATCATTTGTGGATCGAATCAATATACATTCTTTGATCGAAGTAGCTAACAGAGCAGTATAGAGAGAGAAAGGAAGAGATGTGTTTTTGGATAACAGTAGGCAAGAGCACTATTTTCCTTTCCAAAACAATGTGGCTGATGTCTAATTCGTTCAAGGGAAGCTTTACCAATTTCAACAGTTGATCTGCATGTACTGCCCGCGCTGCAGTTACGTTACCACACAGCCGGTTGAAAATCGGCAAAGTTTCCCTTTCATCTCTCTCTCGTCTGCTGCCTGTTCTAACAACAGGTGAGGGAGGTGTGTGTGTGCAGCCAACAGTCCTCTGCTCTGTAGCTCCTAGCTCCGTATCGAGCTAAACTCGCTCAAATATTCAGTTTGACTGTAAGATACGTCACAGTATAGCAGTTAGAGACAATCTAACTTCCGGTTCATGGGGACTTTAACAATGGGTCATACAGTATGTCTATGTGTATGTGAAACCGTTTACTTGTAGTGATGAACCTACAGAGAATTATCAACATCCAACTCTCCTGTATGGAGCGTTTTAACATCTTTCAGCATCTAATGACTTTATTATTTCGGTTCAGTTTGCTAACACATTTGGCAGAACAACTTTATAAGGTGATAGTAGGTAAATGTTGTGTTTACAGCTTGTTTTGCTGCTATAGGATGGCAAAAAAAAACATTGAATGCTGCTTTAAAGCATTCAAAAGGAGCACAGGAGTCAATGATTTCATTGGCACACATGGATTTCTTTTTTTGCTCTGTGTGTTCTCACCTCTTCAAAGTTCACTAACAAACTTCCAACTTTGTGATGTAGGCTAGAGGCATTCAGTGAATGAATGGACACATTATTATCGCAGAAGTAATAAGATGAACTGAGTTGGCATCACCAATGTCAGTGACTGAATCGGGAGCTTTTAGCAGTGGAGCTCCCCTCACTGTTGACTGAAAGCAGTGCTGTCAGCTCAGTTGTGATACACAGTATGTTCCTTAATGTTCAAAAGCTTATTGAAAGACCACAAAAGTCCCAGACACAGTCATGATGAGATTTCTCTTTTGGAGATTGTTGCAGAGATTTAAAGGGACAGTTTGTAGCATTTAAGGGGATATATTGGCCGAATTGGAATATAGTATTAATAAGTATGTTTTCTTTAGTGTATAATCAGTCCCGTGAAAAGAAGAATCGTTGTATTTTCGTTAGCTTAGAGTGAGCCGTTTATACTGTATCTACATATGGAGCGGGCAAAGTGTATAGAAGCAAGGAGATGAAGCTGGTGTTTTTTTGCAGGTGCTGCCGCCATATTGGACTGAAAACACTTATATTTATAATATTTCATTGTTCAACAAAGGCCTTTCACTAGAATATGACAATAGAATAGAAATAGTTTTCTTTTACTTTTGTACGGCACTTTTTAGGATGAATGTTTTACTGGCATCCGGTAGTCGCTTTCAGTCCAAAATGGCGGAAGCGTAGCTTTGCTGCTGGGCGCTGATGGAACAATTGACTTTCACTTCTTGGCAATATACGTTCTTTTGAGCGGCCGGCTTCACGGAGCCGGTCACCATGTTTCTACAGTAGCCCAGAACGGACAAACCAAACGCTGGCTCTAGATATGCCATTTGCGCTTTTGCATTGGCCGATTCCTACACACTGCACCTTAAAACAAAGAACCAGTGCTTATGCGGGCCTAGTTTTGTACTGAACAAAACTGTTGAACCAGCAACAGACTGAACTTTAAGTTTAAGAGACTGAACTGAAGACAGTCACGCTGTATTAAACAGCGATGTATACTGTATGAACTAACTACATAGTCAGTGACTATTAACCTTTGAATTGAACTAAACAAAACCATCTGAATGAGCAAAGTCATATGTAATTTCCCCCTCTTGTAGCCTATAGGCTATTTTTTTAAAGTTCACTAATCGGGCTAACTAGCCAGCAGACTGTTCCAGCGTCTGCTGGCCTGAAGCCTTGAAGCTAATAGGGTCACATTTGGACGCCTGAACACAACATGACAGCCTAAGCAAAGCACAAGGTATCCTAAGTTAGCACAAGTTATCAAAGCTTGATTTCATGCACTGTGTGTTTGATTGAATTAGGGTGTGCTCTCACCCTGCAGTGACCCAAGGTAATGGGTTGATGCATCCATGTTGCATGCATGCACTCGCACAGACACACACACCTACAGTACCCACACCGGACACATCCACTTATTGTAACTGACAGAGCAGAAAGAGCTGTCTTCAGCCACCATGACCAGAGTCTTACTAGAGAGAAAACATGTAATGAGGGAGGCCGACTGAAAGAGCTGACAGGAGGGAGGAGGGATTGAGAGAAAATGACAGGAGAACAGACAGGGACTAGAAAGACATGGGTCATCTGATGCCATTCAAAGGTTTGTGAAGGTTTGAGTTGGGTCTCCCTAAAAACTTGGTATTTCACCCGGATGGGTGTGGATTTGCAGGACGTGAGTTGGCGATGAGTATTGAGTTTTGCGTGTGTGAGAGAGTGAGCCAAGTAAAATTGCAGTGTGATCGGACAGTAACGTTACTCTCTACTCTTTGGATTAACGTTTTGTGGATCTATTCCTGCATCTTTATTTTTTTTATGATGGTCAATTTGAGAATTTATCAGCAGTCAGGTAAAAGTCATTTGAAAATCTGCAGGGAAGTCTAGTCGCGGTTGCAACTGTGCCAGCAATAACGTTACAAGGAGCAAAAATCGTATCTTCGTAAATCGATTATCACAAAAAAATACAAAATCATCCCGGTTTGAGGTTATAATTAGGTCTCCTGTAGGTTTAATCTTGGGGTTAAGGCAAAGATTAGGTTAATAAACTTCTAGTTTGCAGTTTTGCTAGCTTATCCAAAAACTGACGAGACAACCCAATGCGAGCCAATGAGAACGCACATCAGGCACACAACACTCCGCCGCCGGTGGAGTTTTTAGGGAGTGCCGTTTGGGTTTGGTCTCACCACAGGCTCCAATCTTATTTACTTCATGTAGAAGCAAAACACTGAGATTTGGGCTATGTAGTGAGGACTGATTTGGGATGAGGAAGGGAGATACAGCCCCAAACTGCCCTTCGACCCCATTTACACTTTGTCACTTCATGCATCTTGGACTGATCGTACAGCTACTGCATATTTAAAAAACCAAGTGCAAATGCATTCAGGAAGAATTGATCAATCTGATTGCTCAAACCACCTCAAGAGGGGGTTTAAGATGCATTCTAGCCAGATGTTGAAAAGGTGTAAATGCATCAGTCTCTCTGAAGGGCGTACATAATCTTTACTCCTCCCGAGTGTAACTCTGTCAGTAAGCAGCCTGTACAAATAACTACTCACAGCAGAAGTTATAGTGAAATTACACTGAAATTAGCAGTCGGTCTACCTGTTGTTTTTTGGCAGTTACCAAACAGATTGTTGTGCATTACCACCGCCCTTTTGACTGAATGTGCAACAAACTGTGATTATTCCGAAGAAAGAACCACACGGACCTGGGGGAAATTGCCTTTTTTGTGGAGGAGGAAATTACTTTTTTTCTCGTAAAGTTATGACTTTACCCTCGTAATATTACGACTTTCTTTCTCATAAAGTTATGACTTTATTCTCCTAATATTTAAACTTTTTTTTCTTGAAATAGTATGACTTTATTCTCATTAAATTACGCCATTTTTCTCGCCATTTTTCTCGTAATGACTTTATTCTCGAAATATCCGATTTTTATTTTCCCTCAATGTGGCCCTAATACGCCGTCGTAAAAAGCTGACTAGATTTTGAGAATATAATTTAGAATGTTGACTAGAGTTTGGAGAGAAGTTGAGGTTTTCCCAGTCACCTCAATGGTGTAGAGAGGGTTTTTTCTTCGAGTTGCCTTAAAATAAACTGCATCTTAAGGCATTTCAGCATCTCATGGTTCCCATAAAAGATGAGACAGATGGTACGTTGGAAGTATAACTTTAAGGCTATTTTTATTTCATGATCATTAATGTTGTTTCTTGACAAATTGCTTTGGCAACAGATGCTAAATGCACTTCTAATGGAGCCATTATTACTTGATGCTTTGGCAACATTGTCTTTGTTACACTCATACCATTAAAGCATATAGAATTGAATTGAAAATTGAGAGAAAAAGGCTGTGGAATTTAACAAGGTGGTGTCCATGTCACTGTGTTTGGATGTGAAGAGAGACAAAGAGCACGGGAGAAAAGTTACGTCAAGGCAGTCAAGGCAACATACTTTCCTGTGCACTGATATTGAGAGACGGTGGCAGCTAAGTGACTCATTACTAATGGAAAATATCTGAGAAAGATAGATGAAGGGGAGGAGTGGTGATAGTGACGGCAGAGGAACATTGAGGAAGGAGCGAGGGATGGATGGAGGCAAGGGGGAGATGGAGAGAGGAGCAGAGGTTTCTAAATATGTCTCATTACTAATGGAAGCAATCTGAGTTGCTGCAGATCAAATATTTGGTAATTAGTTAAATTTCACTATTTTTCTTCCTCCCTCGGGCCGTTATTCCTTCCCCCCCTCCCTATCCCCCGCTCTGTCGCTGTCCCACCTCTTTAGTGGCTCTGTGTATAAGTAAAGGTGGTGTAGCTCAGAGTAGAGTTGGAGAGACGTCTACTGGCGAAATGTGGTAACTTCAGACAGATTATATACTGTAAAAAGATAGGGATGCATTGTGGGAGATTATTTAATAGAAAAAAGAGGACAATATTAACCCATTTCATCTATATTTAGGAGGAATATATATACATATATATATATATGTATATGTATATATACATATACATATATATACTGTATATACACACACAAAACGTGAAAACTAAAATCGTACATGATGATATATGCACAGTATTAGAAGATACATTGAAAATTATTGACGCTCTGTTCTGCAAACCTTTAATGCTATTTGATGTTGTAATGGATTGCTACAACGGATTATAATTTAAACAGCTATAGCACGCTCCACAGGTGACCACGCGTGTCACGCGTTTTTAATATGATTGTACACCTTTATGTGCACTACATCTCTTACACACATAAGATGGAGTGCTTACACTGTGACATGCAGGCAGTGTAGGTGCAGACTGAATATTGCTATAACACACTTATCACTAAACTGACAAGAGAACTAACATTTCAACTGTGGAGTCTGAGACAACTTATCACTGGAATTTATCCTGAGATATAATGGTGATTCTGTGATTTAGTCTCACAACTTTTGCACTTTTCAGAATTCATAAATTCTTCATACAGTTCATCTTCAAATTTGAAAATTGCATGATAGCCCTGACTCTGTTTATCTGTATGTATGCATGTCTACAGTAGCGCTGACACTCTTCATTTGACTGCTGTGATATCAAAGCTGGGGTAGGCAGGTAGGAGCAAATATGATTAAAAAAAAATATGTTTTTATAAAATGGTCTCTATATCCTGAAAGTAGTGCATGAGACAGGTAATCCGAAAAAAAAAAGCATGTGTCTCTGTGTCCTCCGGTGCTCCTAATGGCATCTGCAAGATTTCAAAGGAGGAAGAAAGGAGGAAAACAACCAATCAGAGCCGAGCTGGAGCCTTACCGTCTCTGAGCAGCTGTCAATCACTCGCAAACTCCGATCAAGCGGTCAAACTAAGCAGCGCTGATGAAATATAAATCAATGTTCTGTTACTGTAATGCCTATTTCTTGCTCAAATGTTTTAAGAAACATCTTGTAGTGTACTGTTACGTGACCCAGCAGCCATATTGAGATCAGTTGAGGAAATACCAAGCACCGCCCACCAGCCGGATCAAACTTTTTCATTTATAGCTAAACAGTACACTACAAGATGATGTTTGTGTGCCTGATGTGCGTTCTCTTTGGCTCGCATTGGGTTGTCTCGTCAGTTTTTGGATAAGCTAGCAAACTGCAACCTAAAAAGTTGTTTATTAACCTAATCTTTGCCTTAACCCCAAGATTAAGATTCTGTCATTGACAGCTGCCTCTGTTGAATGAACAGCCGAAAGGAACGCTCTCTCTGAAATGGCCTGTGATTAGCCAAAGTCTCCCGTCACGGGCTAGATTTTTTAAAGCCTGAAAACAGAGCCATGAGGAGGTGCAGAAGTCTAGTTTTCTCTCAGAAAACTTTAATTACAATATGCTCAAAGGTTATTATGGGATTTTTGCCCAATGATGCCAAAGATATTCCGGCTACTGCAGGTTTAATCAGTAACTTGAATGTTGGAGGGGAAAATTACACGCTGTATGTTGTCATTCATTAAATAAAAAAAAAAATGTAATGAGATTATAAAAGCCAAGCAAATATAGAAGATAGTGGGAGATAGTATTCTCCTCCCCTCGGATAATGACATCTGACAGTGCACCAGACCAATAGGTGGCGTTGCGTTCCCAGGTAGCAACAAAAACCTGCTGACTGCTGCTTTACAGTTGTGATGACACACTAGTACTGTAAGGTTTTAATAATATTAGGGGATATTGTTTAAAAACAATTCACTTATGCTGCATTGATAACCAGACAAGGTTGTGTGTATACTGTATGTCAAATTAAAAAAGCAATAAACCTTTTAAATTAAGTGGTTTCAGGAAAAGTCATAGGGAAGAGATGAGTTGGTGTGTGTGTATGTGTGCGTACGTTTGTGTATGTGTGTGTGTGTGAGTGAGATAGTAATAGATCATATTTCCCATGGTGTCATTCACCAGCCATGTTCCATTAATCTCCCATACATTCATATTGCCTATGATAGCACTATCATTCATTCACAAACCATGCATGTGTGTGTGTGTCTAACATGCTGACGCGAGGTCATCTGTCTCTCTCAGTCAAGGCAACATACTTTGTGTCGAGGCTGACTTTGTGTGTTTTGCCAACATATGATCTGCAGCTACTGTAAAATACAGAATTGAACACGTGATTCCTCTGTTTTTTTCGATTCCAGTTTGATTCAATGACCTTTTCTTACAACATAAGATCAGTACCAAACATCTGCATCAAAAGCATCATGACTAAATGTCAACATAGACCACACAAACCAATGTGCATGCAAACTATAGAAATTGCAGTTATACCAGCCCCGTCTGCAGCTGTCTCATTCACTACTTGCGAGACAGTTCCGGATGCTTCCCATGAAAAGTTTAGAGAAGCGGCTGTGTGCTGCTCATAATTGGATGTGGGATAATTTACCCTATGCACATTTGCCAAACCAATCCATTAGTTTTCGTCCTTGAAGCCTTTTCTCTTATATAGACAAATCCGGCGACCACTTTGTGTGTTCCGCTTTCTAACGGCGCTGCCATTACGGTGGCAAGTCGTAGTGACTCTACTGTTTGCTAACAGTGTTAACTGGTGACTTTCAGCCGAAAGCGTCTGTGGTTGCTCGTAGTAACTTCAGTAAATGGTCGGCGTACAGTAGATAATAAACACTAATGAGTATGTATTTGAGATAGATTAAAGTAAAATTGCTTTTACGAGGACACCTACGTGTTCTGTTTTTGTTTTCAACAGCTGCCGTCACTACTAGCAACTGCGACTCATTCGGCTGGGAGTCTCCAGCTAACACGATTAGCAGACACTTTGTACGTGTTCAGTTTGTGATGCCGACCAAATGATGTTTACTTTGTGGTCATTAGGTTGCCCTAGTTAGAGCAACTAATGTTATATTTCACAATAACGCCACAGTTAGTTGATAGAGTTAATTTATTCTGTGGGACCACCTTAGCCTCTTTAGCCCTCTAACGTTAGCTACGCTAGCTAAGCAGTGTTAGCTTAGCTGACGTTACTTGTTTCACCATGTCAGGCTAACGTTAGCCAGCTGAGAGCTTGTCAAAAGTAACTTATATAGAAAGTAAAGCTAAAAGTAGAAAATTGCACACTTCTTAGGACAGCTTTCAGTCAAACATGTGCGTATTGTAGGGAGATGCCACCGCAGTAATGGCAACTTGTTTACTTCTGGTATTTCTTGTATAAGTGAAACTTGCAGTTTGAAAACACTTCCACAAAAGCATAAATCTCACATTTGTATGGCTTGTCCAAGTTAGGGTTGGGTGATATGTTAACATTTTCCAACCGTCAGTCCAACAACCGGCTTTTGCCGATATATTTGCACAAGTGTGTGTGTGTGTGTGTGTGTGTGTGTGTGTGTGTGTGTGTTTGTGTGTGTGTGTGTGTGAAAATATGCTGGCTCTACACACTGTTCCCACCCACTGTCTGTCTCTCAGTGGATAAGTGGCTCACATTCTTCGGAGGCACACCATTAAATTAGCAAAATAAAATTACAAACATCGCCCAAAAAAACAACAACCGCTGATTGGTTAGGCAAATGTGAATTGGGTTCCCCACCTCCAAGAAAGAGCAATACTTCCCTAAATGTTTCAATGGTAAGCATCCGGGACTGCATTTATAGGAAGATAATAACCCATAACTCATGACTTATTTTTTCAACTGAAAAACCTTCTGTCAAGGCAAAGATAAACTGTTTAATCAAGACTATGTTACATTTGAAGGAAGAAATAACACATTCCTCCTCTAGCTTCTCTTTCACAAGCAATAAATACACCATAGCTCAATTCAATACACTCAAGAGTTTTGCTGCGACAGCCTTACTTGGTCTGGTATGACCAGTAGCCTATAGTGGCTAATGTATAATGTTAATAAGTAAAGATAGATATTGGTGTGTAACTGAAGTTATTGAGCCAGTTTGATGACTTTACAACTCTTCTGTAAAAGTTACAGAGGCTTCCTTTAAAGGGACTGTTTGTAAGAATCAGAAATTGGTCAACAGGGGCAGCAGTGATGATACCCAGTCACCAGATGGGGTTTAATAAGAGAAAATCAGACTACTTGAGTGTGTATGCGGTTGAACTAGTTGCAATTCTGTTAGCATTGGAGTGGGCGGAGGATATAAGAGAAAGTAAAATAATCATCTGTAGTGATTCAGTTTCATCACTGTCGAGCATTAAATCAGGAACATCCAAATATTACCAAGACCTAGTGTATGAATTATTGTTCACATATTCAAGAATAACCAGACAGGGGAGGGACATAGTATTCATGTGGGTACAAGCACACTCAGGGATCCCAGGAAATGAGAAGGTAGATAAATTAGCAAAAGAGGCGATCCTGAAAGAGCAGGTCACAAAGATGCATAAAGCTTTCAAAATCGGAGGGAAAAAGCATTGTCTGGAGGGAGGTCAACAAACAGTGGCAGCAGCTCTGGGATAGAGAGTCCAAAGGGAGACATTTACAAAAAATACAAAATAAAGTAGGAGGGTTAAGAAGTCATGGTAAAAACAGTAAAGAACAGGTTATAATTAGCAGACTAAGAATTGGGCACTGCCAATTGAACAGCTCACTGCATATTATTGGAAAACACCCTACTGGCCACTGTAGCGAATGTCAGATCATGGAGACAGTTGAACACATACTTAATTCATGCACAAAATATGAGTTAAATACATGGAGTATGTTAGCAGGTTTGCAGAGGTTGGCACCAGTGGAGAATAGGGTGGAGGATTTGCTTGGATGCGGGGACACGGTGGAGGGGAGAAGGTGATTGTTAGGTTTCTTATCAACACTGGATTAATTAAGAGACTGTAGTAGAGTAGGGGTAGTGGACGGATAAAACCAGAAGGAGGCAGCAATGCAACACAAAGGATGCCAGCTGCCGTAAAAACCCAAAGAAGAAGAAGAAGAAGATGATCAGAAATTGGTTGTAACAGCGACACTTGTGGCCGCAATGTCAAAGACAGTCAGCATCCTGTTGCTCGCACTCGCCCGTGTGCACACGCTACCTGAATGTGAGCGAGCATCCGTCAAAACAGCGAGGCGACACACGTCAGCTAAAACGGCAATATCTCTCTATATTTCACCTCCTTGGCAGTAATGTAAGCTGACCAGACGAAGGTCTCTCCATGAATCAATGCTGGTCCTAGTGTTGGCTTTTCCTGCCTTAGCCCCCCGACCGCGGCCAGAGGGAACAGGGGAGACGCCGACACCCAGTCAGAAACGATGACGTAACTCGCTGCGGAGCCCCATCACTTCATAAGACACAGGAAACCTCTGTTGGTCTGGAGGAGCGGCAGCATTTATTTCTGCACAAACATTCACTGTACATTCACTAGATATTCTCAGAGCTAAACTAACTCTTCTGCAGTGTGTAGTGTGCGCGCATGCACGTGTAGAGATGGAGTGAGCTGAGCAGGTGAGAACGAGCGCGGTGTGTGAGTGAAGGCAAGCAGGCAGCGGATCAGAGTACAGCAGAGACTCCGGCCCTGGAGACCAAGACTACGGTCTCCCCCGCGTCCTCCGACCGCGTCCTCCGACCACGGCCAACACTGTTTTGCAAGACGGGCTTCACTAGATATAACTTTGCGGTTTTGGTGCTTCCGTGTAGTTTGTGTTGGAGTCTTGTCTGAACAGCGTGCTTGGGACACCGACCCGCAATGATTTATACGTATAAGAAGTTACAAACAGTCCCTTTAAAGCTTGATTTAGCAGTAGGCCTATAGACCGTTTCAATGGAATTGCATTGCTAGGCCACAGCTTGGGTCCATGTTTACTTCTTGTCAGCTCATGTCATTCACATGCACTGCAACAAGGAACCTATAAAATAAATAAAACGTATAGACAGGTTTCTGTGCAACGTCATCTCAGAGATGCGCACGCAGCTAGGGGGCAGAAAGCACGGCATGTCTAGCAGAGCCAAGCTCCAAAACATAGATGACAAGGAGTTGTGCAGTAAACTGCACCAACCACAGGAAAGATGGACAGAAAATGTTTAACATTCCGAGGGGATCCTATACCTTTGCTAAAAACAGAAGGAGATTATGGATCCAGGCCTGGTGGGCAAAAGCATTCTAGTCACACAGCGCTAGCAAGGCAGCGGGTAGTCATGGTGAGCTGTTATGCTCCACAGATTGACAAAAATGAACTGATCAACAACAGGGTAATTGACCCACACTAGAAGGAAATATTTATATTTATTTTAGCGACTATGCCTTAAAACTTAAAAGTGATACAAGACTTCATTACGATTCTAAATAACTGTAACTTTATGTGGCTACGGCGGGGGAAAGCTCACTCCGGTATGCCGTAAAGTTACGTTTTGAAGGGAAGACGTCTGGTAGTCTACAGGGGCAGCCGTTCCTCCTGCCCCGCCATCACAACAACAAGCAGCCGTGGAAGCTTCCGTTAGCTAACGTTCGTTTAAATTTGAATCGGACATATCAGCAATAGTGTATCGGCTTTGGTGTTACGTTTCTAACTGAGGGCTAACTGCTAACGTTAGCTAGCAACCAGCAACACGCTATTTAATAGAGAGAAGTCAGGGGTCTAATGTTAATGTTCACATACACATACAAAGAGCTGCTGTGTGACTGGTTAGACTAATAACAAGACCAAAATCCAAATCTCCAGTTTTATATTAACGTTATACCTGTTGAGGAATCGTTGGGGAAAAGTGTCTGGCGGCGGCCATCAAGAGGGGCACACGTAACTTGAGCGCCGACCGGAGTGTCAAACAGACCCTGTTCCCCCAAGTCAAATCACACTCATGTCTGATCTAATGTTACCCATTTCATAACAGGTGATAATAATGAACAAATTTCATACTGTGGGACTGTGGCTCAGAGGGTAGAGCAGGTCGTCCACCAATCGGAAGGTCGTGGTTCGATCCCTGGCTGCTCTGGTCACATGTCGATGTGTCCTTGAGCAAGACACTTAACCCGAAATTGCTCCCGAAGGCATAGCCATCGGTGTGTGAATGAGTATTTAGATTAGATCCTGATGGGCAAAGTTGGCACCTTGCATGGCAGCCTCTGCCATCAGTGTATGAATTTGTGTGTGAATGGGTGAATGCTGACATGTAGTGTAAAGCGCTTTGAGTGGTCGGAAGACTAGAAAAGCACTATATAAATACAAGTCCATTTACCATACTAATACGTCATATGACAATGGTATCTGGTGGTCAGACTCTGTGGTTCAACAAGAATGTACAAACATTGCGGTGGTGACTTTGGTTTTGCCCCCTGAAAGTGCACCCACCCAGTAGTTTGTCTACAAGAAACCTGTCTATATATTCCTTGCTTTGCAACAGGAAATAAATGTGGAATGTTTACATTTACAACTGTGTCTGTTGGACAGAACGAGGACGGGGGTGCAAAAAGCAGCTTAACAAACTCACATCAATGAGCGGTCATTTTCTAAAATAAACTTCTAAGTTCTTATGACTAACAAGTTAGCAAACAGTTTGCCTACTTTACTTACTGCAGAAACGGAGCAACATGGGTATTTCAAATGTCCTCTTTTTGCCACCGTTGAGTCTTTTACTCACTGGTGTTTTAGCTCTGGACTGGTCTGACAACAATATCTGACTTTCTTTGTCTTTACCAAATGTTTCGATGCTGAATCTGAACAGAGCCATAATTATTTTGTTTTTACCTCACCGTCAGTGACCCTTTGAACAATAACTGATATACTGTATGATTTCTTTTCTGCTCCTCCCTTTGCTGTATCTCTCTGACTGTAGATATGTATCGTCTGGAGTTGGCTGGTGGTCTGGGGGTCATATTGTTGCTTCTGGGAGTCCTGACAGCACTTTATAAGTGTTACAACCTGGAGATCATGCTCTGCTACAGGAGACACTTTGGAAGTGATGAAACTGAAGATGGTAAGCCTATTTGTATGCTCACTTTTACTTCAGGACAATCACACAACTGCAGTGTTCAGACAGGCATCTCACAGCAGAATCAGGGCTTCTATCAACATACATATTGCACCAGAAAGAACTACAAACATGGACGACAGCAGCAAGAGAATAGTGGAGCACATTACAGTTAAAGAGGTTTCTGCAAACGTTCCATGTTGACAACTTATTGCTTAAATGCTGTGTACACACACTCACACTCGATGAAGAGTTTGTGTGAGTAAAAAGAGTAATAGTATTTCTGAAATGTAAATATAACCAGTGATGTGATACAAGTGAGTGATTTCCAAAAGATGTCTACCTGCCCTGTACTTGTGTTCTCTCACTCACTGTGTCTCTCCTCACAGATAATAAGGAGTATGATGCCTATCTGTCCTATACTAAAGTGGACCTGGACTGTTTGGGCAGGTCAGTTACCTCTGTACACATATATATGTATTAAACAATGCTTTGTTGTCATGCTAACAACACTTGTTCTCGAACTCACAATCGCAGCATAAAATAAGATTTTTCATCATTACAGTCATTACAGTGAGATTGACAGATTTGGTATTTATATATATACTGTATAAAGTATATGTATATACATATTAGGGCTAGCAGTGTTAACGCGATAATAACGTGTTAAAGGGGCTATATGTAAGAATCAGAAATTGCTTGTTCACAGCGACACCTGTGGCCGCAATGTCAACGAAAGTCAGCGTCCTGTGGCTCGCGCTCGCGCTTTGTGCTCGCGCTACATTGACATGAACGAGCACCGGTCTAAACAGTGAGGCGACACACGTCAGCTAACACACAATATCACTCTGTATTTCACCTGCTTGGCAGTAATGTTAGATGACCAGAGGAAGGTCTCTCCATGAATCAATGCTGATCCTAGTGTTGGCTTTTCCTCCCGATCCGGAGGGAACGGAGGGAACGGGGGGGGGGGAGGAGGAGACCGACACCCGGTCGGGACGATAACGTAACTCGCTGCGGAGCCCCACACTTCACAAGACACGGGAAACCGCTGTTGGTCTGGAGGAGCTGCAGCAGTTATTTCTGCAAAAACGTCCACTGCACATTCACCAGATATTCTCAGAGCTTAACTAACTCTTCTGCAGTGTGTAGTGTGCGCGCGTTCACGTGGCGGTGGAGCGAGCCGAGCGTGTGAGAACGAGCGCGGTGTGCAAACAGGCAGGAGCAGAGCTGCTGCGCGCTCGCGAACCCACACGCGAGCGCGCATGGGATACCGACCCGTTAAGATTTATGCGCGTGATAAGTTACAAATAGTCCCTTTAATGAAAAATTGTTTTAATGCCACTAATTTCTTTAATGCATTAATGCATTGAATAGTGGAGCACATTACAGTTAAAGAGGTTTCTGCAAACGTTAATTTCTTTAAATCGATATTTCGATAAATAAATCGATAAATCGATATTTCGGAGGTTGTAGCGGGCTCAGTTTTAAAGCTAGAGTGAAGATACTGGCATCATATGAAACTAGAAAAACCTAAGAAATCTATTTCTACTAACCATGTCATACTAGCTTGTCGTGAAGGAGGCTAAATAACGCTACAAACTTTCGCTAAATTTTGGCGAGGAAAAACTTTCGTGGCCATTTTCAAAGGGGTCCCTTGACCTCTGCCCTCAAGATATGTGAATGAAAATGGGTTCTATAGGTACCCACGAGTCTCCCCTTTACAGACATGCCCACCTTGTGATAACCACATGCAGTTTGGGGCAAGTCATAGTCAAGTCAGCACACTGACAGCTGTTGTTGACTGTTGGGCTTGAGTTTGCCATGTTATGATTTCAGCATATTTTTTATGCTAAATGCAGTACCTGTGAGGGTTTCTGGACAATATTTGTCATTGTTTTGTGTTGTTAATTGATTTCCAATAATAAATATATACATACAGTACATTTGCATAAAGCAGCATATTTGTCCACTCCCATGTTCATAAGAGTATTAAATACTTAACAAATCTCCCTTTAAGGTACATTTTGAACAGATAAAAAATGCGTGATTTATTTGCAATTAATGAACAATCATCATCATTTCTCATTTTACAGCTAAACCGTACACTACAAGATGTTTCTGAAAACATTTGAGGCGAGAAATAGGCATTAGAGTAAACTAATATTGATTCATATTTCATCAACTTTGCCTAGTTTGATCGGAGTCTGAGAGTGATTGACAGCTGCCTCTGTTGAATGAACAGCCAATAGGAACGCTCTCTCTGAAATGACCTGTGATTGGCCAAAGTCTGCCATGAAGGGTTAGATTTTCTAAAGCCTGAAAACAGAGCCATGAGGAGGTGCAGAAGTCTAGTTTTCTCTCAGAACACTTGAATTACAATGTTCTGAAAGGTTATTATGGAATTTTACCCCAATGATACCAAAAACATTCTGCCTATTGCCACTTTAACTAGTTGATTTTGAATCTGGAGCCATAATTGTTATTGTCTTCCCTAGCAGGGCGAGCAGCGATGAGGAAACATTTGCTTTGGAGATCCTGCCGGACGTTTTAGAGAAACATTATGGATACAAGCTGTTTATACCAGACAGAGATCTAATACCCAGCAGTAGTAAGTATCCATCGATCTATCTGTCTATCTACCGACTCCCCCCCCCACCGTCTACCCACAACCACATACACACATCCTGTCTCTCTCTCTCGCCGTTATAGCCCCCAATACCCAGAATTCATCACTCTGTCAGAATAAATAAGAATGTATGCGGATCTTCATCATAACACACTTACAAAACAGACACACACGTCTGTTTGTGATCTCAGGTGTAAATCGCATGTACAACTCAAACCATACACACAGCAACACATAACGCTACACAGCATCACTCTACCTCAGACACAGTTTCTCACACATTCATGTTTTCACTTTCTTATGAAACTAACACAAGCAAAAGCAATCTGTGTCTTTCACGGTGTAGCTCATGTCGTCTCACTTTCACACCCACAAATTTCCACACATACTGCACAGGATACATAGAGTTCACACAATACACACACACACACGTCGTTTGTCATCATTTCTGGGGTTATGTGTCACTCTGTCCAACTGGAGGGGGAAATATGACTGTTATTGCTCTATCTGTCAATGCTCTGACCTGACACACACACACAGGTGCACACAGACACACAAATCCATTATTGACACACACAGAAAAGGGGAAAACACTTACTAAACATGTAGGCACACACCATCTATGTCTAAGTCTACCCTCCCCCTTCACTTAACTAATATACTAAAAGTTTGAGGATAGAGTTTACACTGGACGCTGACAGTATGTGGATTGCAGTATGTATTGCAGCTGTTGCATACAGATGCTCACAACCACAAATGTACAGTATATACTCTCAAAATGTAAACTGAACACTGATATTGTTTAATGATGAAAAACTTATGGACAGTTTTGCAGGGCATTGTGGCTCTTAGGCTGTTCTCATATACCGTTCATAGCTATACCGAAGAAAAGTACTGTAATTCATATACTGTATATTCCACAAAATCAATTTGTATGTAATCCACGTAATTGTGAACAAGGAAGTATAAAGAGCAGTGAATTCTGCGTAGGGAGGAGGTCAGGGTAGATGGGTGGGTCAAAAAACACCAGACTTTCGGCCAGGAGACCGCTGTTTGTGTCCCATGTGACAGAACCAGAAGTCAAAATTGATTTATTTTCATTTATTGTCATGTAACTTCTGTACTTAAGTTACGCCACTTACGGTGTTATTTTTAGGGATGGCTCGAAACCACTTTTTCATGTCCAACCTTGAGTATCTGTCGATACTGATAACGGTCCGATACTGTCTTTTTCCCTCTATTAGACAATTAAGCTGTTAATAATACCTTTATGGATGCACTTTGCATAAGTGACACACGCTGCTCACTTTATGGCATGTCTTTCAAAGTTTAGTTAAGTATTTCCATTATAGTTTAGACTAATTGATCATATCAGATTATACTGTTTTTTTCTTTCCGATATCCAATCCAGTGATTTTGGCCGGTATCGGACCGATACCAATACTGAGTATTGGATCGGTGCATCCCTAGTTATTTTAACCCAAACCACGATCTTTTCTTAAACCTAAGTAGTTTTTGTCTCTGTATTTCCGCACTTAAGTTACGCCATTTCTGTTGTTATTTTAACCCAAACCACAATCTTTTCCTAAAAAAAGAAAGGAAAGGAAATTTGCAATCAAATAATTTGCGATTAATCGCATGTTTGTCCATAGTTAAACACGATTAAATAGTTTAATCGATTGACAGCCCTACTGTCTACCATTTGTGGTATTTTTTGTCCAGTTACAAATGGACGACAAAATGAGTCTGTGTTTTTACTTTGATATTTCTTTAAAATGTATTAGACAATGTGACTATGTACTTCAGGAGACTGAATATGCAACGTACCTGCTCATTGCTTTAAAAACATCATAAAGCACATTCAGTGGTCCCCGAGGCACCTGGTTATTTCAAATGAAGTATCAAACTAATGCATGAAATAATATATTGAGCCATTATCCCCTGTGCATTAGCATTTTATTACCCAAAATAAACTTCAGCGTGTTCAAAAACTTCCTAAAAAAGGATGCTAAAATAACTTTATAATGTGGCTAGAAAGTAACAAACTGTGTTCTTTGCACTATTTAACATTTTCTCCGAAAATACATAAATAAATTTACTTAAATATGGTTCATAATGAATCGCCCTTAGCCAAAATTATGCCTCCTTCCAACACACACTCGAGACAAAAAACACGCACAACACATTATTCTGAAAACAGATGAGAAAGTCCTCCAAAAACGAGGCTTCCTCTCTGTGCCCTGAAAACATCCTAAAAACAAATGTCCACCGTGCATAACCGCACTTTCTCTAAGCTGCATATGAACTAAAGGTTACGGAGTGTGAAAATTAATGAGTGAATCACAGAGACGGAGAGAGGTGCCTTTTCAGTGCTTACCAAAGCCATTGACAGAGCAACATGGCAATGCGACCTAAAATACAACATTCAATTATCCACTCCATTAGCCCTCCGAAATTAACGAGAGCGAGAAATAAACAACGGGAACAGAACGAGGTGGGGACGGGGTCATTGGTTTGTGTTATTTTATTAATTGATTTACATAATCCTCAAAAATAGAAAGCGGGAAGAGGAAGTGAAGGGCAGGAGAGAGGAGGGGTCAACTGTGAGGAAAAGGGAGAGAAAGCTAAAGAGAGAGATGGAAAAGCAAAGCAGAGAAGAGAAATAAAGGGACAGAAATTTGGGATGTTCTGTACTATTTGTGCCCCTCAAATTGAGCGTGAAATTGCAATGTGTTGTCGCAGAGTCGCTGTCATTAATTTAGTTAGCAAGTGAAGAGATGGTAGAAGGAGAGAGACATACAAAGAGAGGCAATCTGTTTTTGAAAGAACACATTTTCGGTAACTACAAATTTGAGAAATAATGAGCAATTTCAGTGATGCACGTTCCAAAAAGCATTGATAATGTCTCAAACAAATCATTTGAAATGAGACAGTTTGAGCAGATGAGTTTACACTGGGCTTGGTGTGAAACAACAGCACCACAGTGAGGATGAGAAGACACATCTTATCACCTGCCCATTCACCTCCTAAAGTTAACATTTCCCTCCCTAAATTAGAAGTAAAAGCTGATGGTGGTGTATCAGCACAACAATGATCCCAGTTCAGAGCTGATTCCACTGCACTGTGTCAGAGCCAAATCTCTCGCACAAGCATTTCTGTCACTCTACTGTATACTCCTGTCAGTCATTCCAGTCATTTATGAACAAAATGAGTGGAAGGATGCCGCCAGCAAAAAGAAGTCAGATACTATACAGGGAGGTTACTAATGTTCAGTTACATTTATTTCTCTCTTATTATGTTCATGTTTTTTTTGAGAAACAGATGCATGGCTAAAGGAATAGTTCAACATTTTGAGAAATATATTTATTCACTTTCTTTCCAAATCAGATGAGGAGATCAATTCCACTCCCATGCTTTCATAAGCTAGGCCATCAGCCTAGCTTAGCATAAAGACTGAAAACGGGGAAACAGCTAGCCTGGCGCTCCTCAAAAATACACCTACAAGCACCTCTAATGCATACTACTTAACATGAATTACCATATATCCCTAGGGCTATCACGGTGAAGGAATTTCCCCTGCAGAGATAATGATTGGCTCAACAGAACAATATCTGGTATTATTGCAATTTATTTTTATTTATTTATTTTTTTGGAAATTACTTTATTAATTCTGATTTTAGTGCTATATAAATAAGCTTTATTGTTAGGCTATTATTACGTATATTGTTACTTTTAAATTGACAAAGATGACAGTTTTAAAACTAATTAAATACTTGCAGAACAAAGAAGGGCAATGAGGTGCAACGTTTTTTTCAGCTTAGGCACTTAGCACAGAATGGCTAATTCTGCACCTCGTCACGCTGCACCTCGTCACGCTGCTGCCGTTTGTAGCAAAGTGTAAAAATGCGGCGCTCCCATTGCAAAGAATTGAAATAAAGAAAAAAACGTGAACATAGCGGCTGTGGCGGTTGGCTTGTCAATAATAATTCTACATATTGGTATAAATATGCATAGTGACTGCCCTCTACTGGTTGAAACCCGGCTATTGCAATTTTATTTTATTTTGCTATTGGCTTATCTGGAGGCAGGTGACATATATATCTAGCCAGCCGCTAAATGAGTAAAATATAACAACTTAATGCTTCATCGCACTCTTGTCACAGTGTAGGAAAGCACACACTAGCAACAACATTGTCTTATTCATATACCAAACTTAGTACCTTTACTGTAATGATGCCTATGGAAGCTGTATAGTGCACTACACCAGCTGTTGTTTGCCAGGAAATTGTTACAGCACATAATACCGTCTATATCCATAAGCCGTTTTTTTGGGGGTTTTTTTTGCATTACTCCTTATGTACAAGTTAAACAACTGAGACATACGGTGTTAATTTGTCAACTTTAGAGGTGCTGGTAGGTGTGGTTTTTTTCAGTTTGGGCAGAGCCAGGCTTGCTTTTCCCCCTTTAGCTTTATGCTAAGCTAGACTAACCACATTCTGACTCCAGCTTCATGCTTAATACACACACATTGAGGTTGATATAAATCTGCTATGGAAGCCCTGAAAGACAAGCGAGAAGATTTTTTTCTGGTGATCCATTTTCTAATTCTGATCTAAATTGTTTTCTCTCCTGTGTTTATAACTTAAGAACAGGTGAAAAAAAAATGTTTTGCCAGGTTAATCTTTCGAAGTTCCTTTTTTTTCTGTGAAACAGGTGGAAAAAAAATTCATGCAGATTTTACTTTACTTTTTTTTTTTACTGTGTGTTAACAATTAGGGAAAAAAATGTCTACTGATTTTTCTAAGCTGTAGCTTAGCAATGCAATGCTGTTGAAACGGTCTATATGTACCTTGTGTTCAGAGTGCATGGAGAAATTAAAACTTTTTCTTCCACCTTGCCCTTCCAAGAGGCAAAGAAAAAAAAGTAACTTGGAAAAATCAGCCGAAAAAACTAAAAAAATTCACTTGTTTTCACACAGTAAAAAACAGTAACTTAGAAAAATATGCCTGAGATTTTTTTCCACCTGTTTCACAGAAAAAAAGACAGATGAAAGAAAAACATTTTTTTCACCTGTTCTGAAGTTATAAACCATTCTTTTTGGTGTAAATCCTGTTTTATTAGCTATGTGTAAAGAAAAGCACAAAAATCAAAGATACAAAACAATAATGGGAACACATTCACTTTCCATAGATTTTGGTTGGAACTGTTTCTTTTATTTAATATTTATTTCTAACAAGTAAATTGCAAGACACCGACCATATTTCGATCGTCACGTCATTCTAAATGACGTCCCCCTCTAACTCTCTTCTTGCTCTATTTAGCTTTAACTTTGTCTCTATGTCTCTCTGTCCCAGCCTACATTGAAGACTTGGCTCGTAGCGTGGAGCAGAGCAGACGTTTGATCATCGTTTTGACTCCAGAGTTCGTCGCCAAAAGAGGGTGGAGCATCTTCCAGATAGAGACGCGCCTCCACTCCATGCTGGTTACTGGGGAGATCAAGGTATGATTGAAGAAGTAAACAGAGATAGGCCTGTGCCTTGATTACAGTATTACATGTTTGAAGTACTTTGCACAGTACGGAGAGTTGCTCTGTTCTCCCTTCTTAAACACCTCTACCTCTGTGTTTCTGTGTGTCCAGGTGATCATGATAGAGTGTGCAGACCTGAAGAATGTCATTAACTACCAAGAGGTGGAAGCACTTAAACATACAATCAAGGTATACAGAGAGAGGGATGGATAGAGGGAGAGAAGAAGGGTGTGATATGCAGGGTGTCATTAGACACCAGGAGACTAGCAGCAATAAGACAACCAAATGATCTCCCTCTCCTCTCCTCAGGTTTTATCCATCATCAAGTGGAGGGGTCCTAAGAGCAATGAGCTGTCATCTAAGTTTTGGAAACAGGTGGTCTACGATATGCCTGCCAAACGCAGAGAGACGTTGTCCAGACGCCAGGTACACTGTCATTAACAACACAATAATCGTACAATCGTGTACACACTGGCACTGCTTGTATGAGCAAAACTACAAACCTTAACATTAGCTAGGCCTACCAAAAAAAATACTATTGTAAGGAAGTGTAATATTATTTTTTTGCTTAATCCAACTCACTCCCAATTCGTCAAATACCACAGCTTGATCAGTGCCCCTCGGCGTCTGATACAGACACACTGAGGCACCCTTTAGCATCTGTATGAGACTTCCACCCAGGAGATCGCTGTTCGTGTCCTGTGTGAAACCAAAAAAACGTTGACTTATTTACCATAGTTTTGTTATGCAAGTTACGTAGCCTACTTAACGGCAGTTACGTAACTCACTCACTCACTCATCATCACTCATCTTCAACCGCTTATCCGGGGTCGGGTCGCGGGGACAACAGCTCCAGCAGGGGACCCCAAACTTCCCTTTCCCGGGCCACATTAACCAGCTCTGACTGGGGGATCCCGAGGCATTCCCAGGCCAGTGTGGAGATATAATCTCTCCACCTAGTCCTGGGTCCTCCCCCTGGCCTCCTCCCAGCTGGTCGTGCCTGGAACACCTCCCTAGGGAGGCGCCCAGGGGGCATCCTTACTAGATGCCCGAACCACCTCAAATGGCTCCTTTCAATGCAAAGGAGCAGCGGCTCTACTCTGAGTCCCTCACGGATGACTGAGCTGCTCACCCTATCTCTAAGGGAGACGCCAGCCACCCTCCTGAGGAAAACCATTTTTGCCGCTTGTACCCGCGATCTAGTTCTTTCGGTCATGACCCAGCCCTCATGACCATAGGTGAGAGTAGGAACGAAGATTGACCGGTAGATCGAGAGCTTTGCCTTCCGGCTCAGCTCTCTTTTCGTCACAACGGTGCTGTAAAGCGAATGCAATACCGCCCCCAGTGCTCTGATTCTCCGGCCAATCTCACGTTCCATTGTCCCCTCACTCGCGAACAAGACCCCGAGATACTTGAACTCCTACACTTGGGGTAAGGACTCATTCCCTACCCGGAGTAGGCAATCCATCGGTTTCCTGCTGAGAACCATGGCCTCAGATTTAGAGGTACTGATCCTCATCCCAGCCGCTTCACACTCGGCTGCGGACCGATCCAGTGAGTGCTGGAGGTCACAGACCGATGATGCCAAGAGGACCACATCATCTGCAAAAAGCAGCGATGAGATCCTCAGCACACCGAGCTGCAAACCCTCCTCCCCACGACTACGCCTCGATATCCTGTCCATGAATATCACGAACAGAATTGATGACAAAGCGCAGGCCTGGCAGAGGCCAACCCCCACCGGAAACGAGTCCGACTTACTGCAGAGAATCCGGACACAGCTCTCACTTTGAACATACAGAGATTGGATGGCCCTAAGAAGGGACCCCCTCACCCCGTACTCCCGCAGCACCCCCCACAGTATCTCCCGGGAGACCCGGTCATACGCCTTCTCCAAGTCCACAAAACACATGTAGACTGGATAGGCATACTCCCAGGCCCCCTCCAGGATCCTTGCGTGAGTGAAAAGCTGGTCCGTTGTTCCACGGCCAGGACGGAATCCGCATTGTTCCTCTTCAATCCGAGGTTCGACTATCGGCTGAACCCTCTTTTCCAGCAACTTGGAGTAGACTTTACCAGGGAGGCTGAATAGTGTGATTCCCCTGTAATTGGCACACACTCTCTGGTCCCCCTTTTTGAAGAGGGGAACCACCACACCTGTCTTCCACTCCGTAGGCACTGTCACCGACTTCCACGCAATGTTGAAGTGACGTGTCATCCAAGACAGCCCCTCCACACCCAAAGCTTTCAGCATTTCTGGACGGATCTCATCAATCCCCGGGGCTTTGCCACTGTGGAGTTGTTTGACTACCTCAGTGACTTCCACCAGGGAAATTGATGATGATCCCCCATCAGCTTCCAGCTCTGCCTCTTCAAAAGAGGGCGTATTAGTCGGATTCAGGAGTTCCTCAAAGAGCTCTTTCCACTGCCCGATTACCTCCTCAGTTGAGGTCAACAGTGCCCCATCCTTACTGTACACAGCTTGGATGGTTCCCCGTTTCCTTCATCCTGAGGTGCCGGACGGTTTTCCAGAAGCACCTTGGTGCAGACCGAAAGTCCTTCTCCATGGCTGCTCCGAACTCCTCCCACACCCACTGCTTTGCCTCCTTCACGGCAGTGGCTGCTGCCCGTCGGGCCTATCGGTACCTTGCAACTGCCTCCGGAGTCCTCCGAGATATCATATCCCGGAAGGCCTCCTTCTTCAGTCGGACGGCTTCCCTGACCACCGGTGTCCACCACGGTGTTCGAGGGTTGCCGCGCCTTGAGGCACCTAAGACCTTTAGACCACAGCTCACTGCCGCAGCTTCAGCAATGGAAGTTTTGAACATCGCCCATTCAGGTTCAATGCCCCCAACCTCCACAGGGATGCCAGAAAAGCTCCGGCGGAGGTGTGAGTTGAAGGTCTCTCGGACAGGGACCTCCTCCAGACGTTCCCAGCTCACCCGCACTACCCGCTTGGGCTTACCAGGTCTGTCCAGAGTCTTCCCCCATCCTCTGACCCAACTCACCACGAGATGGTGATCAGTTGACAGCTCCGCCCCTCTCTTCACCCGAGTGTCCAAAACATGCGGCCTCAGATCAGACGATACGATAACAAAATCAATCATCGACCTTCGGCCTAGGGTGCTCTGGTACCACGGACACTTATGAGCATCCTTATGTTCGAACATGGTGTTTGTTATGGACAGTCCATGACTAGCACAGAAGTCCAGTAACAACCGACCACTCGGGTTTAGATCAGGGGGGCCATTCCTCCCAATCATGCCTCTCCAGGTGTCTCCATCGTTGCCCACGTGCGCGTTGAAGTCTCCCAGGAGAACTATGGAGTCCCCTACTGGAGCCCCATGCAGGACTCCATTCAGAGTCTCCAAGAAGGCCGTATACTCTGAACTGCTGTTCGGTGCATATCCACACACACCAGTCAGAGTTTTCCCCCCCATAACCCGAAGGCGTAGGGAGGCGACCCTCTCGTCCACCGGGGTAAACTCAAACGTAGCGGCACTCAGCCGGGGATCCCGGGTATCCCCACACCAGCCCGGCACCTCGCACCTTGGGCAACTCCAGAAAAGAATAAAGTCCAACCCCTATCCAGGAGTACGGTTACAGAACCGAGGCTGTGCGTAGAGGTAAGCCCCACCAGATCTAACTGGTAGCGCTCTACCTCCCGCACAAGTTCCGGCTCCTTCCCCCACAGAGAGGTGACGTTCCACGTCCCCAGAGCCAGCCTCTGCCGCCAAGGTCTGGTCCGTCGAGGTCCCTGGCCTTCACTGCCACCCATGTGGCAGCGCACCCGACCCCAGCGGTTCCTCCCGCAGGTGGTGAGCCCACAGGATGGAGAGGAGGGGGGTGCCACGTCGCTTCTTCGGGGTATCCCCGGCCGGGCTCCGTGGCAAGCCCGGCCACCAGACGCTCGCTGACGGGCCCTCTGTCTGGGCCTGGCTCCCGACGTGGGCCCCGGGCTTCCTCCGGGCTAGGTCACTTCTCCTCTACCTCGATTATTCATTGGGGTGCTATGAACCATTCTTAGTCTGGCCCCTCGCCTGAAACCAATTTGCCATCGGAGACCCTACCAGGAGCACCAGGCTCCAGACAACATAGCTCTCAGGTTCATAGGGACACCCAAACCTCTCCACCACGTTAAGGTGATGGTTCCCGGAGAGGAGTTACGTAACAAATATACTTATTTTAACCCAAACCACAATCTTTTTCTAGGACTAACCAAGTACTTTTGTTGCCTAAACCTAACCAAGTACTTTTGTTTGGAGGACAGAACCTGCCAAAATCAAAAATAAATGAATAAATAAATAAATTACTTGATAAATAAATAAATATATCATTAAATGTAGCAAAAATAATATTAAAAATAAATGTAGCCATTAAATAATTGATAAAATGTGACATAAATTGATATTTCTGCTTTAATTTGCTTCTTTATTTATTTATCTTTCTATCAATTCCATTATTTATTTACTCTTCTGTTTAATTTTCCCTTTCATTTGTTTATTTATGTATTTATTTTATTTATTTATTTATTTTTGCATTTATTTTTATTTATTCATTTTGCATGTCTTTTATATTTATTTTTAAATGTATGTATTTATTTATGTATTTATGCATTTATTTATTTATTTATGCACGATTTTCCCTTTGCATTTCACCCTTTATTTATTTCCCCAAACATATTTGTTTCTGTATTCTTTTCTTTATTAATTTCTTTATGCATTTCTTTTTATTTTTATTTGTGCATTTTTGCCTCATTATGTAAATGAGGGGGCTGTCACTCAACGTGTGTCATGGGGTCAGGTGCATAGATGGACTATATGCTAGCCAGCTAGCTGCACTCCAGTCTTAATTCCAGGCTCCGTACAGCGGGTTGTCAACCTGCTGCTGCTGCTTCCGCTGCCTTGTACCAGTACAGGTGTGCAGATCCACCGTCTGAAGCTGAACTGTTTTGCGGAACCACCGTTAAACTCCTCCCCGAGGTCGGAGGCCGATACCGCCGGGAAACGCACTGAGCAACGATACCGTGACCATCAGACACACCGCCAAGCCCGTTCTTTCCATTATAGGACTCGTGCTGTGCAGAGTGGCCAGCGGTCTGGCGTGTGCCACCAATCCGGGCTTGAGCAGAATATCTGATGTCTGGCTGCTGTTGTCGCACGGTTCCCACTCTGAACAAACTAAACCTCAGGGAGGAGTTTAACGGTGGGTCCGTTCCGCGAAACAGTTCAGCTTCAGACGGTTGATCTGAACACCTGTACCGGTACGAGGCAGCGCGGAGTGAGCAGCAGCAGGCCGACGACCTGCTGTATGGAGCCGGGAATGAAGAGTGGAGAACAGCTAGCTGGCTAGCATGTAGTCCATCTATGCACTCTGACCCTTGCTCTGACCTAATGACTCATGTTGAGTGACAGCCCCCTCATTTGCATAATGAGGCAGAAATGCATAAAGAAATGTAAAAAGAAATACATATAGGAAAGAACACAGAAACAAATAAGTTTGGGGAAATAAATAAAAGGTGAAATGCAAAAATAAATACATGTATTTAAAAATAAATATAAAATAAATGCAAAAATAAATAAATACATTTAAAAATTAATAAAACTAAATACATAAATAAATAAAAGGGAAAATTCAACAAGAGTGAATAAGGGAATTAATACAAAGATAAATAAATAAAGAATCAAATTAAAACAGAATTATCAATTTATGTCACATTTTATCAATTAATTAATGGCTACATTTATTTTTAATATTATTTTTGCTACATTTAATGACATTTATTTATCAATTAATTAATTTATTAATTTATTTATTTTATTTATTTTATTTATTTTATTTATTTTATTTATTTATTTATTTTATTTTATTTTATTTTGGCCGGTTCTGTCCTGCATACTTTTGTTGCCTAAACCTAACCAAGTTCTTTTTTATGTGTAAGTAAACCTATATTGGAAGTTTTTTTTTTTTTTAAATACACTATATGCAAGTACGAAACTGTACATTTTCTGTGATCATGGCAGTTTATTTTGAAAAAGCGCTGTGCATGTAACGAGCGGAAACTGACATGCCATCCCTGACGCATCCAAAAATGACACTAGAGGGGCACCTAGAGCATCATAGTTTGAAGCGTATAGGGCCACTGACCAAGCGTTGGTATTTGATGAGTTGGGCTTGACGACGTGTTGCCATAAGTATAAAATGGTTTGAAAGAACAGTTGAATTTGCATGTCTTAAAGAATATGCACTGATACCCTTTTTCCTTCTACTCGTGGACCATACATATAGTGTATCTACAGATGTAAATGCACTATCTCCATGGCATGTCCAGAAGCCGAGAAAAAAAGTCACTGTGGAAATTTAGTCTGCACATTTACTTATGCTCCCCTGGGGCACTCAGGCACACAACAAACAGATGGCATTTGAAATGTCTGCTAAATACAGGTAATATATGAAAATTGGAATCACAACGGGGAAAAATGTGTACATGTTTACCATGTGTTAACACCTCAGGTGGTGTATGCCCTGATTAGCAAAGAGATGTTCTCCTGCTGTTTAGCACTGGAGAATAATCACTGAGAAACAAATATAGAGTGAACTACTGGAGCAGATGGGATAGTATCATCTTAATGACCTTCAGTCAAACGTTGTATGGTTTACTCCTTTAGTTTTGTTCATTAGGCCAGTTGAGATTGTAACTTACATAGGTCCAAAAGAACACACCACACATAAAACAAGCCCAACTTTCAGGGCTTTGTGAGGTTTAAGTGGATAGACATCGACATGTGACTGTGCAGTTATTCATGCTTGGAGAACCTGGTATAACACAATGTAGCCAAGAAGAGGTAAAGAGCTTCTTCAATTCATGAGCCAAGTAACACATTTTCTAACTTCTTGAGAAATTGCACAAGAACTCCAAAGAATTCAAGTCATCCGTCATGCTCAGCAACATATGCTGAATGGCAATCAGCTGTGTTTTGACCCCTCACCACCACCAAAACCTTGGAGGATGACATTTTATGAACTGCCTGAATCCATGTGACTTTTGTTTAACTGCCCCAGTTCACTTGAACATGGACAGTGTTAACGGAAATGAACTAAATACATAAATGCAACAAAGTGAACTTTAGCAAAGTAAACAAACAAAGGCTATGATTTCACCCTTTTTATATTTTTTAAACCTCTGGCTTTAACCAGCAATCATATCATTCTCAAAGTTATTGTCTATACTAGGGGTGTCAAAGTTAACGCAATAATAACGTATTAATGCAAATTCATTTTAACGCCCCTAATTTCTTTAAAAAGGGACTGTTTGTAACTTCTTACACGTATAAATCATTGCAGGTCGGTGTCCCATGCGCGCTCGCGTGTGGCTACGCTGTTCGGACTCAGACTCCAACACAAACTACACGGAAGCACCAAAACCACAAAGTTATATCTAGTTAAGCCCATCTTGCAAAACAGTGTGAGCCGCGGTCGGAGGACACGGGGGAGACCGTAGTCTTGGTCTCCAGGGCCGGAGTCTCTGCTGTACTCTGCCTTCCTGCCTGCCTTCACTCACACACCGCGCTCGTTCTCGCTCAGCTTGCTCCACCTCTACACGTGCATGCGTGCACACTACACACTGCACACTGCAGAAGAGTTAGTTTGCTCTGAGAATGTCTAATGAATGTATAGTGGACGTTTGTGCAGAAATAAATGCTGCAGCTCCTCCAGACCAACAGAGGTTTCATGTGTCTTGTGAAGTGACAGGGCTCCACAGCAAGTTACGTTATCGTCTCCGACCGGGTGTCGGTGTCTCCCCTGTTCCCTCCGGCCGCGGTCGGGAGGCTGAGGCAAGAAACGCAATAGGATCAGCATTGATTCATGGAGAGACCTTCGTCTGGTCAGCTAACATTACTGCCAAGCAGGTGAAATATAGTGATATTGTGGTTTTAGCTGACGTGTGTCGCCTCGCTGTTTTGACGGATGCTCGCTCACATTCAGGTAGCGCGTGCACACGGGCGAGCGCGAGCAACAGGACACTGACTGTCGTTGACATTGCGGCCACAAGTGTCGCTGTTAACAAGCAATTTCTGATTCTTACAAACAGTCCCTTTAACGCATTACCGCAACTTGTGGTCTTGAGGTTGTTGCGGACTCAGTTTTAAAGGTAGAGTGAAGATACTGGCATCATATGAAACTAAATCTGAACCCATTGGTACCAACCATGTCATACTAGCTTGTCACAAAGGAGGCTAAATTTTTGCGAGGAAAAACTGGCATTGCCATTTTCAAAGGGGTCCCTTGACCTCTGACCTCAAGATATGTGTATGAAAATGGGTTCTATGGGTTCTACGAGTCTCCCCTTTACAACATGCCCACTTTAATTGATTGACAGCCTTAAAATATATACATACATTTGCATAAAGCAAGCATATTTGTCCACTCCCATGTCGATAAGAGTATGAAATACTTGCCAACTCTCCCATTAAAGTACATTTTGAGCAGATAAAAAAAGTGCAATTAATTTGCGATTAATCGCGATTAAATATGGACAATCATGCAATTAATCATGAATAAATATTTTGTTCTATTGAAAGCCCTAGTCTATACACACACTATACACATAATATGACCTATATAATATGAGGTGTGCCATAAGAGCCATATAGAGTACGGTCTAGACCTGCTCTATATAAAAAGCGTTTCGAGATAACTTCTGTTATGATTTGACGCTATATAAAAAATAAATTGAATTGAATTGAATTGAATAAGACACACTGTAACTGTTGTTTCAAGACTAACTTTAAAGAAATACTATATATGGTATAAAATACTGCACAGGAATCTTATTAACACAAATTAACTAAATCCACTTAAAGCTGAAGTAGGCGAGATTGGAGCAAATATGATTAAAAAAAGTTATTTTTAAAAAACGGTCGCTATATCGTGACAGTAGTACATGAAACAGGTTACCTGAAAAAAATCATGTGCCTCTGTTTCCTACTGTGTCTTCCGGTGCTCCTAACGGCATCTGCAAGATTTCACTTACTGGAGGAAAACAAGCAGTAAGAACTGATCTGAGGTCTGCTGTCCAGCTGCCGTCTATCACTCTCGAACTCCGACCAAACGGTCAAACTAGGCAGCGCTGATCAAATATGAATCAAGATTATGTTACGTTAATGCCTATTTCTTGCCTCAAATGTTTTCAGAATCATCTTGTAGTGTACGGCTTAGCTGTAAAATGAGAAAGTTTGTGACGCCGCCGCCATTGTAAAATCTATTGAAGGAATGCCAAGGAGAACAGCCAATAGGAACGCTCACTCAATGAAATGACCTGCGATTGGTCAAAGACTCCCGTCACGGGCTAGATTTTTTAAAGCCTGAAAACAGAGCCATGAGGAGGAGGAAAAGTCTAGTTATCTCTCAGAACACTTGAATTACAATATGCTGAAAGGTTATTATGGAATTTTTGCCTAATGATGCCAAAAATATACTGCCTACTGCCACTTTAAATGATAAGGCTAGAAGGTGTTATTTTATATTTTTCTTACTGTCAAAACAATCCCTTTAGCTTTATGCTAGCGTTATGCTAATCAAGATTTTGTGAATATCTTGATATTGATTTGGGGACAATGACATGGCTGGATAGCTAGCTAATCTTGTTGTTAAACATACTGTCAAATTATATTTACTGTTTGTCAACCGTACGCAATGTTATTGACGTTAAATATTGTAGCATAAGGTTAGCTTTCTGGCTCATAGATGAGCCAATGGGTTACGGCAAGGCTAAGAGCAGACTAGGGCTTTGGTCAAAAAGTAAAAAAATGACGTCCTAATGTTTTTTCCTAAGCACTTTTCCTTGACCTCGATGGAAAACGTTATGAGGTCAAGGAAAGATCCATCAAATATCATCATCATCTGCAACCGCTTATCCCTTTAGGGGTCGCGGGGGGCTGGAGCCGATCCCAGCTGAGATTGGGCGAAGGCGGGGTTCACCCTGGACAGGTCGCTAGCCTATCGCAGGGTTGACACATAGAGACAGACAACCATTCACACTCACATTCACACATACGGGCAATTTAGAGTCAACAATTAACCTAACTTGCATGACTTTGGACTGTGGGAGGAAGCCGGAGTACCCGGAGAAAAACCCACGCTAACACAGGGAGAACATGCAAACTCCACACAGAAGGGCCCCAAGCCGGATTCAAACCAGCGAACATCTTGCTGTGAGGCAACAGTGCTAACCACTACACCACCGTGCCGCCCTCAAGGAAAGATGTGAATGAGAATTCATAAGGACTTAGGAAAAGTGTTAGGAGAATCCGACTGCAATGACTATAAAATTACAATGTTCTGAAGATGGACTACAAAAGGCGCTGCTTCCCCCCGTACGGTCTTATAAAGCTCTTTCAGTGACAGGTTCCTTCACCTGCGGTGTGTGAAAGAGAGATACCGCAGCTCCCTCTGCTACTGTAACACTTTACATCAACATATTGTGAAGTCTTGAGAGGTCAGGAGTTTTTCTCTTGGAGCTTTAGAGGTGTGGGTGCAGGAAATGAAGACAGACAGGCTTTGCTTTCCAACTTAGATTCCGTGTATTCAGTCTTCTCATAACAGGTCAACTTAATTCTTACAGTCAGCCGGTAAACGAAAACAAAACTCTCATTCACGGTCTTCTTTGCAACACAACAAAAGACCGGCTTCTCTCTCTGTGCACCTCAAACTTTTTCCTCTCCTTCACCTACACTCTTCCCTTCCCCCACAGCTCTTCCACTGGGGCAATCAACTCCCACGATTCAGCTGGGTAGCAAACTATCCTGAATGCCCTGCTGACTATGGGTTCTGTAGTCTTTGAGTGGGTTGTAGTCCTTGCTGCAGCCACCGGGAGGGAATGTATCTCCCTTCTGTGACACAGCCTCTCATGACAACACAATATAATAAAGGGTTATCTCAGGCTACCTAACGTGGACAACCGATGAGAAATATCACTTAATTACCAAGGTTGGAATTTAAATAAAAAAAGGAATAACCTACAGGCTACTACAAAGTTTATATGATAAATATTGAGTTATTTTTTGAGTTATGGTGAGTAGAAACATTAAATGTATACTTCTTCCTACTCCTTTTCGAATATTTATTTATGTTGATTATTTGTTTATTGACAGTTTGCTATATGTTTACTGTTCATTTTATTTGTTATTCTTGTTTTGTTTTTTACGTTTGTTACTTGTTCGAAATAAATAACTAGAAATAAAGTGAAACGAAATGGTTCTGAATGAATTCCAATTAGTATATGACTGTATGAAAATATTATGCAAGATAAGCAAATCGTTTGTTTTCATGAACGGCCGAATGGTAAAAGTTGCGGCCGTAAGGAATTGTGGGGCGGCATTATCTCCTTTCCTTTCGTAAAGGATGGTCCAGTGTATCCTATGGTAAAGGAGATAATAAAGGAAGCATTGAAGCATCTTTCCTTAACATTTGGAGAATTCGAACAGCTATTATCATGGCTGCTAATTAGATACTTCTGGGTCATTTCACTCCGTTAGGAACCTTCCTAAGAGAAAAAGACTTTTCGACCGCAGCCTAGAATTATCTTCCGTTGTCAAGTCGTATCTACTGTAAGGTCCGTCCTATTTACTGGAGCAATGAACAATGTATCCATTGCATAAGAACCTTATGGGATTGTAATGATTTTTCCAGGTATTAGCAAACCCTCAGGGTTACCAGGAAAACAGTGAATGCATTGTGGAAAAACTTAAGATTTTGGTTGCAAAACATATAAAAATATAAATTAATAGTCTTAATAGATTTTTTTTTTTCTTTGACAAGTGACCATGGTATAAGTGGGAGAAAGCCCTTCGAGGTGTGTATGATTAGGAATTAATGAACTTCGCGGAGGCAACCTCCACGTCGTCCATTGATTCCTGATAATAGACACCTTGTCGGGTATTATCCCTTACTTGGACAACAATGGAGCTCTATGGTTCAGAGGAATACAAGACAACACTTGCTAGTAGGATTAAAGGTGCAGTCAGCGATTCAAATCCGATACCGTTTTTGTCAAATTCAGCTAATTTCTCCTCACGGTCCGCTAGCTGTCTGTTCTGTGTGAGTGCGGAAAAAAAACATGTGTTGTTCATACACAGCTCTGGCTCTGTAAGTGGGAAACACGCAAAGTGGTTTGGACCGAGCCACACAACACTATTCCAGCCAATCAGCAACAGGGGGGCGTTCGTGCTCATGCACAGGACAGGAGAAAGGCGATGGATGTATAATTAGAAAGGCAGTGGAGCGAGAGGGACGGTTTTTTTGGTCGTTTCATGGGATTTGTTGTCAATGAGAAAACCATAGAATATCATAAGTTTTATCTTTTATCATATGTACACATGTATTACAATATGTTTCCTATCACTGAAGTAATTTCTATATTAAGATAAAATCTCCTTGACTATTCAAGCATTTGTATCAATCTACACAGCGTAAGCTATATAACTGTGTTTCTATGGTAACAGGTGATGGACTCTGGTGAACAGGGCCTCTTTGGTGACCTACAGACCACCGTCTCCACCATTGCCATGACAACCACCTCCGCCTCCTTGGCGCCCCCTAATGAGAGTCGCCATGGACATCATCAGGTCAGCTGTTGCATGTGTATCTTCAAACTGATGTTGCTACTTAGGCTTGGTGTTTCTAAAACCAGTGGTGTCAGGTAGTAATGACGGGCCCAGGTGCAAGATTGTTTACGTGCGAAATGTGTGCACAGTCATGCAAACACACATACAGATGCACACGTGCACAAACACAGTATTACACACAGATCTTAGATTTTATAGGTCAGGCTTTCACAGAACATTCAAGGACATGGAATTAGACAAATTTACATAACCTACTGTATTATTGTAAATAACCCCTTTTGAAGCTGTAGAACATGAGCATTTTTTGTTGTTTGGTTTAAAGATGTTTCCACGTGGTGTGTGCCGCAGGTGTGTTATCACAGGTTGGCGGGCAATCTTAAAACACTCCCAACCCACCAAAAGTAGCCTACTCACCTACTGTATATCTGAAAATGAATAGATAAGAGAATATAGTGGAATTTATGCAGGCTAGTGGCATGTAATTCAAAATGTAATGGTAACAATGATACCATAAGCCTATGAGTTAGCCTATTTGAAAGTGCTTTTGAAGACTACTGTTTTTTTCCGACACTGTTTTTATTGTGCTTCTAACAACTGAAACTTATAAAATACAATTCTCCACATGAGAGGACATACAAAGTATAAGAATTATAATTATACATTTGTAATAAACAGTCCGTCATATAATACAAATTTACAGTTCACAGAAGACTGTATATATCTGTATATATATATATATATATATATATATATATATATATATAAAAGGGGGGGGGTTGGATGCCTATTACCCTTGTCCCTCGTCAGCAAACCAATTGATGTATCTGCAGAGTGAGTCAGTCCGATTTCTTCTATATTATTATAGATATTACAGTAGCCTATTCTTCTATAATCAAGTGTGACTAAAGAGTAACTGGGAAACTCGTAATGAAGATGGTGTTATTTATATTTGTTAATGTTTCAGGTTCTGGTCTGGCAAAAGTAATTTATAAAAGGCGACCATATTTTGTAGAACTTACCCTCCTGTCTTTTTAATGAGAATTTTATTTTTTCTAAATCTAAATGCATCATCATTTCTCTCATCCTATTTGCATGAGTAAGGGCTCCTTAGGATCTACAACACCAAAATCAGACGTTAGAGGGTCTAAATCAACATTTCTATTCAATACCTTAGATAAAGTTTGAAAAATACTTCTCCAATCATTCAACAAACTATGACCGCTCCAGAACATGTTTGTCAGTGATGCTGGCATCAGTATTTTGGAATATTTTGTGTAGCTTTTGTTTAGACCAGTGCAGCCTAAGTAACACTTTAAATTGAATGAGGCCGTGTCTGTCACAAACAGAGGAAGAATGGATCTGGCCTTAAAGACTATATTTTAAAGAGACTGGACCAATTAGGTGCCTCTGTACTTGAGTACACTGTCCGCATGATTACCGTGATGGCCCACGTATGGGCCCCATCAGACAACGGGTCCTAGTGCAGCTACACTGGGTGCACTGCCTATATTTCCAGCACTGTCTCACAAAACATTTAAATGATTCAGATTGGATTGTGGAGTTTAACTGGTGGTTAAAATTAGCCTCTTTATTCTATCAGACTGGACCAAAGACTGTTTTCTTCACTTTAGGTCCTTGCTGAAGAAGAGGTGAAGACCCAGCTTCATTCATTTTAACATAACACTTTACAGAGTTCATGTTTTTGTCGTTTTGTGTTTTTACAGTTCTCCCAGAAATTAAAGTGTTGGAAATACTTGGACTACTACCTTCAGTGATAAGTCATGTTATCTCCCTACAGGTTGCCCTGGCGACAGAGATCCCCGACTACAACCAGATGACATTGCCACTGGGAGGTGGTCACACTGCCACGGCAGCCCAAATGAGGCATTTCTGCCGCAGCTACGAGTTCCAGCTCCCCCCACAGCCTTCCTCCCTGTCACCTCCCCTCCCACCTCCCTCCACCGTGCAGTTCTCCACTCTGGGCCCCGGGGGGCGCCACGTCTATTGTAACATCCCTATGACACTGCTGAATGGACAGGTGGGAGAAAAGACAGGAACACGTATTGTTTTTTGCTAGATAGTTTCTAGCATCCAACATCTACACAGTGTATCCTTTTCTTGAATTTCCTTGCTGTTGTTTATGTGCATGTACTCCGAGTTTTACCACATTCAAAATAAAACCCCTCTTTTCTCCCCAGGGGTTCAGAGCAGTTCACTGGGGAACAAGAGGTCTGTTTGGATAAAAGAAAATGTAGAAAGAAAAACTTCATATTATCCAACCTAAAATATGTATTTATTTTTAACAGACTGGGAAATAGCTGTCATATGCAGTATAGTTGTCATACAGTATATGAGGCATGGTGCACCATTGGCATGCGATAGTACTGTATATACTGTAGAATGCAGACCCTGTTTTTAATTGTATATTTTTGCTAGGAGTTGTGGTTTGGTGGAGATTCCTGCTGATCACTGTTGTGCTGTGTTTTCCCCCAGGTGCCTCAGAGCAGTACGCTTGGGAAGAAGCCAGAACTCCACCTGAACAGCACCTTCGTACCGCTCACCAGCAGAGAACTAAGCTCTGACATCTGGTAGGGGGACTGCTCAACTGCTGGATTACAGGCCTGTTTACGTACTGCTTTTACACTGGCTTTGGAAATGGGGTGGACTGGTTGGTCGACTGGCGTTCATTGGATTTTTGGACTGTGTACAGCCTTGGTTTTCAGGAAGGACTGCTTGGGGACTGCCCACAGGCTAGTACCGGGACACTTCATCCCGCTTTAAGGACTGCTTAAAGACTGTATAAGCCTTGGATTCACAATGGTTGAATATACTGACTGCAGACTGCTTACAGACAGACGGATTTAGACTATAAAACTGATTGTACGCTGGTTTTGGACATACCAACTGGGTACGGACTGATACGAACTGGTATGTAAGCTGTGTAGCCTTGACAATTGGGAAGTGGAGTTGGTAGACAGTTATGGACTTGTGTAGTAATTAACTGGAAAAGTCAATGAAAAGGTCCAGGATACTCAAACAACGAGTAGGTATCCAAAAACAGGAGTGCACCATTTGTCTACCAAGTTGGACCTCGGAGGACAAAAAGAAGCAAGTATCTCGAATTGCCGTGTGCTCAAACACCAGCTGTGTACCCAGAAAACAAGTTGATTTGTCAGCTGCTTAACTACTCGGAAATATCGATTAAAAAGCAAAAGTAGCGCAATCTCGGGAATGCCAGTCGATCTTCTACCTATCCGTCTACCTGTTGACTAGGTGGCCTGTCAGTAAACAAGGCAGACTTCAAGCAATGATTTTGGAATACCAGTCCACCTTAAAACAACAAGTCAACCTCTTGGAATACAATTCCTGGCCAGCTAGCTAACTAGCCAGGTAGCTAGCTAGCTAGCTAGCTAGCTACCTGGTTTGGTTCTTAAAAGCTTAAATGGTTGACCTAAAAGAAATGGATTCCAGCAAGAATATCAAGTTAAGAAGTGAAGCAGTTGCTAAACTTAATTACTGAGAAAGCACAGTTAGCTGGCATATATGGAAACATAGCTAGTTGTTAGACTAGCTAACTAAATGGCTAGTTACATCTTGAGCTAAAAGGCACCAAGAGACTTCAAACCAGCCAGCTCACCTTGTAACCCAGTAATCAACAACTAGTCAACTCATCAAGAGGTGAACTGGCCAAGAGGTGACCTACCAACTTTTACCACCAAGCTATAGCATAAAGGACTTGGCTTTTTCTATTTGCATGACCACCCATTTAGATAAAAAAAAATAATCAAATAAATATAGATAAAAGAGTAAATGACACAATCATTTCTCGCAGCCTCTTTAAATATGGAGGAGAATAAACGTCTTTTGTTATATTTGTTTTCTGTCCGGCCATAAAGTAATGATAAAAACTGATAAAGGGAAAAAAGGAGGCGTCCCTCCAAAAACATGTTGATTTTCTTTGGTTTTATTTAAGAATTTTATCTTTTTAGAAGGTTGGTGAGCATTTTAACCAGTCTTTGTTTTTAATGTTTGTTACAATAATCTCTGTACAGCTTCCATAACTTATGCATAGACCTATTACATGACAGTGATTTGTTCCTCATGATTTCTGTTATTTGTGGGAGTTATAACTCCCGCATTTTGTGTGAGACCCAGAGCCTCTTTTTGCTTTCATTATGTTCCTCTTTTCATCAGTGGATGGATTGATGAATGGATGGGTGGGTGGGTGGATGGATGGATGGATGGATGGGTGGGTGGGTGGCTTGGTTTTATGGATTGGTGGGTGGGTGGCTTGGTTTTATGGATTGGTGGGTGGGTGGCTTGGTTGGATGGATTGGGTGGCTTGGTTGGATGGGTGGGTGGCTTGGTTGGATGGATGGATGGATGGATTGATGGATGGATGATGGATGGATGGGTGGATGGTTCCATTCATGGATGGATGGATCGATGCATGGCTGGGTGGGTGGCTTGGTCGGATGGATGGATGGATGGATGAGTGGGTGGCTTGGTCGGATGGATAGATGGATGGATGGATGCTCACGGCAGTACAACCCTGCTAACGGACTGATGTTTTGAACCTGTCACTCTGGAATGGAGACCACTACCAAAGGGGGCTTCACTACATACAGAGCCAGACTCCAAGCTGAACCAGACCACATTCTTCTTTGTGAGCTTTAAGAAACCAAGATTATTACCATAATATTTAAGCAAAGTGAATAATGTTTTGAATTTACACAAAGGTACTGTCATTGTCTTATTAGAACTAATGAATTCTGGATATTTGAGATTGTTTGATACAATAATTAATTATTTGAGTTGTTATATTCGATGGCAATATACCGTGTAGTGGTTGTCTTTTGATTTCTGCTCATTTCTTTGACTATTCTTTGGATATATTGGTTGAAATAATTTAACTGAGAGCAAATAAAAATTATATGAGTTGTTTTATACATCTTGGATGTCTGTCGTCTGACACAACTGTTATTTCTTCTTTCTTCTACTACTACTAACCCCTTCCCCAATTTCACCTTCATTTTGTTTCTTGCTCAACCAGACTCTCTGCAAGCTGTTTCCTCATCCTTTCTTCCAACTGTCATCCTCCTGTGTTCTGCTCCTCCCATTCTGACTCCCACCCCACTTCCTCTTCTCCCACAGTCAGTTTGGATTCCTAATAATTCTGCTGGTCTTATTGGTGGCATTGTAAAACCTTCTGTTCAGATTAGGGGAAATAGACTGAGGCTTTTAACACACTAACACTAGTTTCACACTCTGCTGGGCTAATCTGAGCTGAACTGAGGTACAAAGAGTTGAATAGGATTTGAGCTATGTTGAGCTGAGATTGCCAATGGCTGCAGTGAATATAAACCAATTAAAGATATTTAAAATGTAGGCATTAACACAAGGCATGTCCGTAAACAAAATCAGTATTTACATTTATAAGCTATGTACAGTGTGTAGCCTGACGGCGTCTAGTGTGTGTGTGCACGTGTAGTCCCGCCATGCCGGCTGTCCCTTTTACACAGACATCGATTCGGCTCTGTGACTACCTCCGCTGCCGGCTTCAGGCTGGCCCACACTAAAAGATTTTTCAAATCTTAACAGATGTTGAAAATGTGGGATACCCCACACATAACGACATGTTATGTCAAATTTAACAGTTTTGTTCCAATAGTGTGTGGTGAGCAACGATTTGGCCCAAACAGCCCACCACACACCAACAGATTCCATTCAAGAACAACAAAAGTCCCACCTAAAAAAATAAAAACGGAAATCTCGAAAAATCTCTCACGATCAAACGTGACTTTAGTGTAAACAAACATGGCGGACGACGGGCAGGAAGAATTAGTTAGTTAGTTAGTTTTTGCACTACTTTGTACTGAAAATTCATGAAGGATGGATGGATGAAGTCATGGAGACATGTTAAATAAACACTTGTGTTGTTGCCACAAATCAACAAGTTAGTCCTCCATTTCTGAGGTCCATCTTACTACTACTTTATGCTTCATGTTTTGCATTAGCTCATGCATTAGCCGCGGCCGCAATGACGGCGGTTGTTGTCCTTCCGCTTCAGTCAGCTTGGTTCTCATTTGGCTATCGTTCTTTCCCACGTGACTGCGTCATCGGCTGTCCTCTGGGTTTCCCACACACATAAGGATATCCGATCGTAAATATTGAACATGTTTAATATTTATGATTTGAAATCGGTGCAGTCAGGATGGACTTCCAACCAAAACAAACACTCATAACATACCTCACACCACAGGAATATCTGGAAAGATAATCTTTAGAATCAACAAAAAATCTGGGTTTTGCTGACGATCGTTAGGGGGGAGGGGCCAAAATCGGCTTGATTTTCGTGTAATGTGTACCCAGATTTAGCAGCGGAGCAACAATGTGTGAAAGACTTTACAGACCCCCTGACGTGTGTTGTCACCATAACCTATAACAACAATTGACATTTTCTTTTGGACTAGTCAGATGACCACAGCAAACTACTACTATGTCCGTTCTACTCTCATTCTTTTTCTATGGGAGTACCTCATGGATAGGTTTCCAGCCCTTGTAGTTTCCTACCACTTGGCTCCCGGATGTAAGTTTGTCTCAATAAGCTGATGATACATTGCTCCATTTTCATGTTAGACAAACTGATAAATATGGGTTTGGCCTTGTTTGGTAACCAAACATTCTCTGGAATTACATAATTGCTTTAAAGTTGCTATTGTTGTTTTATTTATTTTTAGTCTTGAGGTTGTAACTGCTTGCACTGATACACATGTTTAGAAAGACAAAGTAATTTTGACGATCACAACTTTAGGACAATGGGGTTACTAAGCTTTTGCATTCAGCTTTTTTTTTGGAAAAACTTAGTTTTGGAAATGCAATTGGAAAAGTGTTATTTGAAGAAGAAAGGCACTTTATTAAACCCCGAGGGGAAATTAATTTTTTTAACTCTGTTATTTTTACATAGTACATTGTACACACAGTCCCGAAATACACACACATGCACAAACAGGACCTATATACATACATTAATGGAGAGATGTCAGAGCGAGGGAGCTGCCCCTGCAAAGCGCCCCGAGCAGTTGGGGGTTTGGTGCCTTGCTCAAGGGCGCCTCGGCATTGCGAAGAAGCAAACTAGCATCTCTCCAGCTACCAGTTCTCACGCATTACTTGGTCCATGCGGGGACTTGAACCGGCGACCCTACGGTTCCCAAGCCAAGTCCCTATGGACTGAGCTACTGCCGCCCCCGAAAAATTCTTGACAGTTATTGGATGGATTGCCATGAAATTTGGTACACACATTCATGTCCCCCTTAGGATGATTTCTAATCTCTGGTCATCCTCTAAATTTTAATCAGTGCCATCATCAAGTCAAAATTGTGTATTTGTCCAATACTTTGGTTTATGACCAAATACCTGCAAGACATATCATTCCCTTCAGCCTTCGCTGTACTTTGTGTTTTGTGATCATTAGGAAAAGTTATGACGCTAACCTAACATGTTGAACGTGGTAAACTACTCAATATAGTTTGTGATATCATCGATTATTTGACCTAGACAATTAGTGGTGTAACGGACCATCCATGTAAAGTAAAAGTTCCTGACAGAACTTTTACTTACTAACATTTAAATTTAAAAATAACAAAAACGACTTTGCATGCTTGGTGAGTCAAGGCCTGCCTCACTCTATGTTGAAACAATAAGCATTGTGCAAACCTCTGTCCACTTCTTCAATCCTTTCCTTATGATAACTAATTTCAGTAATATATTGTATCAAGCAAGTGCTACGTTATTACATTAAAGATTTAGATAGCAGTCAAAAAAAGTTATAAAATGCTTATTTCAAAATGCCAAAACATATTCCGCAAAATAGGAATTGCTTTATGGATTATGGATTTAAGTTATTGTAAACTTTATAGAATTGTGGCCTTGTGGCCCACATGACATAATGAGGCCTAAGTAATTATCTATTCCTTATACCATGCTTTATTAAACTTAATTTAAATGAAAAATGATATCTTTCCAAATTATTATAAATAAAAAATATAGTAACATGGTCGCAATTAATTTACCCAAGTTACCTGATTCCAAAGAGCTCAGTAAGATAGTGGCTCAAATTCAAGAGAAAAAAACGTATGTAAACTTCTAACAGTTGGAGTCACGTACTGCGAGTCATACAAGACCATTTCAGGAAGTAGAAACTGTTACTGAGCCAAGAGTTCAAAAGTTCATCACTGCAGGTCTCACAGATGTGGTGCTTGTCCTGTACATTCCCACATACAGTAAATTTACCTTGTGGTTGATCAGTTTCCTTTCCACTGAATTTTCAAAGCCATCAGCAGTTTCGGTTGATATTCATAAACTGCAAAGTGGCAATCGTAAAGGTTGGACTCAGTGCGTCATCGGACAGATAAATGAGGACAGTCTAGTCGGCAGTCTGGCTCTGCAAAATACACAGTAGTACCACAATAAATACACAGTACAATGTGCACACTCAGAGTATTGTACTCTGAAAAGTGCTGTACTTTGTGCAATACTTACCTCATGCAATATGTTACATACTGCCAACAAGGTAAATACTGCCCAAAGAATATGTTGGAATAGAAAAAGAAAAATTGCATTGAAGGGCAGAGACTGGCGGTTTTGGGGCCTATATGACGAGGTTGGCCATGGATCTGGAGTCTGTTACACCAGGATGCATCTCCTGAAATTGCATCTGTTGTGTCCAAAGTGGGTAATTGAGGGTGGCCCATGCTTACCTCTAATGGTGGCTGTATGCAGACATACAGTATAATGATAGGAAGACCAAAACCAAGGTGCATTCTGCTGTTTTCTTTCATAGAGTTGTAGCTTAACCACATGGTGAGAATGATTGATTTGTCCACACTATAAATGGATAAGACACCGTCTTTTCAAGCTGGCCTATTTTGATGAGTTACAAAAGAAATACAGACACCTTGTCTTCTAGAAATGATGTACTCATTTGTTTTGCCAATTACATTTTGTCAGGAAATGTAACTGCTGCCTGGATTATGTTAAAGATTATTTATACAACATTCACAACAATAATATGGCAGCACATTTGCTATGTAAACATATAGAGGAGTAATGTCTACCTGAACAGAGAATGAAGTTGCTCTCCCTCCGTGTGTTCTAATCCGAGCTTCTCCGTGCTTTGTTTACGTAGCCGGGCCGGCTGCGTGTGCATGCTTCTGGTGTTGTTGCGGAAACGTAACGCCCACCCTCCGGTTTCCCCCCAGCTGTGTGGAGTAGGGATGCTAATTTTTAATATTTTCTCCAACCGATAACCGACCCTCATTAACTGATCATTAACCGTTAACCGACGAGATTAGTGCGTCGCATGCAATGGTGCTATTTTAAGTGCCTAACAAGCCGCTCAGCTGCAACGAAAAGCCGATGCACAAACAGGTTAAATCCATCATTTATCACCAGCTGCAGTGTATGAGCAAAACAGACAACTGAGTCCCCAGTTCACCCATCTGGGAGAGTGACTGTAGCAGCCACTATGCTGCGTGTATTGTCCCAGTAAGTCTCCACCACATTATTTAGTTTAGCTGCGAGTTTGTCAACTGTGTGTCTGACTGCTTGTGACGTTACTCTGTCTGCCCAGCGTAACATTAGCGAGTGTCCAACAGACTGTGTGTGTTTGTGATATGTTCACAGCTGTAGCGTTACTGGTGACTTGGTGTTCGCCGTTATCACACACATACTGTCTGTCAACCCAGAGTAATGTTAGTGAGTGTCCGACAGACCGTGTGTGTGTGGCGGCGGTGAGTATGGGGTTGTCGGTGGCGTTATAGCTGTGAACATAGCTGTGCAGGTTGTGTACAGTTTATTTGTCGGTGAATAAATGCTACAACTCCTCCAAGCCAACTTTCTGTATCCTGCAACACCGGCTTAGACTCTCTTAATGTGGACCAGCTATTTTCCTTTAAGTGACAAGCCGCTCCTCTGAATTTTCCTCAGCTTTTTAGCTATTTTTTTATATTTCTTTTAACCGTTAAACCGATAGCATTAATCAGTTAAAATAATTAATGTCGGTTAAAGCTGAAGTAGGCGAGATGGAGCAAATATGATTAAAAAAAGTTATTTTTATAAAACGGTCGCTATATCGTGACAGTAGTACATGAAACAGGTAACCTGAAGGAAATCATGTGCCTCTGTGTGCTCCGGTGTCCTCCACTGCTTCTAACAGCATCTGCAAGATTTCACAGACCGGAGGAAAACAAGAGCTGATCTGAGGTCTGCTGTCCATGACAGACGGCTGTCAATCACTCGCGAACTCCGACCAAACGGTCAAACTAGGCAGCGCTGATCAAATATGAATCAATATTATGTTACGTTAAAGCCTATTTCTCACCTCAAATGTTTTCAGAATCATCTTGTAGTGTACGGCTTAGCTGTAAAATGAGAAAGTTTGTGACGCCGCCGCCATTGTGAAATCTCAATGAAATGACCTGTGATTGGTCAAAGTCTTCTGTCAAGGGCTAGATTTTTTAAAGCCTGAAAACAGAGCCATGATGAGGTGCAGAAGTCTAATTATCTCTCAGAACACTTGAATTACAATATGCTGAAAGGTTATTATGGAATTTTTGCCCAATGACGCCAAAAATATACTGCCTTCTGCCACTTTAACAGTTAATTATTAACATCCCTAGTGTGGAGGCAATCCCTTGTAATGAAAATTCTGTCAATTTCCCTAGATGAGTCCTAATGAACGTTGAAATAAAGATCTCAAACAGATGAAATGTCTTTGCTGTATTTTATTCTTGCAAGAAGAGGCACTGGTTATACAGAGTCACACAGAGTCTGCAGAAGAGTGCGCTCAAGGAGAAAGTTACAATGTGATTATATAGAAATCTACAACGGGGAGCTGTGGGAAAAAGGAGTTGTTTTACACAGATAAGGAGTTGTTTTTACACAGTGTCCTAGTGAAAGTCAACACTCAGTACTTTCCCACTACATGAGACAAGGAGTACACATTAGACAGAGTAGACAGTAACTTTCCACTGTTGCACAAAGATACATTGCTACATAATGTACATAGTAATTTTCCATTACAGTTCCCCCCTTTTGATATTCTATTGATCAACATTAAAGTATATACATATGATGTATCAGTACAAGTACTTCATCAGACATAATAATTCACCGAGATTCAAATTATATCATCATAGTAATACATCATAGAAAGTATTGAGATCAACACTGTGAATGAGAGCAAGCTGGGGAGAAGAAAAGCAACCATTTACACAACAGTGTTATCGTCAGAATCATCAGAATCAGTATCATCTCGATTAATGTAACACCAAAACTTAAACACAAGATTGAACAAGATGTACCCTCAGTACCCTCACGGCTTCTGCGTTCCATCGTAGTCCAACGCAGATGGGTGTCGTCTGTAGAATGTTATCTCAGGAACAACTCAGTATGTGTTATCAATGTGGCAGGAACAAGGTGGCGCTTGGCTCACACCTTCCCTGTGCTGTATCAACGCAGCCTTACTCAGGGGTGTGTCTGAGTAAGTGTGTTTTTTAATCACAGATATGACTTTATTATGGTCATATATGTGTCTTACTTGTCAGAGTCTATTCTCTTCGCTAAGACAGGTGATTGAGGAGGTTCACTGGGAGGAGGAACGCGCTTGCAGTGGCTGGCATGGATCCACGTGGCTCTCTCATCTGCGGTGTGGGTAGTTAGGAGCACCTGGAATGGACCCTGCCACCTCTTAGCTTTCCAGTGTTTTCTCCTAAAGTCCTTCACCACCACATAATCGCCAGGCTGCAGTTTATGCAGGGGCGTGCTGGCAGGGGAAGGTAAGGCACGGGGTGATCTGTTTCCTGTTCAGTTGCTGTGGTTGAGTTGGTTTCCTTCTCTGTACACTCCATCCCCTCCCCCAGCCCGGAGTCCTGATCTCAGTCTGCCATCTGCTGGCGACCACCTGCAACACCTCCGCCTCCAGCATGTTGATTTTGTTGGCACTGAAAAGCCCAGTGTCCAAATCTTCTGCAGATGCAGCACTTGTCTCTATCCAATGGAGGGCGTCTTGGACCCCCTCTGCCTCGTCCACAACCACGTCCTCCACGTCCTCTGCACCATGGCTGCTGTGAAGACTGCTGTTCCACAGCCTGGAGCTTAGCCATGTGGAGTTCAGCGTGATCCTTCTTGTTTTTGGCTGCAGTGCAGTGTTTTTCAACATGGCGGGCGTGTCTCATCACGTCAGCCAGTCTAGAGTTTTCCCAATCAACGCAACTTTGCTTGACCTTTTCACCAATATCTGGTCTGAGACCCGCTACGAAGGCGTTTCTCAGGTGGGTCACCCACATTCCTGAATTTAGTCCCAAGTCCGTGGGCTCACTAAACCCGCTGTGGAGGGTGAAGACACCATGGAGTCTGTTGTAGAAATCCTCAACAGATACACTGTTTGCATGTGGTGATTTTAGTCATCTCGACTTTCACTGGGAAGGCTGTTGTCAGTTTCTTGATAAGGTCCTCCAGTAGCCTGAGGTAAGGAGCATTTCCAGCCTCTTCCCAATCGGCCTCTTTAGGGCGTCGATCATCATCACCAAATGCGTCTTTTATCTTGGCATAGTTGGCAGCACCCAGATGTTTGAGGAGCAGTCTTTTCGGTTCGTTTTCAGTGGGTTGCCATTCTTTACAGTAAATGTAGAGTTGTTCTGAAATTTTGAAACCTCCTGCTGACAGTGGAGGGAGGTCCCCACGTGCATTCTGAATGTCTGTGGCAGTCCATGGGCGCTGAACAAGGGAGTGCCCTCGTGGGCCTGCCACTTGTATCTTTGGCAGATTGACAATTTCAGGCGTATCCTCTGGCAGGCTGGAATTCTCTTCCTCATCTGATGAGGCCTCAGACTGGATGTCTTTGTCTCTCTCCATCTTTGTCTGAGACCTTGTTGTCACGTGCTGGCCTCCTCCGACTGTCCCATCCACCCCTGCCAAGGAAGTTGAGCTTTCTCCATGGGCGGATGAGGCTTTGTTAGATGGGTCGATCTTCTTCTTTTTGAGCTTGGATTTACTGTCTTCTTCCGGGGTGCAAGGAGGAGGATAGGTGTCCAGATCAGGGTCCACCTTAAACAGAGGAGAATAGGGAGATGATGGTTTATCTGACTTCATTTTAGAAGTTACTTTAGGCATCTGTTTGCTGTTACTCTTCCTTTCCCTACTTTCTGCTTCTCCCTTCCATGCTTTCAGACACCTTTTATGTGTTTCTATTTCCCCTAAATCTTTCACCTTAACCTTCTTTCTGTCCCTCATCTTCTTCTCTACTTCTGTTAATCTGTTCTCTAGCTTCTCTAATTGATTTACACTGAATAAGCCTCCAGGAGGAAACCCATAATCTTTAATCCATGTAGGAACACATTCTATGCTTTCCTCCCCGTATTTGGATCTCATGACATCGATACATCCCCCCTCAGGTGGAGAATCCTGAGTTTTACTCTTCCCTGAACCCATCCTAGAATTTCAGGTATGTGTACACGTCACTTTACAACACGGGGCGTCCCTCGTGAGGTCTAGGTTACTATAGCTTAACCAAGATAAAACTGTAAGGCGGACAATGAACCTTGCTTTAGGCGCAGTCACTTTCCCCCTTTTTTTGTCCTCTTCTCTGAGTCAACAGACTTCAACAATTGGTTCAAACATATGGAATATGTTTTGAACATATGTTTTCCTTTATAAGCACTGTGTGTGAACAATGTCCACCTAACACAAACACTTTTTAAGTCAAGAAACTACAATGTTCAAAACAAGTTTAATTTTGAACATTCATTTCTATTTTCTAGTTCTCCTTTATTGTCCCTTTCCTTTATGGAGGACAAAAGATGCCAAAGGAACTCAAATCACGTCAGGAAATTACTTTAATACACAACAACAATCCAGTTATTACTAGACAAGTGGAAATTATTATGAAACTCAAGAAACCTCAATTTCCACGTTCTGTTTCATTGTTTATATCATACTGATTTTGTATAAACTGTCTTTCAATATCGTTATTATCAATGATTAAAGAAATCAGAATTTCAACTTCTCACCCGGTTAAAAGGGCTATATGTAAGAATCAGAAATTGCTTGTTCACAGCGACACCTGTGGCCGCAATGTCAACAAAAGTCAGCGTCCTGTTGCTCGCGCTCGCGCTTGTGCTCGTGCTACATTGACATGAACGAGCACCGGTCTAAACAGTGAGGCGACACACGTCAGCTAAAACACAATATCACTCTATATGTCACCTGCTTGGCAGTAATGTTAGCTGACCAGACTAAGGTCTCTACATGAATCAATGCTGATTCTAGTGTTGTCTTTTCCTGCTTCAGCCGATACCGACCGCGGGGGGGTGGGGGGGGGAGGGAGACACCGACACCCGCTCGGGATAACGTAACTCGCTGCGGAGCCCCGTCACTTCACAAGACACGGGAAACCTCTGTTGGTCTGGAGGAGCTGCAGCATTTATTTCTGCAAAAACGTCCACTGCAAATTCACTAGATATTCTCAGAGCTAAACTAACTCTTCTGCAGTGTGTAATGTGCGCGCGTGCACGTGGAGGTGGAGAGAGCCGAGCGAGAACGAGCGCGGTGTGCAAGCAGGCTGGAGCAGGCAGCAGGGGCAGAGGCTCCGCGGAGTCTGCGCGCTCGCGTACCCACACGCGAGCGCGCATGGGATTCCGACCCGTTAAGATTTATGCGCGTGATAAGTTACAAATAGTCCCTTTAATAGTTGATTTGTTGGACTCAATCAGGTCCTTTTGGATCCCAGTAGAGACGATCCAGAGCCGCCGGGGATTGGTCCTGTCGTCTCTTAACTTGTAAAGGTACAGGCAGGAGGTTTCTCCTGGATGGCCACTCACCGGTCTCCCGTCGTCTCAGGAGGATCTACCATGGAATCCTGCCGACAACGCCAAGTTTGTAATGGAAATTCTGTCAATTTCCCTAGATGAGTCCTAATGAACGTTGAAATAAAGATCTCAAACAGATGAAATGTCTTTGTTGTATTTTATTCTTGCAAGAAGAGGCACTGGTTATACAGAGTCACACAGAGTCTGCAGAAGAGTGCGCTCAAGGAGAAGGTTACAATGTGATTATTTAGAAATCTACAATGGGGAGCTCTGGGAAAAGGAGTTGTTTTACACAGATAAGGAGTTGTTTTACACAGTGTCCCAGTGAAAGTCAACACTCTCTCTCATACTTTCCCACTACATGAGACAAAGAGCACACATTAGACAGAGTAGACAGTAACTTTCCACTGTTGCACATAGAGACATCGCTACATACATAGTAATTTTCCATTACACCCTCAATCATAAATTTGCTCTGATTTCCATGTAGAGCTCCTTTAAGTGGTAAAAAAAAAAAATTCCATTTAGGCAAACATTGGACCTTGACTAAACTAAAGACAAGTGTCCGCGTCTTGAGTCCTGCATGTGGATAGGTTTGGGAAACAAAAGTACTTTGGTTAAGGTTAGGAAAAAATTGTGGTTTCAGATTTACACTTTGACTTTTTCCTATATTAAACCAATACCACCATCTTTCCCTAACATTCACTAAGTGCTGTGAGTGCCCAAAAAGAACCAACAACACATGAGGTCTGAACGATCCGATCTCAATGTGTCCTGAATGCGTCTTGAGTTGATTCACACCTGTATTTAGAGCTGTCCACTTGTGATCCGATCACTGAGGACGCATGTTAATACTAGGTGTGAACAGGGCCTAAGAGTCTGGAGCAATGCTAGCAGCTCTGTGAGGCTATACTTGAGCTAAATACTAGCGTTGGCATGCTAACATGCCCACAATTACAACGCTAACATGCTTATATGAAGCAGGCATGGTGTTAACCATCTTACTTTAGCATGTTAGTATGCTAACATTTGCATATTAGCAAAAAACACAAAGTACAGCTGAGGCTGAGGGGAAAGTTTTTACTTGAGCAGGTATTTGGTCATAAACTAAAGTACAAACAAAATTTAAGCAATGATTGGATGATTTGCCTGAGAACCAAACAAATCTACAAGCCCAGGTTTTTATTCACCCTGGAGAATGCATCTGGTCCCCCTTCGCTTTGGACATATTTCCAGCAGCTTGAGATCGGACGGGCCAATCACAACTGTTTATCTAATCTGGGGCGTGTTTGAGACGGTGACTGCATATTTGAAAACAACCAAGATGGCTGCAGCTGAAGTTTCTGTTGAAGCCACTATTGTGTCAGTATTGAACAAACTGAATGGTATATTTTCGCTAAAAGAAGAACCTACAGCTGTACTTAAAGCTTTTCTTGAGAAGAAATATGTGCTGTACTTCCGACAAGATTTTGCCCAAAAAATACAGCTCTGAGCGCTATAGTCTGTTTACATTTTTCCGTCGTTCAGTGCTACGTCACGTTTCGTTGCTCTAATTGGTTGTTGGTCTATCCTATTGTGTCCAGAGAAATTTTGGTCTACGCCCATTGATAACAAATGAACTGAAAGGTTCTAGATGTATCAAATGTACCAAATTTCATGGCAATCCATCCAATAGAAAATTGCAGTTTATTCTTTTTACTTTTGTTTCAAATTCCTTAATATTAACCGTAACCTTAAAGTTGCTATCAAACTATTATGACAGAAGCGACAACAACAAAGGTTAAATGACTCACTTGACACTCGTTTTTCAAATGAACAATAAACCCTGAACCAATGCATGTACTTCTGTCATATGAGCCTTCAGCCATATATAGTTTAAGTCTGTAATATGTCTGTAGCAAGAGAAATAAATAGCCAGCAGAACAGAAAGTCCCTCATACACTGTAGATGGATGTTGAATAAAGGCTTCAGAAGGTTTTTGTTACCCACACTCTCTTCATATAGCTTTACATCCTGTGAGACACTAATATATTACTCATAAACCACACACAACTGACGTTACTAGAGAACTTTACTCATAAATACTCAGCGTATATATCATGTATTTTTCAAGGAAAATTTATGCTGACCACATTTTGTCTTACGCAGTAAAAGACATCACTCAGATGTCACAAATGCCATAATTGCACAATGAGAACATGTAACATTATTATCTCTTCATAGTGCAGATAAGAAGTGGGAGAAAAACAGCAGTAAGAAAATCCCGAGCAAACATTCACAGTGTGTAACCCCATTACCAATGTCCAAAACAAAGAACTGGAACATGCTGCTGGAACCAGGTATTTTCAATATACACACTATATGCCTAGTGTGACAACAACTTAATCAACTCATCAATAATTCACTCCGGTTTGCTATTGCTAAAACAAACCCCACACTTCCTCTGTCTGTTTCACATTAAAAGCCTTCCAACTGTTCGGCCCATGTCCCATCCGCTAACATGGAGGGGGCGGGCTTAATGACATACTACAGCCAGCCACCAGGGGGCGATCCGGATGTTTTGGCTTCACTTTTGGGGAGCTGTCATGTCGATCATCTTTATATACAGTCTATGTTCAGGAGACATAAATCCCTTGCCCTTACGGGAGTGCTTTTATTGTGAAACAAGTGTTAGAATTTCATTCAAGTATGAAATATTAGCATACTGACTAAACTAAAGCTATTGAATTACTGATAGTGGGGAATTTGCCTTGTGATTTATTATACAAGTAATGTTGTGTTTTTACCCTATTTTCTATGGCCTTTCGTTAAAGCGGGAGCAGAATATTTTTGGCATCATTGGGCAAAAATTCCATAATAATCTTTCAGCATTTTGTAATTCAAGTGTTCTGAGAGATAACTAGACTTCAAACAGGAACTTACTAACCACATTAATATGTTTCCAGTTAAAACTAGGGCTGTCAATTGATTAAAATATTTAAACGTGCTAATCGCATGATTGTCCATAGCTAATCGCAAATCGCAAATGTACCTTAAAGGGAGATTTCTCAAGTATATAAACCTGCAGTAGGCAGAATATTTTTGGCATCATTGGGCAAAAATTCCATATTAACCTTTCAGCATATTGTAATTCAAGTGTTATGAGAGAAAACTAGACTTCTGCATCTCCTCATGGCTCTGTTTTCAGGCTTTAAAAAATCTAGCCCGTGACGGGAGACTTTGGTCAATCACAGGTCATTTCAGAGAGAGAGCGTTCCTATTGGCTGTTCATTCAACGGAGGTAGCTGTCAATCACTCACAAACTGCGATCGAACGGTCAAACTAGGCAGCGCTGATCAAATATGAATCAATGTTCTGTTTCTGTAATGCCTATTTCTCGCCTAAAATGTTTTCAGAAACATCTTGTAGTGTACTATTTAGCTGTAAAATTAGAAAGTTTGCTCCGGCTGGTGGGCGGTGCTTGGTATTTCCTCAGCTAATCTCAACATGGTGGCCGGGCCACAAACTTTCTCATTTTGTGTTTATAGTTTTTTATAAAAATAACTGTTTTTAATCATATTTGCTCCAATTCTACCCACTGTTGCTTTAACCAACAACCTTTAGTTAAGAACTTTTTGATACAAGTTAATATTATGTCTTTAAACACTGAATATGTTTAATTTGAGTTTAAATGCAACTGTAGAAAAATTGAGTTGACCACATATGAAACTTGCAATTGCAACTATTAAAATCTATAAGAGAGAAAGAGTTTAAACAGGAGAAGAAGAGGAAGTGACATGTTTTCCGGTGAATGTAATGATGTTGCAATAACAACTCAGTTATTGAGATGCATGTCGAGTCATGTTTCCACTATAAACAGATTCAGCAGGCTCTTTGCATGCTCTTTGCATGTTATCGTACAGCATATCTAACACCAGCGTTCAAATATTTGTGCGTGTCGTCAAATGTATTTTTCCCATCATTGTGCTGTCTGTGTCAGCTAAGAAGAAGGCCATGTGCTCGTCTGACACACTCCACCACAAACCACAATGTTTTTAGACAGTTAGACATCTACAGCAACATCCTCATCCCTACCTGCTGTCACAACAGTCTGAGATCATTCTCTGCCTTTCGATAATGCTGGAGAGCTCTGTTTCCAAATGGTAAGTCCACATTTTAATTCACTTTATTTAAAATGTATTGACTTTAAACGATCATACAGTAAAGTCCAAGGCTCAGTGTGCTTCTTAAATATGAAAGCTTTCATAAGAAATCTTGTCTGGCTATTATTAAATGGATCAGTCCGATTGATTGCAGTAGACACTCCAGACCCCTCAAACATTAGCACTAATGTACAAATGTATCATTTAAGACTTTTTGGCTTTAATCTTTCATCGAGATTTTATGCCAGTAAATTTGAGTAAAATGTATGTATTGATATTTCTAATGGCACATTTATTCCATGTGTGCATTATTTATGCCTCAAAAACAGTGTGAGTCAGTTTTATAAATGTGGAACAGGAATTACTTGGCTGTTGTCACACTACAGACTATTTAAACCTGACTGTTGTGTCTTCTCTTCTGTTGAAAGGCTCATTTAATTAAATTTATTAAAAATATTTTTTTTAAAACAGATTTTGGCAAGGATTGTGTCTTTTTGCATTTTGGTATGTTTCCATCTGGAGCTAAATGCTGAGAGTTGTCAGGGTTTCGCATACCCAGTATACACCTGGCAATAAAATGCATTTTGGGTGATCGGATTGCAATCAGATAGTACTTGACCACATTAAAGTACAACCCGTTCTCACTCCCAACTCCTCAAATACCACCGTTTGGTAAGTGCCCCTCTGCATCGGAGACCGACGCACGGAGGCACCCTCTAGCAACAGTATGTGACGAATAGGGCTTTCAACTAACTCCGATGTAAACCCACCCGCGGCGTTATGCGACGGTCGGAGCAAGTGATGTAGTATTAATAGCGTGAGAGTCTGAGAGGGCGGGCAGGAAGGGTGGTGGATGGGTCAAACAAACACAAGACTTTCAACCAGGAGACTGGTGTTCGTGTCCTGTGTGAAACTAAAAGTAACGTTGACTTATTTTGTCACGTCAGTCTTTAGTCACGTGACTCGTTAGTATCATCAGCCCGGTAGAGATGTGAGTTGCTAGTCAGTGTAGTTAACGTCAACCCTAACTAAGTGGTTGTGTTGGCTAACCCTAACTTCCTGTGAAAACGTTAGTTTATTTTGAAAGGACACTATGTACTGTATGTAACGAGCGTATAGTGACACGCGGCCCCTGGTCCATCCAAAAGTAACGCAACAGGGGTACCCCGTGCATCAGTCTCCGATGCCGAGGGGTTAGTTGGGATTGAGAATGTGTTGTATGAATGTACAGGTGTAAATACACCCAAACGCATTGAGGACGGATTGTGATCCGATCGGCTAAACCACCTCCGGAGGTGGTCAGCCCAGGTGGACTCAAGGGGGGGTTAGGGTTACATGGTGCTCCCATGTTCAAACAGACCGAAGCAAAAGTGCCCTCTTGGATGCCCCTATGGCAGATAAAACATGATAAAGTGTCCTCTAGGGTGTCCTTCCAGTAGAGTAATCGTGATTAAGTGCCCTGTGTGCTCTTTCAGTGGAGAAAGCAAGATGTAGAGTGCCATAGGCTGCCCTACATGCTAGAAAACTTTCTGCGCGCTGGTGCCCCAACGCATTGTGACCACATTGAACACAAGTGTAAATACGATTGCGTTTTCAGTCCACATAAAACAACTACGTAGGCGGAAATACGTAATCGCAGAAACGAGAGGAGGATGTGACATTCGAGCTGGACAGAGCGATCGGATCTCAATGTGGACACTGGAGACACATATTAATACCAGGTGTAAATGTAATCAGGTTAAATCATATCTAGATATAATCTGGATAGGAGATGCATTTTAATACCAGGTGTAAAGGATGTCTAATATGTACCCTCAGTATCGACATTGAGATCTGATTGAGATCTGATCGCTCCGTCCAGCTCAAACAACTGAACGTCACATCCTCCTCTCATTTGCATTGCAGCCAGGACCGGTTGTAGCCGTTCTCCACCATTGGCTTAGCCATTGCTTCATAAATGGCTCGGTTGAGATTTGAATTACCAAGTTTCGCTTGTAAACTTTTCAAACTCGTCAGATCACATTGTAAGCAGACACTTGGTCTCGTCTTGACTCCATCCACGGGTGTCTTGAATATCCATTTTCACAAGCTCTCTTGCTGCTTTCTTGCTAGTAGCTTAGCTCGCTAACTGGCTAGTGGCTGATTCCTCACTGGTTTGGAATCAGCCACGATTACACATTTCCGCCCAGGTAGTTGTATGTGGACTGAATACGCAATTTGCACTTGTGTTTAATGTGGTCAAAATGCGTCCCTGACCTCCTCCAGAGGTGGTTTGGCCGATTGGATCACAATCAGTCATCAATGCGTTCTAGGTGCCTTTACACCTGTACTTTCATGTGGTCAAGTACTATCCGATTGCAGTTCGATTACCCAAAATGCATTTTAATGCCAGGTGTAAAGGGGGTCTAATATGTGTCTCCAGTGTCCACATTGAGATCCGATTGCTCTGTCCAGCTCAAACAGCCAAAAGTCACATCCTCCTCTCGTTTGCATTGCAGCCAGGACCGGTTGTAGCCGTTCTCCACCATTTGCTTAGCCATTGCTTCATAAATGGCTCGGTTGCGATATGAATTGCCAAGTTTCGCTTGTATACTTGCGTCAAACCACATTGAAAGCAGACACTTGGTGTGATCTTGACTCCATCCAAGAGTGTCTTGAATATCCTTTTTGACAAGCTTTCTTGCTTGTAGCTTAGCTCGCTAACTGGCTAATGGCTGCTTCCTCGCTGGTTTGGAACCGCCGTGCATGTAGTTGTTGTATGTAAATTGAAAACGCAATAGAGAGGCAAAGTCCCTCCCCTACCGGTTGACCCCATGGGACCTTATTTCAGAAAAAATAGAGATGCATGTCGAGTCATGTTTCCACTATAAACAGATTTAGCAGGCTCTTTGCCTGCTCTTTGCATGTTATCATACAGCATATCCAACACCAGCGTTCAAATATTTGTACATGTCATCACATGTATATTTCCCATCATTGTGCTGTCTGTGTCAGCTAAGAAGAAGGCCCCGAGTGCTCGTCTGACACACTCCACCACAAACCACAATGCATTTAGACAGTTAGACATCTGCAGCAACATCCTCATTCCTACCTGCTGTCACAACAGTCTGGGATCATTCTCTGCCTTTCGAAAATGCTGGAGAGCTCTGTTTCCAAATGGTAAGTCCACATTTTAATTCACTTTATTTAAAATGTATTGACTTTAAACGATCATACAGTAAAGTCCAAGGCTCAGTGTGCTTCTTAAATATGAAAGCTTTCATAAGAAATCTTGTCTGGCTATTATTAAAATGGATCAGTCCGATTGATTGCAGTAGAGACTCCACACCCCTCAAACATTAGCGCTAATGTACAAATGTATCATTTATGACTTTGTGGCTATAATCTTTAATCGAGTATTCAACAAGAAAAACAAATCTGAATAATACCAACAAAATCTTCTTTTTTACCTGGTTTCCACAGCAGAGAAAAACACGTAACACAACAATAATAACAAGTTTCCATACAGTACCACATTTGAATTTCTGGTGTGAAAACCATTTTATTTGTGATATTTTCTTGATTTTCTTTACATTCATGTTTTCTTTATATATGATATATAATAAATTTTTTAATAAGTGAAAAAGATCAAAATACATTTCTAAACAAAAATGTTTTTTCCTCAGCTAAATCTGTACAATTATATTCAGTTATATGTTTTTGCAGACATCACTGACAGTGACTTCAACCTGAAGCTTTGCTAAGATAATTGTGCAGCTCATCTCGTGTGAACCCTCAGACAACATACAGTGATGACAAAAAACTGTCTCCACATGTCCTTGTTTAAACATGTAGAGACATAGCTTACATAGCTATGAATATTACACGGGAAAGCTCACAACAGGTTTATCAAATACGTTTAGATTTTATGCCTGTAAATTTGAGTAAAATGTATGTATTGATATTTCTTATTGTACATTTATTCCATGTGTGCATTATTTATGCCTCAAAAACAGTGTGAGTCAGTTTAAGAAATGTGGAACAGGAATTACTTGGCTGTTGTCAAACTACAGACTATGTAAACCTGACTGTTGTGTCTGCTCTTCTGTTGAAAGACTCATTTAATTAAATCTATTAAAAAAAATTTTTTTAATACAGGTTTTGGCAAGGATTGTGTCTTTTTGCATTTTGGTATGTTTCCATCTTGAGCTAAATGCTGAGAGTTGTCAGGGTTTCGCATACCCAGCTTTACACCTGGAAATAAAATGCATTTTGGGTGATCGGATTGCAATCGGATAGTGCTTGACCACATTAAAGTACAACCCATTCTCACTCCCAACTCCTCAAATAGCGCCGTTTGGTAAGTGCCCCTCTGCATCGGTGACCGACTCACGGAGGCACCCTTTAGCAACAGTATGTGACGAACAGGGCTTTCAACTAACTCCAATGTAAACCCACCCGCGGCGTTATTCGACGGTCGGAGCAAGTGATGTAGTATTAATAGCGTGAGAGTCTGAGAGGGCGGGCAGGAAGGGTGGTGGATGGGTCAAACAAACAAGACTTTCAACCAGGAGAGTGGTGTTCGTGTCCTGTGTGAAACTAAAAGTAACGTTGACTTATTTTGTCACGTCAGTCTTTAGTCACGTGACTCGTTAGTATCAACAGTCCCGGGAGAGATGTGAGTCGCTAGTCAGTGTAGTTAACGTCAACCCTAACTAAGGGGTTGTGTTGCCTAACCCTAACTTCCTGTGAAAACGTTAGTTTATTTTGAAAGGACAGTATGTACTGTATGTAACGAGCATATAGTCCATCCAAAAGTAACTCAAGAGGGGTACCCCGTGCATCAGTCTCCGATGCCGAGGGGTAAGTTGGGAGTGAGAATGTGTTGTATGAATGTACAGGTGTAAATGCACCCAAACGCAGTGAGGACGGATTGTGATACGATTGGCTAAACCACCTCCGGAGGTGGTCAGCACAGGTGGACTCAAGGGGGGGTTAGGGTTACATGGTGCTCCCATGGTCAAACAAACCGAAGCAAAAGTGCCCTCTTGGATGCCCCTATGGCAGATAAAACATGATAAAGTGTCCTCTAGGGTGTGATTAAGTGCCCTGTGTGCTCTTCCAGTGGAGAAAGCAAGATGTAGAGTGCCATAGACTACCCTACATGCTAGAAAACTTTCTGCGCGCTAGTGCCCCAACGCATTGTGACCACATTGACCACAAGTGTAAATACGATTGCGTTTTCAATGCACATAAAACAACTACGTAGGCGGAAATACGTAATCGCACAGACGAGAGGAGGATGTGACATTCGGGCTGGACAGAGCGATCGGATCTCAATCGGATCTCAATGTGGACACTGGAGACACATATTAATACCAGGTATAAATGTAATCAGGTTAAATCATATCTAGATACAATCTGGATACGAGACGCATTTTAATGCCAGGTGTAAAGGATGTCTAATTATGCGCCCCCAGTATCGACATTGAGATCTGATTGAGATCTGATCGCTCCGTCCAGCTCATACAACTGAACGTCACATCCTCCTCTCATTTGCATTGCAGCCAGGACCGGTTGTAGCCGTTCTCCACCATTGGCTTAGCCATTGCTTCATAAATGGCTCGGTTGCGATAAGAATTACCTAGTTTCGCATGTAAACTTTTCAAACTCGTCAGATCACATTGTAAGCAAACACTTGGTCTCCTCTTGACTCCATCCACGGGTGTCTTGTATATCCATTTTGACAAGCTCTCTTGCTGCTTTCTTGCTAGTAGCTGACCTCGCTAACTGGCGAGTGGCTGCTTCCTCACTGGTTTGGAACAGTCGCACGCGATTACACATTTCCGCCCACGTAGTTGTATGTGGACTGAAAACGCAATTTGCACTTGTGTTTAATGTGGTCACAATGCGTCCCTGACCACCTCCAGATGTGGTTTGGCTGATTGGATCACAATCAGTCATCAATGTTTTCTAGGTGCCTTTACACCTGTACCTTCATTTGGTCAAGTACTATCCGATTGCAGTTCGATTACCCAAAATGCATTTTAATGCCAGGTGTAAAGGGGGTCTAATATGTGTCTCCAGTGTCCACATTGAGATCCGATCGCTCTGTCCAGCTCAAACAGCCAAAAGTCACATCCTCCTCTCGTTTGCATTGCAGCCAGGACCGGTTGTAGCCGTTCTCCACCATTTGCTTAGCCATTGCTTCATAAATGGCTCGGTTGCGATATGAATTGCCAAGTTTCGCTTGTATACTTGCGTCAAACCACATTGAAAGCAGACACTTGGTCTCATCTTGACTCCATCCAAGAGTGTCTTGAATATCCATTTTGACAAGCGTTCCTGCTTGTAGCTTAGCTCACTAACTGGCTAATGGCTGCTTCCTCGCTGGTTTGGAACCGTCGTGCATGTAGTTGTTGTATGTAGATTGAAAACGCAATAAAGAGGCAAAGTCCCTCCCCTGCCGGTGGACCCCATGGGACTTTATTTCAGAAAAAATATGTACGGTAGTCAACGGCTAGAGACAAATCATTTTTTTTCCCATTTGAATATTGGTATGAATCACACATACAGTATGTTGTTTGAGTGAGTACATCCCAGTACAAAATACACAGGCATCGTAGCTTCAGCGAGAGAGACGTCACTTACGCGACTTTTTGGTGTGTAGTCTGATACTTCAACAGTTTTACAACAAACTGCAACTTTTAAAACTTAAACTTTTAAATTGACACACATCCAGTGCTCGAAGTGGGCCAGTACGCAGCGGTACGCAGCGGTACGCAGCGGCTGCGGTACGCAGCGGTATCGGCACTTCTACATTTTACTCCTTGGTGTACCGTGACTTTTTCATGTGTACCGGAGCTTCTCACAAGCTGCCGGTACTCTCCACTGCCCTCTCCATATCAGGTTCTCTGGGAGATTCATAATGGAGATTCATAACAATGCAGCGCCAGCGTATTTGCGCTGCGTGGGTTCACGTAGGGAACGGAAGAGCTGCGCGAGCTGAAGCTTGGCTGTTCACATCAGAAGCACTCTTCTCTGTGCTGGTCAACAAGCGATTCTGATCCTCTGCTGTTAACTATCCATCTCTCTCTCTCTGTGTCTGTCTGCTTGTGTGTGTGCTGCTCCTCTTCGCTCTCTGTTTAGACACAACTGACACATATGTGGAATAAGTATGTAATTTAAAACCTAAAATCACAAACAGCAGTGACACTCGGCTGTTTCTAGATATAGTGGATGGATTTTGAAATGTGATTGGGTGGAGGGACTAGGAGGGAATCAGAGGAATTAAAACTCCAGGAGAACAGCAGGGAGAGAGGGGAGGGAAGTGCAAGTTTTAACATCTCATCAGAATCAAATCATTTATATCACATATAATATATCATTTATATCGTATAAAGTAGATTATCAGTGTGTTTTCTTGCCAGATTGGCTAGACATCCTATAATATATTATAGAGTGATGCTGTAGGCTACATATAACACAGAAAGCACTATTAAAACTATTTACAAACAAACCACCTTAACCCTATAATGTTCCAGTGTGAATATTATTGGACTATTATAGGCCTACTATTGAAAATCCATAGCCCAAGTATATATATATATATATATATATATATATAGCAATAAAATCACAACTGATTATGACTGACACAGATTAACATGCTTAAAGAAATGTTGAATAAATAGGAATAAGTTGCAAGAGACTGTTGATACCAGCCGATACACACACAAACATGTGAATAAGGGGAGTACCGGCACTTATTTTTTTCCACTTCAAGCACTGCACACATCATATGTGAGATTCATGGCGCAATTCAAACGGGATCAAAAAAATATTTGTCTCTCTCTGTAGACTACCATTCATATTTTTTCTGAAATTAGGTCCCATGGTGGTCCACCGGAAGGGGCGGGACTTCGTCTCTCTATTGTATTTAGGCTACACTTGTGTTCAATGCGATCACAACTTCCAGAGGTGGTTTGGCCGTTGGGATCACAATCCGTCCTCAATGCGTTTTGGGTGCATTTACACCTGGTCAAGTACTATCCGATTGCAATCCAATCGGTGTAAAGGGGGTCATATTCAGCCTGTCGATAATGTGGTTTTGGAGCGTCTTGATTCTGTTGATTGATTGCAGTATATGTTCCATGAAGGTTATGTATTAAATAGAATATGTCCACAGTCTATAGAGAGGCTTGTAAAGCATGTTCAGTATAATAGGCTACTCATCAATGTGTACAATGTGTTAACATACATCACACTCTTCTCTGCAAATGTTTTAGCGCTTGCAGTAAGCCCAGTGCAGCTCATGGTTGTGGTGGTTTCTGATGGATGCAGATCCTAATGGAGACTCCTCCCTTTGCTCTAAACAGTTACACATAAATCACAGTTAATGAGGGACGCCTACATTACTGGTCAAGGAAGAGGCAATATTAGCAAAGTGCTTCCTGATTCCAATCCAGTCATGGATAGTAGAGTGCTTCTGATGTGCAGTTAAGAGGTATTAAAGATATCAATTTTCACTTTTGTCTTGGCAGTGAAAAGACTCCATGGACAAGACCTAAACGATGGTTGTGTTTTTTGATGCTGTTACTCATGATGGGAGTGATAATGTTAACTTACTACAATTCGAGCCCCAAAGAGTCATGGCCTTTGAAGTTATGGACGACAAGTTCGTGGCCAAGCCAATCTTACAACAATATGACTAAAACAGTCACCAGTGTAAGTATAATTAGTGTCATCTTGAAACAAAGAAAGCTGTCAAAAAGAAAAAATCATAATGTTTTTTTGTGTTTATCTGATAATAGGAAATGTCATGTAGATGAGTCATCAGCAGTAACACATCACTGTTAAAGGGGAACACCACCAAAATTAAGAATTCCAATTTGTTATTTCCATGGCCTAGTAAAGTTCAATCAATGTGTGAACATGTGCTACTCTCTCTCAAAGCCAGAGACCAGAGAAGTAGGTCCCAAACATGTAATGTCATTGGGTATAAAGTCTGGAGCTGCTCCACAGAAAATGAATGGGAGATTGATTTTGTGGACCCACAGAATGTTTGATTTCTTTTTTATAGAGAGGCTAAGTCCCTCCCCTCCCGGTAGACCCCATGGGGCCTTATTTCGGAAAAAAAAATATGTATGGTAGTTAAATGCGAGAGAGAAATAATACTGTTTGAATTGCGCCATGAATCACACATATGATGTTTGTCAATTTAAAAGATAATTTTGCAAGTCAAAAAAGTCACAGTTCGTCGTAGGTTTGTCATAGTATCATTTCGATTTGTGTGGAACCACTCAGTGAACTACATCTCTCGTCTTGCACAAAATACGTCACCAACACTAGCTAGCTAGCTAACTTAGCTATGTTCCACGCACAGATTAAACGTTATCTTTCATGATGTGTTTTATCCATCCGGGAAGCGAAAGAAGGAGCAAGACCCATCGCTGGTGTGAGTACATCGCAGTACGAAACACACAGGCATCGTAGTTTCAGCGAGAGAGACGTCACTTACACAACATTTGGGTGTGTAGTCTTTCTAATTACGAATTTTCTCAGTCTGATACTTCAACAGTTTTACAACAAAGTGTGACTTTCTTGACTTGCAAAATTATGTTTTAAATTGACAAAAAACGTGTGTGATTCATGGCGCAATTCAAACAGGATCAAAAAATGATTTGTCTCTCGGCGTTGACTATTACTACTACCTACTATTACTACCGATTTTTTTCTGAAATAAGGTCCCATGATGGTCCACCGGAAGGGGCAGGACTTCGCCTCTCTATACCCAAATGAGCTTTATTTTACTGTAGTGTTCTCCATTGTGAAACAGAAAATGTACCCATATACTCAGAACTTTCCCCTGGGTTTTCTCAGTTTCATCTAGAACATCTCTCCCAATTCATTGTCTATGGAGCAGTTCCACACTTTATACCCTACAACATTACACGTTTGAGTTTTAGCACTCTAGTATTTGGATTTGAGAGTTGAGTTGTTCCTGTTTACTAATAGTTTTTGGACTGTCTTTGACCATAGAAATAACATGTATGAATTTTGAAAATGGGCGTAGTTCCCCTTTAACATGCTGTTTTTTTCTTTTCTTTTTTTTAATTCATCATGCTGCTGTTAAAAATGTGTTTGAGTCAAGCCATAGAGTGCGCCAGGGATGACGTATTTTTGTATGCCAACCCGGAAGTTAGCATCGCCCTGGGTTCCCTCGACAAAAAGCCAATGGGATTTTTCCATTGGGTTTTGGATTATTGCAGAAAATAGGCTCTGTGGCAAACACACATTTATGATACTTACAAGTTTTGTTCAGCAAGATCATTGATTTGTTGATTTTTGAAGTATAAATGCAATTGCCAGAAGTAAAAAGCTAACGTTAGACTATAAACGAAATACACCACGGTCGTATGAACACGAGTATACACAACGACGCTGTAAAGGCAGATGAGTCGGCGATGACGTTTAGTAGTCTCATTTAGCCACTTGTTAGTAACTGCCTTTTTTTACACACATAAAGGCTTCAAAATTCATGAGTGGGATATTTATTGATGTATTCTATGTCATAGAACAAAATGTTAAAATCTCTTCAGCTTGTGTTAACCACAGACTTTATTTCAGGCATCTAACTAAAAACCCATTAAAAAAAAACACTGACTTCCAGAAGAGGGAACCCGGAAGTGCTAAAATGCTAACTCATTTCCGGGTTTTAGGACTCATTCCTGTAGCACTCTATAGCCTACTTTTTAATGTTCAAGACAGACTGTTTAACATTCAGCTGTCGAATTTCAACTATTTAAATTCAGACAGTAAAATGAGATTTGTAATTAGCTAATTAAGCGTAAATGCTAACAAATTGCTATTTAGTGCTGCTATACGAGATTTTCTTGAATGGTGTGTTCACAAAGAACGCATAGCAAATTTTAGACGTGGCACAATTACATACAAAATCGATGGAAAGACACAAGTGGGCATGAATAGACATAATTTTGCTCTAGGAGTGTTTCAACTTCTGAGACACACAGACTCCACACATGTACGTTGTACGTTGCATAGCTAAAGCTAACATCTGTAGCCTACAGTTTGTGCATTGGCTGTTTTGGAATAAACACAGACCGCACAAACAGTCCAATAGTCAAATTTGCACAAACAAAGCAAGGACAAATTCACTTTACCTTTCGTTTTTACATAAAAGCTCCATATTTTGTCTTTCAATATGTAGCTCACCATCTCACCAACTGATCCTCCACCGTACCTTGTGGCATACCCGCACCGGTACGATTTCATATTGGATGAACCCAATAGATGTTGGCAGGAAAGCCCATTCTTGGTTCTTATGATCCCAGTCGCCCCCCACAACAGAGAGGCCCGTGACACGATCCGCAACACGTGGTGCAAAGAAACTACAGTGCTGGGCCGAGTGGTCAGCCACTACTTCCTGCTGGGACTGTCCAAAGAGGCGGATGGGACAGATACCCTCAAGGAGCAAGTGAGTTGATTCATTACAAGTGACTGAATTCTCTCTCTCTATCCCTTTCAACCAGCAACAAACATAACAAAGACATTCCAAATGCCATTGTGGGGAAAATCCAAACGCATTTCTGTTCTTGCTGTTTGCAAAATGAACATGAGTGAACTACAGCGGATGCTTCAGAGAATGTAAACCTCACAGGGTAATCAAAGCAGAGACAGAAAAGAAAGTTGAGATGCCAGGATATAGCTGCAGCCACACAAAAATGCACTACAGAGAGCTATGAGGTTGTGGGTATGATTTTGAGGCGGTTAAACAGGTTTGTTACTTGCATATATTCTTTCAAAATAAACCTCAGTTTTCACAGGAAGTTTGGTTTAGGCAACACAAAACAAAAGTAAGGGTTAGGAAACGGTTGTGGTTGATGTTAATATCACTGACTAACGACTCACGTGACTCAAGGGACTGACAATACCGATGAGTGAAGTGACTAAAGTGACACTAAAGCGACGTGCCAAATAAGTCAACGTTACTTTGAGTTTCACACAGGACACGGACATCGGTCTCCTAGTTGAAAGTCTTGTGTTTGTTTGACACATCCACCACCCCTCCTGCCCGCCCTGAGCGGACTCTCACGCTATTAATACTACAGTATGTCTCTTGCTCCGACCATCAAATACCGTCGCAGGTGGGTTTACATTGGAGTTAGTTGAAAGCCCGGTTCGTCACATACTGTTGCTAAAAGGTGCCTCCTCGCATCGGTGGTCGGTGGCGCCTCCAGCTTGGAGAAACAGACAGGAGTACTGGCACCAGAGCAAAGCAATACGGTGCTGTGGACAGGGATGGCAGAAAAACATATTGTAGCCACCCAAAAGAAAGGCTCAATAAAACTAAAATCAATATCAGTTTAAGTGTATGCTATATTTAGAATATTTTCACTGCTTTATCTTGCTGTTAGACAGCCCTTTCCTTCTCCTTTCCAACAGGGAACTGAACTGAAAGTGAAACTTATCTATGCTCTCTCCAAAGCCAGCAGGGACAGATGACAAAAACAGTATAGATATGTTTCACTTTCAGTTCAGATCGCCGTCGGATAAAAATATAAACCGTACACTTAAACGGATATCAATTTTTTTAAGCTGAGCCTTACATTTAGGTGGCTAAAATAAGTTTTGCTGCCATTCCCGTCCACAGCACTGCAATGCTTTGCTTTGGTGTCGGTACTCCTGTCTATTTTTCGATGCTGGGGATGTGCCGACCATCACAACTGTAAGTAATACACTGACTATGGATAAGTACCTCATACAACCCCACTTCAAAACAACCAAACAATCCCTTTATTGTTGTGAATTAAACAAAAACACACGCTTAGGTTTAGGCAACAAAGCCACTTAGTTAGATTTAGGAAAAACAACATGGTTGGGCTTAAAATTATTACGTTTGTAAAGTGAAAATGAAAGTTAAGGTTGTGAACACAAAGACACAAACGAACAGCTGATGAAAGTGAAACTTAACGCACAGGACATGAACAGTGGTCTCCTTGATTATAGCCATGTTGTTGGGCCCATCCAACTACACTCCCGCCCACCCAGTGTGTGTCTTTTTCGCTCTTTAAACTATGTCACCACACTCCTGGAACACTTTCTCTGAGCATTTAATATTGCCATGGAGGGGTTTACATCGTAGTTAATTGAAAACCTGGTGCATTTCATACAGGCGCTAAAGGTTGCCTTGTGCGTTGGTATCACACGCTGATGGGCGTGACAAAGCGTCAAAGCGGTAAATTCTGCTCTGGGAATGAGAACGGGCTGAGTCTCACGGCTCTCATCAACCCTTTTTTTAGCAGCAGGAGGCAGCTGTTTTTAGCGAAAAAGCACTGATAAACCCATACACTAGCATTTAGCATTTAGCATTTAGCGCCAATGAGCCAGATATTTCCCTCAGGAGTTGGTGAAGACCAGAGCTGAAAGGAGAGGCATTGACTTACACTCAACAGGTCACCAGAAACACAATTGTGAATGAATGCTAATGTTGCATTGCTAACATGCATTGTATCTGCATGTTAGCAACTGGTTGCTAGCTTGTTTCCGCTGCCCCTAAGCGGCCAAGAAATCGTTTTTTGCTTTAAACTCTGTCTCCTATCTCCCCTCTGTAGGTGTTACAGGAAAGCCAGAGACATCACGATATTCTCCAGAGTGACTTCTTGGACAGCTACAATAACCTCACCATTAAGACTATGGTCATGTTCGAATGGTTCAGCTCCCATTGCCCCAACACGTCCTACGCCATGAAGGTCGACTCGGACATGTTCCTGAATGTCCACAACCTCGTTGACATGCTTTCAACAGCCCCCCGACATCTCTACATGACAGGAATGGTGGCGAAGAGGGCTCCTGTTCTTAGAGACAATACCTCAAAGTGGTTTCTGCCTTTTTCTGTCTTCCCTGAGTTTGTATACCCACCATATGCCCTTGGAATGGGCTATGTCTTCTCATTGGATTTACCAGAGAAGATACTGAAGGCGTCTGCACATGTTGAAGCTGTTTACATTGAAGATGTGTACGTGGGACTGTGTATGAGACATTTGGGAATCGCACTGACAGATCCTCCTCGTTGGGATTTGTTTAGGGCATTGATGCCTCATGGGGCAAGCAACTGTTACTGGACCTCTGTGATTACAACGATACTGCAGAACTCTAACCAGCTTTCAGAAGTATGGGGAGCATATCAGAATCAAGTCAACACTTCTGCTTGTGCCTTACAAAAACTGTGACTTGTTTTAAAGTTACACCCAGTGAATGCATAGCCCTGTTGCACAGCACAGCAGTTACAACACCACTGATTTACATCATAAGTTACTTCCTTGATGATATTTTTTGAATCTTTGAAGTATGGTCTGTACTTTGGATACCAAAACAGCAGAGATATTGAGACAGATGTGTATTATGAGGCTGAGCAAAATGTGTAAATATCTTTGGTGTTTGTAACGATTGCACAAATGATCGTAAAGATGTAAATAATTTAAAGATTTTAAAATTTCTCGTGTCCATGCAGCTTACACAATCTTTTCCTGAACCTAAGTAAGTAGTTTTGTTGCCTAAGCCTAACCAAGTAGATCTATTCCTAAACCTAACTAAGTAGTAAAAGACTAGAGCGGAAATTGGCACATGCTTCACGTGTTGCTGGACATTCTTAGGAAACCGCATGAAAAAACACCGGACTTTCACCCAGGAGACCGGTATTCGTGTCCCGTGTGAAACCACAAGTCAATGTCGATTTATTTGTCATGTAACTTCCGTACTTAAGTTACAGCACTTCCAGAGTTATTTTAACCCAAATCGCGATCTCTTCCGAAAGCTAACAAAGTACTTTTTGTCATATAACTTTTGTACTTAAGTTACACCACTTCCAGAGATATTTTAACCCAAACCGCGATCTTTTCCTAAACCTAACTAAGTAGTTTTTGTCACATAACTTCCGTACTTAAGTTACGCCACTTCCAGTGTTATTTTAACCCACAGCGCGATCTTTTCCTAAACCCAAGTAGCTTTTTTTTTTTTAAAAAGGCTGGAGCGGAAATTGACACGTGCGTCACGTGTTGCTGGACATTCGTAGGAAAATGCACAAAAAATACGTATTTGAAAATCGTGGTGAGCATCACGAAAAAGAAGGAAATTCATGTCTATGTACACGAATCAAATAGATTAAATTTCATGACTATTTCACAAACTGCCATGAGACTGTGTTGGTCCAGCACATAGACTGTAACAAGTGCGATGAAACTGAGCACGGGAAGTTAGCAGGCCCAATAGTTACCACACTGTAAAAAAAATGGAGTTGTTTGCACGTAAAGCCCCTAGATGTAGAATATTATTTTAATATTTAATTTCCAATATAACTTTTATGGTATGAAGGAAAATTATTGTTTGTCTGCAGGGAAACGATTTGCACAAAATTTGCATGACTAACTTCCTGAAACTTCACTTACAAGAGGAAGAGGTCTACCTTTTGGTTGTGTTTGTTTACTGAGCGATGGACGATACTTGGACGGCTTTATCTTAGATAACATGTGCTGTTATGACTGTACGTTCTTTTTTAAAATGGAAGTAGGCAAGTTGGAGCAAATATGATTAAAAAAAAGTTATTTTTATAAAACGGTCACTATATCCTGACAGTAGTGCATGAGACAGGTTATGTGGCTCAGTGTCCTCCGGTACTCCTAATGGCATCTGCAAGATTTCACAGACCGGAGGAAAACAACCAATCAGAGCCGAGCTGGAGCCTTGCTGTCTCTAAACAGCTGTCACTCACTCTCATTTTACAGCTAAACTAGATGATTCTGAAAATATTTTACACAAGAAATAGGCATTACAGTAACAGAATATTGATTCATATTTGATCAGCGCTGCCTAGTTTGACAGTTTGAACAGAGTTTGCGAGTGATTGACGGCTGCTCTCTCTCTGAAATGACCTGGGATTGGCCAAAGTGCAAATATATTTTTGCAAGTGGCCCGCCACAGTTTCATAATGACCCGAAATTTTTTTTACACTTCTCAACAGGTAGGGTCCGTGCAGTCTGCCTGGGGTATTCGCGGGTCAGGGCCGGCCACTCGATGTGGGAGGATCCCCTTGTGTGACCTATCCCTGGCCTGGCTGGCCCTCGCCGAGTGCATTTCCTCCATGCTCGCTGCACCCTCTCTCACTGCGGGGAGGCACGGGGCTCCCGGCGCAACTGTCAACCAGGGCAGACTGTCCTCAGGTCTGCAGCAAGTTGTCAACCCACCCGACCCGTCTTGAAACAGGGGCCCCGTCTCGTTTACCATGCTTTGTGGGTGTGACATTTTTGCTGTGTCATCACCATTCATATACAACAAGTGTGAGAGACTAACCAGAGTTAATTCCACTTTATGGTCATTTGGATGCTGCAGTTTTTGGTGCTGTTGAATTGCATTACTCTAGTACTCTAGTGGTGTCAATCGGTCAGTACACCACTTTGGTCCTTACTAACATATCTCAACTACTGAATGGATTACCATGAAATTTTGTACATACATTTTTTGTCCCCAAAGAATGAATCCTACTGACTTTATTGATCCTCTGGCTTTTCTTCTAGCGCCATTATGCGGTTGCTATTTTTGGTATTGGGTTAAATCTCCACATCTGTTGAATGAATTTCCATGAAATTTGATGCAAATATTCAGTGTCCCAGAGGATGAATCATAATGACTCAGGTGATGTCTTCACTTTTCATCTACGGGCCACCAGCAGGTCAATGTTTTTACTTTTCCAGGGAAATAGCTCGGCATCTACTTGATGGATTGGCACCAACTTTTATAGACATTCATGGTCCCTAATGACTTTTCCTCTAGCACCACGAGCAGGTTGAAATCTTTGGTTCAGTGTGAAATGCCTCGACAATTATTTGGATGGATTGCCATGAAATTTTAATATAAATTGTAATAACTTTGGTGATCCCTTAACTTTTCATCTAGCACCATCACCAGGTAAAAAAAAGCTATTTAAAATCAATTCTTTTTTTAAATTATTTAAATAATAATAGTTATAGTTAAGTTAAGATGCCTTTTACAATGTAATTCTTTAATGTTTTTTAAATAAATAGTAAAATTTAAGTGGAAAAATACACTTCTCAAGCTTTTATCTTTTCTTGTACGAGGATACATTCTCATTTATATTATTTATATGAACTTCAGTGAGTTGTTGAATGAGCCTCCTTTATGTGAAATAACGGCATGTTTAATCACATCCAAATTGTTGTTCCAGTAGATTTATAAGAAGATGTTTTTACTTTGTTGCCTCTCCCTTTTCAATCTTTCTGCGGTGAGACCAGTGGCAGATTTAGGTGGTCAGGGGCCCCTAGGCTACTCTTTGAATGGGCCCCCCACCCTTACTCATCATGCTTTATTCATTACCAGAAATAGTAATTTAGTGACATGTGTAAAATGGCACACACACACACACACACACACACACACGCACACACACATACACACACACACACAGTAGTGTGTCCAGTAGTGACGTATTATTTGAAAACCAAATTGACCTTATGAACAAGGTCACATCATGGGGCCAGGTTAATTTTTTATTGTTTCTTATGGGCCAATAGGGGTAAAAGTTGTTTTGATTTTTTTCTTTGAAGTACATTAAAATAATTAACAAACATGCAGCCTCCTAGGCCAGCCTGTGCATTAATCCATCCCAGGGTGAGACACATAAAAAAAAAGATTTCCTGAAAGGTTTATGTTTGGTCTCGATCTTCCTCTTTCTCTCCACTGTGCTTTATCATAAGTGAAGCAGCACTGTGGCTGACTGATTAAACTGAGGGTAGTTTACACAGTACTTCCGATTTAAAACTTGCTGTGACAAAGATTTGCTCTTCTTAGAACAGCTCAACAGTCAGAATTACATCATAATTCAATGTTTCCTCATCAGAATACCAGGAGACAATCACATATGGTTGAACAATTCAAAATCAAATTTCACAAAGTGCAAATTTCTCCTAATTCAACCTGATTATAAGAGCTTCAGGATTCCATGTAGTTTATAGAACAGTCAGACTAATGCAAATAGATACTTCCTGATATGACAGACTTCACAGACCTCTAAAAGCAGCACTGTCTTTCACCTCTGGTGTTCGATTCTCTTATATACAGAACAGACATGCAAAACATGAGCGACAGCACTTCCTTGTGGTAAGCAGGCAAATGAGAAAACAAGGGAAAAAGGGAAAGGACTGCTGAGTGTTAGGAAATGAGAGATTTACTGGCTGTCAAATAAAGAGTGTAGTTGATCATTAAGTTATAATAACTTTCAATAAGGAAATGACAAATCACGTGAAGTAGGATAAAAGCACAACACGCTTTAGTTTTGACCTTCTTTCAACTGTGGGGAAAATCCTGCATCCATGTTGATGTGCTGTTACTATGGCTACCGAATATGTATCTTGGATAAGATCCTTTATTCACCAGTGATGCTAAATATTACTAAATGGCGCTAAATATCACTAGATACTAAAATCACCAGCATCTGTGTTCAGGTTCAGGTCATGACCATTCTGCCTCTCTCACAGACAGGTTAATAACTCTACACTATATCCTGAATAAGAATCCTGTTACATTGTGTGTTTTTCCTAATTTCAATGCATTCTGTAAGAGTGTGAAAATTCCAGTCTGAGGCTCAACCATGAGACAGCTTTCAGAATCACTATGTGTGTGTGTGTGTGTGTGTGTGTGTGTGTGTGTGTGTGTGTGTGTGTGATTTGATAGGTTGAATCATGATTTTGTACCATAGCATAGCAGCAGCATTTCGGGGGATCTATTAGCAGAAATGGAATATATTAATAACTATGTTTTCATTAGTGTATATTCACCTGAAACTGAGAATCGGGTTTTCGTTATAGCTTAAAATGAGCCCTTTATATCTACATAGGGAGCAGGTCCTCTTTACGGAGTCCGCCATGTTGCTCTGCCATGTTTTTACAGTAGCCCAGAACTGACAAACCAAACACTGGCTCTAGAGAGAGTCTTTTGCGTTTTTCGTTACCTGAAGGCCACTGTAGTTCTCCGACACGCTTGTGAAACTGCGATAACGTGAGCCACAGAGTGCAAAACCGTGGTACCGCCAGCCGCCGTCTGACTTCAGTTGCTCCTAAAGTAGCGATATTATGGTAAGGATGGCCTCTGAGCAAGGTGAACGGCGTTACCATGGTTTTGCACTTGGCGGCTCACGTCACCGCAGTCTTGGAAAGGAAGAAGTGAGCTGAGGGGTAGTTGGTTGCAAAATGCAACCACACCACTAGATGCCGCCAAATCCTAAACACTGTACCTTTAAGACAGCGCTCTCCACCACCATCATCAAAACATCAAATGAGGGAATATGTGATGGAGGAATGCTCTCCATCCCTCCTGTAGTAGTTTTATTTGGAGAGTCTATTATGAGGAACATTGAAGCTGTTCTGGATGCTTATGGTGGTCAAGCAACCTTATTCAGACACTTTTTTCTTTTACAGTACTTTTTTTTTTCACGTTACGTAAATATAATTAGTCAACTGGCTGTCAATTTTTTTTTCCCGTTGAGCACACATGCTCTCTTTCAACAAAACTGCGCTTCACATTTGGAAGCTGTCCAGTACACAGTTTAATCTACTGGGTAGCCTCATTGGAGCAGTTGGGGGTTAAAAGCATTGGTCAATGACACTTCAACAGTTGGTAATGTAACTCTACAGTAAAGTAACTCTATGCATTGGTCAGCTGGTCACAAGCCTATTTTAAACACTATAGAATAAAGTGGTGCATTAATGATCTCCTCAAATCTGATAGTTTTGTAATGTACAATACTTTGGTCTATTAAAGCAAGGGTTGGTAATCTTAAGAAACTAGCAAGAGTAAGCTAGATTTTAAACATTATCCAACCGAAAAACCCAGCCCAGTGTTGCCAACTCTTTCCCAAGAAAGTAGCTAGCAGCACTAGCTCCAAAAGTCCCGAAATCTATAGCGAGAAAGTCTGCAACACTGAAAGCCCATCCCTTCAGGCCGCCCTCCAAAGCCACTCCCCCAAAATTATCATTATGAACGTAAAACAACGAACATGGCTATTATTAGTACTCACAGTTGTCAAGCTAGCAGCTTTTGGAAGACTCCGATGCAATGAGTGCACGGGCAGAGTGCGCCCTGGTCAACACATTCTCACTCCCAACTCGTCAAATACCGCCGTTTGGTCAGTGCCCCTCGGTATTGGAGAACGACGTACTCCAATACCGAATATCTTGCATTTCTTTTGGACGGACCTGGGACGGCTTGTCAACATACGCTTGTTACATGCATCGTGTCCTTTCAAAATAAACATCTGTTTTCACAGGAAGTTAGGTTTAGGCAACACAGCCAATTACAGTTAGGCTTGAGGAAACGTTCGTGGTTGATGTTAACTTCACTGACGTATGATTCACATGATTACTGGGGGACTAACTGCTCACGTGACTCACAGGACTACATGACAAAATAAGTCACCGGTTACTTGTAGTTTCACATGGGACACAAACACTGGTCTCTTGGGTGTAAGTTCTGTCTTTGTTTGACCCATCCACCACCCCTTCCACCCCCCTGGAGTGGACACTCATGCTCTTAATACTACGTCACGTGCTCTGACCGTTGATTAACGCCGTTGGTGGGTTTACATTGGAGTTAGTTGAAAGTCCGGTACGTCGCTTACAGTTGCCAAAGGGTGCCTCCGTGCGTCAGTATCCGATGCCAAGGGTTACTTACCAAACGGTGGTATTTGATGAGTTGGGAGTGAGAATGGGTTGCAACAGGTAGGGGTGGGCGATATGGCAAAAATATCACAATTTTTTCAGGCAGGATCACGATCCGCGATCTTATCACGATTTTTTTTCATGCTGGTTTTAAAGACAATTTTGCAAGTTACTGAACATTACAACCAAAATAACTTCCCCATTTTAAAAAAACACAGCCCTATAAGCTAATAAAAAATAAGAAAAAAGAATAACAGGTCATTAAGGCCAAACAGATTTAATCAACTGTGCAATTCTGCAAAGTATGAACATTCAACAAGAATTTTGACTTGTTTTAGACTTTTGCATAAATCCCGTCCCAAAATGAACATTGTTTTCAAAAGGTAAACAACAACACTCAAGTAAAGTGCACTCTTGCTACATAACATTAAAGGAACCGAATTTGGAATGGTAAATCAGGTAGCTTATTAGACACAGATCCACAGGTGGAATATAGACAGCCGTAATAATTACTACTGTCAGCTCTCTCGGCAGATAGAAGGGTCGACACATTACTGACAGAGCCTCTAAATCAGGGGAACAGTGACTGTCAGTGATTCAGCTGTTTGTACACCAGCCATTATGCACATAAATACAGAGTCCTGCCCTTTTGCTCTTACTGTACCATCGTGTTTGCTTCGGTCCAGGTGGTGGATTGTGTGGCCTGCTAGCTGCACAGCAGTGTCGGGTATCAGCGGTTAAAGCCAGGTCCCCGTTATTAACATCACGCAGCAGTCCGTGACGGACTTGTTAGCTGCCATCTGTAGCTCCAATTCGTCCATCTTGTGAACGATGGATCTGGCGTTTGAGAGAAAGATGCTTGGTAGCGGTGGTTTGTGTGGCTGCTTCTTTAGCCTTGCCAGCAGCCCCATTTCTGCTTCCTCTCTCTACGCCGCCTATGTCGCATCTCGGAGCCGATAACAATCTACATAGACCCCCTGTGATCTGGAGATGTCCGCCGGTACGTTGTGCATCCTTTGAAAGTCGCTTGTAACGGCGGTACTGTGCTGTAATCCGATGTTGATTAAGTCTTGACGACTATACACATACTTTTCCTGACAAAACTCGACAAGCAAATCCAGCATACACACAAATAAGCACCAAACTACGAAGCAAAGAGCCGCTGCACTGACGGGCGCCGCCATCTTGAACCTACCATTAACTGCAACTGGTAGAATGTACACTGTAGCACAGTTCTACAATCTTGCTGTAAAGAAAAATCGTAGAAACATTTTAATCGTTCACAATTTAATATCGTCATATCGCTTACCCCTAGCGACAGGTAGCTTGCTAGGATTATTACAGTCCTGTGAAAGCCACAGATACCAGATTTTCTTTCCTTTTTTTGTCAGAGCATTTGATTTATTGATTGCTAAACACCACCTACCCTAGCTTTAAGTGTACTGAAGAAATTGGCTTGAAATAGGACTTTCTCATGAGGATTTTCTAACAATTTTTTTGTTTGTCCAATATGTAGAAAAGGGTCCCATTGACAACTACATCAGGTGATCTGACACTGATGTTTTTACTGTCCTGAGCATCAATTCAAAGTCTGGGGAAGCTGCTTTTATTCTCATGTTCCCAGTTGCGGGATCTGCCTTCCTGAGGATCTGAGATATGTTCAGTCTATTGCCAGAAGTTTGCTTTTTAAGTAACTTTTCTTTTTGCTGTCGCCTTTTAGTGAGTACTGTCCCCCATTAACAGTTTTCATGTTTTCTTTTTGTATGCTTATTGTAAACTGGTTTTCTTAATGTCTTGAATATGACATTTACTTTTTATTTATTTATTTTTTTTCATTGTAGTGGAGAACAGGGTTGGTTGTCACATTTGTTAGATCTCGCTCTCTAGAGGGAGCTGTTACAATACATTGGTACTAGGGCTGTCAAAGTTATTGCAATAATAACACCAACGTCAGGCCTGGCCGATATTCTTTCGGAGTTTGTAATGGGCTCAGTTTTAAAGCTAAAGATAAGCTCCAAACTTACCCTAAATTTTGGCGAGGAAAACTGGCATTGCCCTTTTCAAAGGTCCCTTGACCTCTGACATTGAGATATGTGAATGAAAATGGGTTCTATGGGTACCCACGAGTCTCCCCTTTACAGACATGCCCACTTTATGATAATCACATGCAGTTTGGGGCAAGTCATAGTCAAGTCAGCACACTGACACACTGACAGCTGTTGTTGCCTGTTGGACTTGAGTTTGCCATTTGAGCATATTTTTATGCTAAATGCAGTACCTGTGAGGGTTTCTGGAAAATATTTGTAATTGTTTTGTGTTGTTAATTGATTTCCAATAATAAATATATACATGCATTTGCATAAAGCAGCATATTTGTCCACTCCCATGTTGACAAGAGTATTAAATACTTGACAAATCCACAACCCCACAATGGGGATGGTTGTCACAAGTGCAAAAGATGTATTTTTGGCAGTCCCTATCTTTTGAACAGAATAAGCTCAAGGAGAGTAAGGTCACTCCTTTGCTACTTGACACTTTAGGCTTCCATTACACATTGAAAAGGAATCTTTTAAGGATACAGTTTCTGATAGATTCAAATTAAAGTAAAAAAGTGTGATGACCAACCCTGTTCTCCCCTTTATGAACTATTCTATAACTTTAAATAAAGAATAGAGTAAAGTTTGCCTACAGGTATATAGAAAAATAAGAAACCCATCTTCCCTTTGATTCTGAGGAACTGATGCTGATATACAGTATCTGGCACTCTTATCATTGCTGAATACATGTTTATTTCTGCATGAATATGTGCGTGCGTGAATGCAAGTGCCCTCAGGAAATGGTTAAGATAAGTGGAATGTCAACTTCCTCAGAATACTATACTTCTATGTTTGCAAATAGTCAGAAACACACACAGAAAGAAAGAAATGATGGTGAGAGACAGACAGACAAACAGCCTCTATCACTCTGGTATTTTGTTATTCAATTGTTTCTCAGAATGTTGTCTTGTTTAGGTTGGATATGAGTCCACAAATGTGTGTGTGTGTGTGTGTGTGTGTGTGTGTGTGTGTGTGTGTGTGTGCGTGTGTGTGTGTGTGTGTGTGTGTAGGCAGCTGACCCTGCAGTGAACAGGGCCACTGTGTGAGACCACAGAGAGACCATTCTTCACTGGGACACAAACACTCTCACACACACACTACACGCTCACAGCCCCCCCCCCCTCTCGCTCACTCTTAATTCGTCACACACACAATCACACATGCAGAGGGTGCAAGAGAGTCACTTGCCGTCGTTGTCTCGATCCCCTACACTCACACTAACACACACTCTAGCATAGTCTCACTCTTTCTGTTTCTCCCCAACACACACAGTGACACAGTGACTGTGTCCCACAACATAATGACCCTTATTTTGCTGACTGTGATTCACTGGTTCGGTCAGGAGACTGGAATGTCAAGCTCCATCTCTTCAATATATTTTACACTTAAAAACATAAGTTCATGGGTAAAGCTAAAAAAAATAGATAATGTGTGCAGATGTTTTGCCATGTGAGGTGAAATATGACAAATATTTTTCTAGTAACATATTTTTGCTGTCAAATTTTTGACCTTAAAGAGAGCATTTAATGTAAGAGAGACTATAAAGTAAGTTCCAAGTGGTGTTCGACACTAAATTGTTAACATAAATCTGTTCCTGGACAGTTTACATCACCTCAATTAGGTTAAATTATGTAAGAAAGACCAGTGTATTATAATTTTTGACAGCAAAGGAGCACACATCAGTTGAGGAGTGGTGTAACATGATGATGGTGTGATTGGGTTATGTTTTTGGGTTACATGGTACTATCACCTTATGTGCTGATAGTCTTAAAGCTAGGGTTGGTAATCTTCTTCAAAAACAGTTTTGTTATATTTGTTTACATTCTCTTTACATTCCAACAGCAATCAATAAATCAAATGCTCTGACAAAAAAAAGAAAAAATCTGGTATCTGTGGCTGTTGCAAGACTGTAATAAGCCCGTCCAATCATTTCATTCAGCCCAAATTAAATGTTTGGACGGGCTACCTGCCTGTCTACATACCTACCTGACTTTTGGAGCTAGTGCTGCTAACGTTAGCTTCTTTCATTGGAAAAGAGTTGGCAACACTAGGCTGGGTTTGGATCATTTTTAAAATGTAGTGTACTCTTGCTACCTTCCCAATATTACCAACCCTAGCTTTAAGTTACACGGCAGAACACAAAATGCTAGTGATGTTAGCTAGCTAATATTAGCAACTACAAAAGCCCACTTTCAAGACCAAACTGTAGCAGAACTTTGTCACCCACTATAACACAGCATAAGTCAGTTAGTTATGGATTAAAAAATTAAAAATTAAAATAATGTGTATGTCATGGATGTTGTGGTAATTTTACTTGAATTGGCTGGACAATTAGCTTATTTAGCTAATTATAGCTGGTGCACTGGTGATGATGAGCATTGGGTCAATCAATGTTTCCAACAAATTTGTCATGCAAAAACATAGCTGTTATTAGTGACAGTTGTTGAGGTAAGTAGCCAGCACTAAGGCTGCTCTAATGTAACACAGGGTGTGGGCTAATTACTGGAGAACCTGCTGTTGAGTTTGGAACAGCATCTTTATTCAGTCAAGCCACACTTCCACCTGTATGAAGTCTGGAGAAGCCTGGCACACACTTAGCTCACATGCCAGCCTCCGCACTGTCAAGCCTGCACCAGGGCATTACAGAACTATGGGATACAACAGGTGCTGTTATATTTAGCCAGAAGAAACTTTTTGCTACATTGCAATACACTTCACTTTCTCATCACGTTTTCTGATTCTGTGCTATCCTGGCAAAAATAACACTGTCAGTCAGTAATTTTTTAAATGTGGTTACAATTGGTCATTTTCACAGCAGCCATTTTGGCATTAACAACATTAATTATGGCCCTGTTCCATTTACAGTAGGTGGGCCGGGGCCCTGGTATTGTGCATGCTGGCTTACTGGGGCCGTGATACACTAAATAGAATGGGATCGTAATTCATTTTATCAATTACACCTGTGTTTACCTGCAATGACATGTCAAAATGGCTGCTGTGAAAAGGGGACTCAGAGCTGGATTTTACCCAATTGACCTTTGTCATAGCAGGAAAAGCACAGGTGTGAACCAGAATGATCAATAGGCCCTCTTTCACAGCAGCCATTTTGACATGTCATTGCAGGGTAAACACAGGTGTAATCCATACCATTAATTATGGCCCTGTTCCATTTAGGTGGGCCAAGGCCCTTGTATTGTGCATACTTGCTCACTGGAATGGCTGTGACATACTAAATAGATATGGGACCATCATTTATTTTATCTGTGTTCTACCTGCTATGCCATGTCGAAATGGCTGCTGTGAAAAGGGCCTATGGCCCTGAAAGTGTGACACATAATTTGATTCCAGCAATAATTCATATTATTAATTACTCCTGTTCTATCACATGGCAAAATGTATGCTGTGAAAGCTCTATTACAGCTTAAAGCTACCTTTACACGGTGAACCGTGATGTTTCCAAAATGTTTGTTGAAAAAGTTCAAGGATATGATAAAATAACAGAAAACAACCTGCCTCCAAACGAGATTAAAACAAGTAATGTAGTAATATGTAGAAAAATTAGGGCTGTCAAAGTTAACATGATAATAACACAAATTAGTTTTAATGCCACTAATGTCTTTAATGCATTAACGCAACTTGCGATTTTTAGGTTGTAGTGGGCTCAGTTTTAAAGCTAGAGTGAAGATGTCATACTAGCTTGTCGTGAAGGAGGCTAAATAACACTCCACACTTGCGCTAAATTTTGGCAAGGAAAAATTGGCATAACTATTTTCAAAGGGGTCCCTTGACCTCTGACCTCAAGATATGTGAATGAAAATGGGTTCTAGGGGCACCCACGAGTCTCCCCTTTGCAGACATGCCCACTTTATGATAATCACATGCAGTTTGGGGCAAGTCATAGTCAAGTCAGCACACTGACAACTGTTGTTGCCTGTTGGGCTTGAGTTTTGCCATGTTATGATTTGAGCATATTTTTTTATGCTAAATGCAGTACCTGTGAGGGTTTCTAGACAATATGTGGCGGTACTGACTCCCCAGACTTCAGCTGATCAGGCAGAAGACTGAGAACCAGTTCTCATCCACATAAAAATACAAAAAGAATGCCTCCTTAATAACAATAATAATAATAATAATGAACAAATGCCTCTTCGATAATAAACAAATACCTCTTTGATAATAAACAAATGCCTCTTCGATAATAAACAAATAAGGAAACTGAAATATTGTATTTATATTTATTTTTCCTTTTACCCTCCTTTAAAGTTTCCCTAAATGAAATTGACCAAAAGAAATGGGTATAAAGGGGTTTCAGTGAAAATCAACAAACGAACAGAATAACAAAATAAAGCCTGCAGGCGCTAGGCTATCGTGAGGCAAGCAAGATCCTTGCACGAAAAGCACCTAATCGTCCTAATGCAGGTAACCTAATTGAAGGGTGTTTATTTTGTGTTTCCCCAACTAGGATGGTCAACACTCTCTCAATCAGCAAAACACAAAAGAGCACAGGAATCTCAAAAGGGCCTAAACCAGAGTTGCTGGCTTGGCTGATAATATATGTTGCAGTTAGTAAAGGAATAATCAGAATGACACTGGGTGTGCAATTTCCCACCTCTCTTAAGCCCTACAGAAAGGACGTCGTCACACCCTGATTTGCCAAGAGGGGAATGCACCAAGCTGCTCTCAACTATCATTTAAAAGCCAGTCCCCACACCCTGCGCACCAGTTGAACTGAATAAGCCTCCAATCACTCAATAACTCAACCAAAAAAAATAATTTGGGAAAAGGGGAACGACAGCAAGCACCAGAGAATGGCCGACTGCCACAAATATTTGTCATCTTTTTGTGTTAATTGATTTCCTGGAATAAATATATACATACATATGCATATAAGATAAGAGTATTAAATACTTGAAAAATCCTGCTTTAAGATACATTTTAAATAGATAAAAATGTGGGATTCATTTGCAATTAATCGTGATTCACTATGGACAAATGCGATTAATCGCGATTAAATGTTTTACTCGATTGACAGCCCTAATTAAAATGCATGATGTATCCAACAACATTAAGGAGCTACTGGGACAGCTATGAGACAAGTACCTGCAACATGCCCAGAAAGGGCTGCAGTGTTCAGTGTAGTCACTGTAAGAGCCTGAGTATGTACTGATGTGGTTGTGCAATTTTCTTTCAGTTAACTTTAGTACTACATAATAATTTATTCTCACTTACTTCTGTTATTTATTTACTAACTACTCAATTTCAAAATGTATTTGCAATTAGTGATTAGTGATGAATGACTGGGACTGGGTTCTCTTGAAATAACGTGAGGACTGTGAAGTACTCCACACACAAACACGCACGAACACGGACACACGGAGAAACACGTGGAGAGATTGTGTAACGTTTGTTTAATTTTTTTTTCAGTCAGCTGCATATGGACTGTATAACCAGGCTGTTGTTAGGGAAGCAAAAGTTCCTCCTCATCGTTTTTTTATAGGGTTTACTGGATGTCAAGTTATCCGAGTGCTTTTAAGAAAAAAAAAAAATCACTTCCCAGGAGCACAACTCAGGACCGTCAAGTGAAACGAAGTTAATGCAACCAGAGACAGGATGATGTAACTTTCACAATTAACCATTCAAATGAAATAAATAACAAATAAATAAATACATATATAAATAAATGATAACAAATAAATAAATAAATAAATAAATACATAAATAAATAAATAAATAAATAAATAAATACATAAATAGTGTATATAGTGACAAAGAAAGTGCAACTTCCAAAAGGCTCGAGCAACTTCAAAACACACCTGTTCTGATACAAAATCTAAATTACTTTCTATTATATTTCTGATAATTTCGGTTTAATCTCGTCTCTTCATTAATTTACAAATTAAAAACACAAATCTGTAAGGCTTTACAGGTCCGCTGGTATCGGCCATTATTTTGAAAGGTCTAACCGGAAGTGGTGTGTTTGGCGCTGACTAGCTTGATGCTACTAGCTAAACTTCAGAATGAACCCGACAAGAGGAAAACCCGTTAGTTTGTAGAGGAGAAACTGTGACCGTCCATGTTCTGTCCACAAATATCAACCCGCTGACAAATTTATTGAAAGCAATGTCGAGAGAAAACACCACTCGAAGTTTGGACAGCATAGACCTCGCTGCTTTAAGAGTAAGTTTTAAAGTGCTGTCTTGCTTTTTAATGAAATGTTTGAGTAGCTAGCCTAAACACTGGAGGATGTGGTGGGTGTTGCTTGAAACTTAACGGTAGTTTCAAGCAACAACTCAACTTGAGCAGTCAAGGATTTTGTTTCCCTCTTGTCTAACCGTCAACTCTCGCGACTCTCTTATGTACTTTTAATGAAACTTTTTTTACCGTGTCCTAACTCGGTGTTAATGTGTAGAGAGCCTAATAACGCTACCCTGTTCTGTCTGCACTGTGTCCTGTTTGGTGTAGCTTTAAAAGCTACAGTGTTTACACTCAGGATTTTCCTTTGACTGCCTTTCTGAACAGTTGACATGCAACAAGTGAAAGCAAACTAAACTAAACTTTGTGTTGGCATATTTATAGACAGAAAAACAAAAAAAATGCATTATAGTTAGTGCCACATAACTGTTTTAACCCAGTGCACATAATTCTAATACTTAATGGCTAGTGTTTTTATGCTAGTTTATGGAAAATGTCTCTTTTCATTTTGTCATTGGTACAATATTTCTGTAATAATATTAGTATCCCCATGGGAAATGACAGTGTGCCTGTATTACTCAAGAATGTTTGTTGTCATGTAATGTGATTTTATATATCTTTAGGTGATAATATTGCTATAGTCAGTAGAGCTGGGACGATACACCTATCTCCCGATTTGATACTATCCCGATACTTGGGTGCCGATTGTATTGCGATTCTACAAGTATTGCAATTTTATATTATGATTTATTGCAGTTTTTGTTAACTTTTTTAACACTACACCATGGGAAAAAGTTGAATCATACACTTCTGGGGACTTTTAATTTGAAAAATATCTAAATTAATACATTGAAATGTTTGATTTTCAGCATGTATCTAGTCAGGAATGTCCTGAAGTTAAATTTATCAGGCATTATTTATTACATTTTTTCCAGCAACCCCAAAATCAAAGAATAAAGACTTTTCCCTTACAAATTAGTGGTATTTACTTTTAATTTACAAGGGACATGTAATGTTTTATACTTCTGGTGAATATAATCCAATCATTCTAATTCCATTTATTTTCCAAGTATTTTGTATATACAGTTCCCTTTGTTAACACCTTATTTTGAAAACCGGATATAGTCACATGTATACTTCCACTAACTTCGTCAAGTCCGTCTCTAGCTCTCCAGTCAGCTCCGTTCTCTTTATACATCCATGGTCAGCTCCATCGGGCCGATTGAATGCATTTAACATTAATATCAGTATATTGGTGCTCTACAGTTGTGGCGTTGGCCGATTTGACCACGGAGATGAGAGTGACAACTAGAGGTCGACCGATATGGGTTTTTTATGGCCGATGCCGATGCCGATTTTTTACAGAATCAGGACAGCCGATGGCCGATATATGATGCCGATTTGTTTTTGCCGATATGTTTGGCTCGTTTTCTTTTTTTCCTCCATCTGATAAAATATAACAGCTTAATAATAACAAATGATACACAAAATTTCTTAACTTAAAGATAGGGTTTACGATGTTGGAAAGCTAGCATAATTTGAAAGTAGCATCGCCTTAGGAGCTCCGTCTAAACCCACCCCCTCCCCTCGAAACTCCTTACAAGGCAACGCCCCCCACAAACATGCACGAGAACTGCCGCATCGTAACTACTTCACATTTTTCGTAGCTATTTCATCACTAAATTCACTTATGAAAAATTTTGAGGCGAGAAATCAACTGTGTAGATTTAGAATATTGACAGTTTTACGATGTTAGATGGCGAATCAAACATTAGCTCCACCGTTGTCGGAGTTTAGAAGCTCCACAAACTGCCGGCACAGCTAGCTAGCTCCTGCCGGGATCGCCACCTCTCCAGCCGGGCATTCACTCACAGACCCCGCTATGAGCTGGCTGGAGCGAGACCTCGAATCTCTAGAAGAGACGCAGCTGACACGCAGCTGAGACGCGCGTCTCACGCGGGCAGTGTGGATGTGCCTGCTTGCCAATCGGCCTAATAATGCTCAGGCATTGGCCGATGCTGATTATGAAAAAATGTCAAAAAATCGGCCCGATTAAGCACGTTACCGCAATACGATAACGTTTCCTGTCCATGACAGAGTTGGGATGCAGCTTTAGCCATGATGTCTAGCTCTGCTTTTCCTGGTAATGTGTGAAACCCAAAGTATTTCCATACTTTACTGTATGTGTAGTGTTTACCACTTTGGATTTAAAATGTAAGGGTGCAGGTCGTAATCCCGTGGACCCTCGGCGGTTTTCTACCCTCCGGCAGCGGCCGGCAGCTGTTTGTTATGGTTGATGGATACAGAATGGATATGACGTCATGTTACTCAGACTACAACAATAAAAGCGGTAACTTCCTTCTACCTCTGTATAGACTCAAATGAAGCAAATATATCGATTCTGGCATTAAAAAATCGATTTCAAAATCGTAAAAAAAAAAACATTGCGATACATAGATGAATCGATTTTTGTCCCCACCCCTAATAGACAGTGAAGCCAAGACCTATAATATGACATTTTCAATGATTTTCAAGCCGTATTTTCATTCCTTGTAGCTCACAATGTTATCCACATTTGCAGTCCCACTTCCTCAGTCTCCATCCCAGTATAGCACTGCATTGTTCTTCTCCCTTTGCCCACAGTACTGAGTATGTAAAGCTGCTGTATCATAGTTTTGTTTGGCATGAACCTGTTGCATTATGACTTTGCAGAAATGTACCATTTTCTATACCGTTAGTTCACTTTTAGTTATATTCACCTGTCGTGCTGTTTGCTCAGCTTTGTTTTCTTTATTTGACTCAGCTCTCCCTGTTCCTCTTTCCTTTATCTTGACCACTTTTTATTTTCTTTCTAGGATCCAGCAGGTATCTTTGAGTTGGTGGAGGTGGTTGGCAATGGAACCTACGGTCAAGTGTACAAGGTGAGCACTCCCATGATGCTTTTCTGTCCATCTTTCCCACTTTAATAGAGTGCTACATGAATGAGTCCTAAAACCCGGAAATGAGTTAGCATTTTAGCACTTCCGGTTCCCTCGTCTGGAAGTCAGTGGGTTTTTTGAATGGGTTTTTAGTTAGATGCCTGAAATAAGGTCTGTGGTTAACACAAGCTGAAGAGATTTTAATGTTTTGTTCTGCAACATAAAATACATCAATAAATACCCCACTCATGAATATTGAAGCCTTTTTTTGTCTTAAAAAAGGTGGTTGCTAACAAGTGGCTAAATGAGACTACTAAACGTCATCACGCTAACTCCTCCAGCGTTACAGCCTCGTTGTGTATACTCACGCTCATGCAACTGTGGTGTAGTTTGTTTTTTTAACGTTCTTTATGGCCTAACGTTGGCTTTTTACTTCTGGCGATTGCATTTACACTTCAAAAATCACAAAAGTGGTGTTCATTTGTGAAGATTATCTTGCTGAACAAAATGTGTAAGTATCATAAACGTATGTTTGCAACAAAGCTTATTTTCTGCAATAATCCAAAACCCAGTTGAAAAATCCCATTGGCTTTTTGTGGAGGGAACCAGGGTGATGCTAACTTCCTGGTTGGCCTACGAAAATGCGTCATCCCTGGAGCACTCTATAGGTGTTTGGTGCATGCATGGAAGAACATAAACAAACTGTCATACTGATACAAACCTGTATGTATTGTCAGGTTTTCATTTAACATTGTTTATATGGAAGTTAGTTAGATCATAAAAATTGCTTTTCGTAGTTAAAAAACGTCTCACAAGCTGCACACCGTAAGCCTCCAGCAGCCTTGAGACATGCAGACACACAGTATATTACAGTATCTAACACGTCACTTCTGGTAAAACTTAGTATATGTAGCTATTCCAGTTAGTTAGGAGGAAAAAGAAGAAATTCTCAGCTGACTGAAATATCCTGTTAGCTCTTACAAACAGAACACACACACACACACACACACACACACACACACACACACACACACACACACACACACACACACACAAACACCAGCATCTGCAGCATCTTTTAAAGGCCCTGGGTGGGGCTCACTTCCTTATCGAAATATTTGTTTGTGTATGAGTGGTTTGTGGTTACAGGAGGTGTTTAGTCTTATTTAGGTCTGTGCAGATGGTTGTGCCCTAAGTGCAAATCATGTTAACGTGCTTCTGCAATACCACAAACTGTGTGTTACTATACCTATGTGGAACACTTTCAGTTTTGAGTATTAGAAAATGAGATCCTTCCATAATGATTGTGAAACAGAGCCTTTGTGAGTCAATTTTAGGTGTGTGTTACAGTTTGAGTCAGGTCAAAAGACTACAATTGTTTGTACTATCTTCAGAGATTTAAAACCTCATTACTGCTGGGCTGCCTTAGTTGGATATACCCCCCCTACCTGCCATATCGCAAAGAAAAGACAAATAGACCTGTTTTTAAAGAAGATGATGTCCAATAGCTTTAATCCCAAATTGACTATGCTAGAGGGATGAAGTTGTATAAGGAGGAATGTTATTCCTGCAGCACTAGACATGTAAGAGCTTATTCAGCTCAGGTTCAGCCAGGTCACTTTTAGACAGACATTGCTTTGTGGCTAATTAGTGTGGCACAAATATATTAATATCAACAATAACTACTTTTGGAAAAAGTGACTTTGGGGTGGTTTCCCAAAATATATGTGTTATATATAGCTTAAAGGGTAAGAGTATGAGTTAAGGTAGAGGATAAAAGTTTAGTGTGTAAGAATGAATGAATGAGGTCTGTGGATGGTTCTCACAAGTGTGTGTGAGTGTGTACGAGACAGAAGGTGGGTGTGTGCCTCGATTGCCACTTGATTTCCTGAAAGAGGAAATGTTGCAAGAGATGTACAGGACAGTCAGGCCTGTGTTGGCCTTTAAACAGGGTGCTTTTACGCAAAGGTAAAACATCACAAATTTCAGCCAATGACTCAAGTTCATTGATGCTTTAACAAGGAGAAACATCCTAATATGGATGAGGGGAACTTGTGGCAATGATTGTGATGTTTTTCATGTGAAGATCCCACAAACAAGGCAATATAGACTAGAGGTCGACTGATTTATCGGTCGGCCGATTAATCGGGCCGATTATTTGACATTTTTTCATAATCGGCATCGGCCGATGCCTGAGCATATTAAGCCGATTATCAAGCAGGCACATCTGCGGGCAGCCCAGTGTTGTTGTGTCTGTGGAACACGTGTGACACCGCCCCTTGTGTGTCAATCAAATTGCCGTTCTGCCGGGAGAAACCGGTAGGCTTAAATTCGTCTCTTTCAAAGCCCTATATATTTAATTGGTTAGATATGAAATGCTCCGACGTTATTGGTTCTGTTTTTGGTAACGGAGAATTTCTCTCCGTAGGTGACGTCAGCTGTGTGCGGGGCGGAGCAGCTTTCACATGCACGCTGCTGCAGCGCAGACACACACACACACACACAGAGCTTCTGCTCTTAGTAACTGTGGCGGAGAAAACTAAACTTATAAAGCGTGATTACACTTTACTAGAGTTGATGCTGACAATGCTTGTCATAAGTGCAAGTTTGCGTGTGAGGGCGGAAACACGAGCAATTTGTCGAAACATTTAGCAAAAAGTTCACTTCCTCATTAAACGTGTCTATGGGCCCTACATAGCGTCTATGACGTCACTGGCCTGTTTGTAGTCCGCAGCATAGCAGATATGAGCAGCAGGCTGTGTAATACGAGTGAACAAAGTTATTATTATGTTTTGATCACTTAGATTATGGCCATATAGCTTGTAACAGTGTCTGTCAACAAAAATAAATAAAAAACATGCTTTAGGACAGTTTTGGAAAGGTGCTTAAAAGGTTTTGAGCCCTGTACTATTACTACTATTAACCATCATGCACAAAATAAAATATGCACTGCAGTGCAGACACAAAGTGCAAATTAGAGAGACAGACCATAAGTGTTGTTCAATAAATGTTTACTTAAGTTAAGACATTTTGTGTATTATGTGTTATTATTAAGCTGTTATATTTTATCAGATGGAGGAAAAAAAGAAAACCAGCCAAACATATCGGCAAAAAAAAAATCGGCCTCATATATCGGCCATCGGCTGTCCTGATTCTGTAAAAAATCGGCATCGGCATCGGCCATAAAAAACCCATATCGGTCGACCTCTAATATAGACTACAGACAATTTCAAAAGGTGTTCTATCTGAGAACATTTTGTTTTGTAAAGTGTTGCATGAAATCACAGACCTGGAAATGGGAATTGCTACAGTATAGACAATAATGATAGTGTGTAATGCTAACAGGCAATCAATTGGACCTTAATGTGGACTATGCAGATCTGTTTCTGTGTGAGTGTGTGAGTATGTGAGTGTGTGAGTGTGTTTTCAGCCATTTTCATGGGAAAACAGGACAGGAATAGGGCCTTTAGAACAATGACTTATGCTACACACACACACACACACACACACACACACAAACACACACACACACACACACACACACACACACACACACACACACACGGCCGCTTAAGAAAACACTTGTGGATTGATTGGGCTTTTCCTCTGTTTATTTATTTGTGTGTTGCATTTTCATTACATTGCATTTTTAGCATTTATTAATGTTACATGAACAAGAAATCCAGCAACAGATGCTCAGATCTTAATTCTAAGCTTGAACCTCTGTATTGCCGTTACACACGTTAATAAGTGCAAGTTACAAAATAAGAGAGTACAACAGAGGAAAGTTAGCTACAATTCCCATGGTGTGTCACCATCACAGCATGATAACAGAACATGTATTTATTATGTACAGTATATAAGTGTTTAGTGAGACAAGAACTGTGCAGAGCAGGTCAACAAAACATTGACCTATACTGTGCCTAGATTGTGAAAAGACTTCAAGTCCCAAATACAAAGCATTACGAGACAAATCTGTCATGGATTTATATTAGGGCTGTCAAAGTTAATGCGATAATAACTAGGGGTGGAACGGTACGTGTATTTGACCCGAAACGTTCGGTACAGGACGATCGGTTCGGTCCACCACATCCTTTCGGTACGCCGTTACCCAAACAGCTGTTTATGTCTACTACTCGAACGCGCGGAACAGAAACTGGAGCTTGAGTTCTACCCAGAAAGTTTTGGCAGCGCACCAGGAATGATAGCAGGGCTGTAGCGGCGCAGTAGCTCATGGTAGTCAAGCTAAACTGACAACGATTTGTGTCAAACTGTGCACTGCCACTGTTCAACTGAAGTCGGGTTTATATGTGGACACTTGAAACATTTAATTACAACGGCATCACCCGAATGTGTCGATTAGCGGAGCGAAACAAAAGCAGAATGGACGGAGAGTCCGTTCCCGCACAGCATTCGGGCAGCCTCCCACTGCAGATTCACGACGTGCCAAAGTAATATCTAATGCTATAAGAGTGTTTATCGCTGCATATTCAACCACACTTGATTGTAAACAATACAGAATTAAAGCATATGGTCAAAGTGCGTGAGCCTTAACGTGTGAATTTTAGTCTGTTGTACCTGCCCTGTATAAACTAGCATAAGCAGCAGTTGATGATTTACCAATAGCCTTAAGATGGAACATTACATTTACATTACAGACATTTGTGATTTTATTTTTGGAATTTATTTTTTCTTATTGACAATATGTCAGTATTTGAGTGCCTTAACTGTTATAGTAAGAATTATGACCAATGAGCCACTGTTGAATGAGTGGGAGATAAAGACGCGCCCCCTTTATGAGAGTCACACAGTGAGCATCCCTCTGAAGTAGTGACACAAGCAGTGACAGATTGGAACCTGGAGAGGGGCAACAGAACAATCCCTGTAATGTGTTTTATATTTATTAATTATTTTTAAATAACACAGTGGTACAGAAATCCAACCGTATTCCTTTCCAAATACAGCACTTTTTGAGTGGAAAAACTAATCTTTCAATTAAGAGCTAATTAAGAGGGAATTGAGACATACTGTATGTTATACTGTTTTTTGTTGTTGTTGTTGTTGTTGTTGTTGTTGTTGTTGTTGTTTTTAGCATAGTGCTGCTTAATCTCATGCTTCAATTTATGTCCTGCCAGTTGATGGCCTTAGTCTATAATTTCATCATATTTATATGAAAATAACAAAGCTGCATTTTTTGTTTGTACTAATTACTGTAAAAGACCTATTCTTTCAATTAAGATCTGTCAATGAAGAAGTGTTTATGTTCTTTATGTAAGCCAAACTTTTGTTAACTTATTTTTGCCAAATAAATGAAAAGCACGTTGAAATCAGAACATGACCTCCCTGCTGTACCATAAATGTACCGAACCGAACCGAAAACCGTGACCCCAAAACCGTGATATGAACCGAACCGTGAATTTTGGGAACCGTTCCATCCCTAATAATAACGCATTAACTCCAATTCGTTTTAACGCCACTACTTTCTCTAACGTATTAACGCAACTTGTGATTTTTTTAGGTTGTAGCAAGCATTGTAGCGGGTTTTAAAGGTAGAGTGAAGATACTTGCATCATATGAAACTAGAAAAACCTAAGGAATCCATTGGTACCAACCATGTCATACTAGCTTGTCGTGAAGGAGGCTAAATAACGCTCCAAACTTATGCTAAATTTTAGCGAGGAAAAACTGTCATGGCCATTTTCAAAGGGGTCCTTTGACGTCTGACCTCAAGATATGTGAGTGAAAATGGGTTCTATGGGTACCAACGAGTCTCCCCTTTACAGACATGCCCACTTTATGATAATCACATGCAGTTTTGGGCAAGTCATAGTCAAGTCACCACACTGACACACTGACAGCTGTTGTTGCATGTTGGGCTTGAGTTTGCCATGTTATGATTTGAGCATATTTCTTATGCCAAATGCAGTACCTGTGAGGGTTTCTGGACAATATTTGTCATTGTTTTGTGTTGTTAATTGATTTCCAATAATAAATATATATACATACATTTGCATAAAGCAAGCAGATTTGTCCACTTACATGTTGATAAGAGTATTAAATACTTGACAAATCTCCTTTTAATGTACATTTTGAACAGAAATAAAATATGCAATTAATTTGCGATTAATCACGATTAACTATGAACAATCATGATCGTGATTAAAAATTTTAATTGATTGACAGCACTAATTTTTATTTTAAAATATAGAGTCACATTGTGAACATATTGAGATGCTGAGACCACTGTCAGCGTGTTTTTTGTTCTAATTCTAGCACACTACTAGTGTGCTACATGTTTCTATTTTATTTATTTATTTGTTTCTTACTGTTGTGTAAATGCTGGCAGGAGAAAGCAGGACCCAAATGCCAAAACAGAGAAATGTTTTTGTGAAAAGCAGTTTTACTAAGGTCTAAAATCGATTTACAGTCTTGCAGTTAGCAACAGGCAGGGTCAGGTCAGGTCAGCCAAGTGGGTCAAACAGATCTGATGGGGCAGGCAGCAGGTCAAAAAATATAAACCACATAACTAGAAAATGAAAGACAACAGGTTGGAAGGAATGGCTGGAACATCATGATATCTTAGCTTCATTGACCTTCTGGCAAGTGTGTAGGAAAAAGCTGTCCTCTATGTGTTCTATGTTATGGAATTACAAACAAGGAGGCAGGTGATCTCTAGAAGGGCGAGACTAAGTAAGGACAGACGGCAGTGGAGGCATGACAGTATGTGGAAAATTCAAATACACACACAGGGACTTTGTAACGAACAACTTTAAGGATGAAGAGGCGGAGGAGGGAGCTGGAGCGAGATGTTTATCTGCACACAGCAATAATGTGCAGTGTGTTGTAGTCCCTGCTGAAAACCACACTGATCCACTGTCTGTTGTTTGGTAAAGTGGTTTGTAGTTCAGCTTAGGTTATGTTGCCAATTAGCTCTGCTCTAAATTGAAGCCTTACAGCTGACCTATGTCTAGCATCAGGAGCTGATTGTAGTGATTGCTAAATTTCACCATGACTCACGTTTTGATCCACTAATTGCTAGTTAGTAGTCAGATATCATATCGACCAAAACCCTGGTGTCAGTGGGAACTGACACTAGAGGCGAGTGAGCCCCATTAGCCTCATTTTCATTTTAATATGGCGGAACGGCCTCCTGGTCAGCAGACTGGATTTTCTGACATGCTAAGACAGGCACAAATAGAAGTAGTAGAGAGTCAGATGGAGAGTAGAGAGGGCTGGAGAAAACAATCAGGCCTTTTCAACCAAATTGCCTCAGGAACCGAAAAGTGAGGAACTCAAAGAATCTTCAGTGCACTTGTTTTTTGCATTTCCACCACATCTTAAGAACTGAGATGATTAGAAATCAGAGCAATAACAGATTAAAAAGCCACCGTGTAGGTTGAGACATAATTTTAGCACGAAAACAAGACAACATACAGTCATCACTGTTGTATGTGAGTGAATAGATGTTGGGAAAGAGAAGTGCAAATTTTGGAGAGGGCAGGGAGTGTTGAAAACGAAATGCAAGACCCAAAGTGGAGAGGATACAATAAGAGTTTTGTTCCGGTTATTTGTGTATCAGTAATGAAACTTGTGTTTGACCCGTCCGTGACATTCAGTGCAGCAAACTCCACCCTTGTAGTTTTTGACAGGCTGGAAAGCAGTGGCATGGTAGCAGGGAGGTTTTGAGGACAAAAGAACTAAAACTGGATCCAGGTTCCTGCAGTATAAATGCAGGTAAAGTTCCTTAAGGCTGGCCCACACTAAAAGATTTTTCAAATCTTAACAGATGTTGAAAATGTGAGAGACCCCACATATAACGACATGTTATGATAAATTTAACAGCTTTGTTCCTATAGTGTGTGGAGAGCAACGATTTGGCCCAAACCGCACACCACACTAACAGATTCCATTCATGAACAACAAGAGTCACGACTCTGAAAACCGGTAATTCCACGACATCTCTCGCGATCAAACGTGACTTTAGTGTAAACAAACATGGCGGACGACAGGCAGGAAGAATTGGCGATGTCAGTTTTTGCACTACTTTGTACTGAAAATTCACAAAGGATGGATGAATGAAGTCATGGAGACATGTTAAATAGACACTTGTGTTGTTGCCACAAATCAACAAGTTGGTCCTCCATTTCGGAGGTCCATCTTACTACTACTTTATCCTTCATGTCTGCATTTGCCATGGCCGTCATGACTCGTCAGGACCACTGCTGTTGTCCTTCCTTCTTCTTCCTCCTAGGGGTTCCCCACACACAACAGGATATCCAATCATAAATATTGAACATGTTTAATATTTACGATTTTAAATCGATGCAACCAGGATGGACTTCTGAGCTGATCGGAGGATGTAAAAAACACTCTTAAGGCCCAGACACACCAAGCTGACATTAAAGAACTAGTGGGGACGAAGGCCATCAATTGCGTCGCCTCATGTTGCCTTTGTCGCCTTTGTCTTGGCCAGAACGTTGCATTCAAACACACTGCAAAGACTACAGCTGACGGCCAATTAGCACGTACATTCTGCGCTCGTGTGAGAGGAAATAACTCTCTACCAGCAGGTGATGGTAGTCTGTATTCGTCATTCAAAAAGGGAAACTGGAAGACCGAGAATGGCGGATATACAAGCCGTTGTTATGATACGTACATGAAACAAAGCGGCATTTGCTGACCATTTTCACACCACTTTCACGCATCACTTAGCTTCATTCCAGATGGCCATGTCGTTGTGAAAATATCGGTGTATTGGAATGATCAGATGAGATGAAGATGAAAAATGAAAAGAGCCTTCTGTGTGTGTTCTCTTGATTTTACTCGTTGGCTTGCTTTCCTCACATCCGTTTCTCTTCTCGTGCACTGATTCGTTTAAGCTGAACAGCCAATCAGAGTGATTTCTCTCAGCAATGGGCTCCGCCACCTATTCAACATGCTGAATCGGCCCAAAAACTTCCGACACGAGCAGACTAGAGCCGACGATACAAGGCACACTTCAAAAACTAGGCCGACAGACGCTCATCAACGGCCCCAAACTGTCCGACGGCCGACTGTAGGCTTGGTCTGTCAGGGACTTTAACATACCTCACACTACAAGAATATCTGGAAAGATAATCTTTAGAACCATCAAAAATCAGGGCTTTGCTGACAATTGTCGGGTGGGGGGAATTGGGCCCAAAATTGGCTTGATTCTCATGTAGTGTGTGCCCGGCATTAGTCCCTCAAAACGTTCCCGGAAAAGTTCCTGCAGTCAAAAAGGCGTGCGGTCTGACACTGATTTATGCTAACTTCTTCCCTTTTGGCGTCATAAACACGTGCACATAAATAACTTGTGTCCAACTGATGCAGAACTCACACATGCACATTAGTATTAAAGGATGTATTATGTGCAGTAGTAGTCACATGCTAGTAGTATGCCTGCAGTAGTTCTGTGGCCCCACAACAGTCTGAGACTCTTGGCTCTTTAGAAAAAGTGAGCAAACAATTTCATAGGAATGTATTTGGATTTGTTTTGTTTTGCCATGAATTATTGATAGCTTTCTTTGCCCTCATTTAAAGAGGGCACATTCAGATGTATGTTTCTGTAGAACTAAACAGCAACGAGTGGCTTTTAGTTCCTGAACAGTGACACACAGTAGTCATTTCAGCTGTTCAACTTTTCAAATAACATTGCTTTATTGGACATTCTTAGCACAGCATCACCATGAGGCACACACTATGCATGCTCCTCTCATTCACCATCTAGTCATCACACACACACACACACACACACACCCACACACAGGGCGTTTCCCTGTTTGCAGAAAGAACTTCCCTTCCCTGCAAGCCACTGCTGTAGAGTCATATACTGTGTGTGTGTGTGTGTGTGTGTGTGTGTGTGTGTGTGTGTGTGTGAGCGTGTGTGTGAGCATGCGTGCGCGCGTGCGCGCATGCGTGTGTGTGTGAAAATGTCAAACTCCACTAAATCTAAGCACTATGGTGACTGCTGATGCAACACTGTGCTGCTCTGAGTAAAGCTGAAGTAGTGACTAGTTTCAGGACTAAATTGTCAGTAACAGTCACTACAACTAGTTGAAATATTTTTGTTTTGTCAAACCGGAGACTGTGTAACTGACTTGCATGGTTAAATCATGTTTATAGCATATAGAAAACAAATCAGAAGTATATCTTTAACATTCATTTGTTGGTAATGAGTTAAGAACAGCTTTCTGAGTGGTTTTTAGTCAAGTTTGTGAAAGATCATATTTGCCCTGGAGCGTTGCTTCCTCGGTGACACCATGTTGAAACATCACGGACTGCGCGCAGCCATAAAACAGCTGGCTGCAATACAATTCCCAGTGAATCACTTACACTTCCTCAAATCTTTCTGGTTTCAATAGCGTCACTTCCCCTTCTCTGACCCACAATCCATCATTCCTATCTTACTCATGTTAACTGATCTGCTGACCAAAGTGTAAAAAATGTCCATATGTAGATTTTAGACCAACTGCTGCTTACAGTTGCAAACAAACCAACCTGTTCCCTTCTGTGACTACAGAGCAGCCCCTCCTGCAGCTGCTACACAGCCCAACTTTAGATATAGTAGAAGGTTTCTTTGTGTTAAAAAATAATCAGTTTCTTCTTCATATTAAGAAATGGAGAGCTCAGTTGTGCAAAGTATTACACATTAGGGCTGTATCGGTGACGGAATTTCCCATGCGGTGATAATGGCTCACCAGCACGATATGGGGTATTATTGCAATTTTTTTTTTTTTGCCAATTACTTTATTTATCCGGATTGTAGTGCTGTATAAATAAGCTTCATTGTTAGGCTATTATTAGGTATATTGTTAGAGATGTTCCAATAACATCTTTTCCTTCCCGATACTGATTATGATACCTGAACTTGTGGTAACAGCCGATACAGAGTACCGATCTGATACCAGCGTGATTAAAAAATATATAGTTATTATTATTATTATTATTATTATCATTTAACAGCTGTTTACTACTGACTATGTATGGATGTGATATGATTACTATCTTTGTTGTATGGCCTGGCTCAGGTTTGTAAAACATGAACAAATACATACAGAGAATGAATGCAATAGAACCTTCCTCTATTATTCAGTTTGTCAGTTACAAAGAACATAAATAGATGACGCTAGAAATAAATAACAATTCGGTATTCTCTTAGCTGTCTCCTCAGTGGACAGCCTGTGTGCTAATTTGTCCTGCAGAGTGCAATATTCACACACTTTACTAGGGTACTGCCACCCCTTTAAACGGAAGCCTTACATACTGTACATATCGCTGTTTTACTTGATGGATTTTCCATTGTGAAATATTGCCAAATGGCTGACTACCATTACACTCTCCACTAGCACCGCACTGTTGTTGTCTGCTATCATCATGTGACAACTAACCTACTAACTACCTACTATCAATTCTTCTTCGCTGCTCTAAAACAGTAATTGCCAGTGGCAGCCATGATACATCCAGGGTGACAGCACAGTGAAGAAAAATTGATTTCCGGTCAAACGACTTTATTTTTTTTCTGGGTTAATAAATTATGGTATCAGATCGGTGCATAGACTGATGTACTCGCCGATACCCGATCCCGAATTTTGGGCAGTATCAGACGCTTTTCCGATACTGGTATCAGTATCGGAACATCGGAAGGCAATGAGGCGCAGCGTTTTTTTCAGCTGAGACACTTTGGTTGTGTCTGGTTGCTATGATATGGAATATCAAAATGTCGGCACAAGGTAGAGTACTTGTTCTGGATGAAGGGAAGGCTGAAGCATGTAGCGAGAGAGGACGGACTTGCCGGTCTATGTGTACTAATTTCTCCTCCATTGTTGTTGTCCACCACTTGTAGCCTACATGTAGGATTTGACGGTTGGTCTTTGTGGAGTTTTACCCAAAGTTGAAAATTTTTCAACTCTCGACAACCAGAAAAAAACACCATACGTGCAGCGCTCAGCGCAGAATAGATGCTCAGCACCTTGTCATGCTGCTGCCGTTTGTAGCAAAGCGTAAAAATGCGGCGCTCCCATTGCAAAGAATTCAAAAAAGAAAAAACGTGAACATCGTGGTTGTGGCGGTTGCTTGCCATCCCCAGCGGTTGGCTTGTCAATATTGTGGTATTGCATTATTGCGGTTATTGCGACAGTCCTATTACACATTATTTCAAATTTGGAAAATTGAAATGAATAATATCTTCTTTTGAAATGAAAGTCTTTTCTCCAAAGCTAAGCAAAGTTGTGCGTGGGTTTGAGCTGAGGGAATAAAAAGAATAGACACAGAGAGACAGGAAACATCCTCCAACACAGAGTTTTAGAGCTGTTTGTGTTTGTTCGAGGTGAAAGAAAAAGCAAGTGGGAGAGAGACAAAGGGAAACAAAGGAGAGGAAGGAGAGAGAGGAAAGTGAGGGAGCGAGAGAGGGCAAAAGGAAGGAAGGCAGAGGTGAAAGGCAGAGAGACAAAGAGGAGGAGAGGAAGGAAGAGGGAGAGAGACAGATGAAAATTAGAGAGGGAAGAGGAAAGTAGCCCCCCATGAGGTTTGGAGCTATGCTTTGTGCTGATTACTGGCTGTGTGTGTGTGTTTCTGTGTGACCCAGAGCACTGAGAATATTGGAGAAAGTCTAGTTAGAATATCCTCAGGAGTGACTTGCCTTCTCACTGTTCTTTCTAAATGCCAAAACTATAATTAACAGTATACTGTATATTCATGTTAACAGTGGACCTGTTTCACAGACATTTTGACTTGTGATAGTAGCAAAAGCACGGGTGAAACTGATAACATTAACGTAGACTGTATATATAGATGGACGACGTGTCTCCACTTTCTCCCACTGTATAAAAGTGATCCTGGAGACGGGAGCTGCCATCTTGAGATTTTGACGTAATTTGGAACCAGTCTGCCCAGTAGTGATCGAGTGGCCGGAGCCGTGGTATTGAGGTCCGGCCCACACACCCTCCTGAGCCTATCCAGAGCCGAGCATAGCTGCAGCTTGTTAGTGTGAGCCACCTAGCTGCTATGTTAGCACCACGGTAGCTGTTTGGCTAGAAAGACACAACAACTAACCATAATATCTTTATTACTACATTTATGATCAAATTTACACATGTTCTATTACACAGACTGGTGACGGTTGTGGAAAGTTAAAGTTACATCTCCTCTCTCGTACAATTCTCGAGCCTCTGGCTGCGACTACTTCACTGAGAGCAGCTGTCAATCACAGCTGTCAATAATGACGTCTCAGCCCCTTTTTATAGCATCACATAACTAATTAAAACCAAACTTATCAGAAAAGTGAACACTTGAACATACATCAGCGTGATAAGAACTACCTAAAATGACAGAAACCATTTTTGGGGAAAATGTATTTGACGTGTACTTTTACTTTTTAGTTTGGCCCATTTCCCATTTCCCATCCGCTAACATGGAGATTTATGACCTATACTTTAGCCAGCAACCAGAGGGCGATCCAGATGTTTTGGCTTCACTTTTGGGGAGCTGTCATGTCGTCCATCTTTATATACAGGCTATGTGAGGAACCCACAGAGACTTTACCCTTCCTAAGCCCCACCCCCTCTTGCTCTGTGCTCCAATAACAGTTGAGCAAGCTTGAGACCCGACAGAACCTCGGTCAACTTTCCCCTCTCCTGTTATGCTACGTCTGTTCAAAGGTAACATTACTATGTAAGTCACTTTGCATTGGTGTCACAATCTTGACAGTTAAATTCAGTTAAATAATTAAATCGCTTACTGATAAAAACAAACAAACAAATAAACAAGATGGTTCCTCCCTGAGCCATACTGCTAAATACATCTTTGTTAGCTGACAGTACACACACGCGTACACACACGCATACACACAAACATCGGGGGCCACTTAATTTTCTCAGTTCTTTTCATATGACAGTAGGACAGAATAAGTTCTCATTGAGCTTTCAGCAGCATTATACTCAATATAATGTCAGCTCTTTAGACCCTGTAGTGCCAGCCAGTGAAGGTTCCCTGTGAATGGAGTGGGAAAAATGAGTTGTTTCTTTAGTAAAATGTACACACACACACACACACACACACACACACACACACACACAAACACAAACACACACACACTCACTCACCCACCCCACCCCCCCTCCTATATGCAGTTTGGAGAGAGAAGAACTGATTGGCGATGCTGTTCATCCGAGCACAAAGTACACATATGTAAATGCAGTAACAGACTGTTGTGTAGGGGACAGATAGAAAGACACAGAGGAGGGAGACAGACGGATAATGTTACCCAGAGAGACAGAAAGTTGGAGACTAGCAGAGAGATACAGTGTTTCTCTCATTTGTCCCCTTGCTGTCTGCAGTGCCTAATAAATGTCTCTCATATCTAATTAGCATATGTATGGATATATTATAGTAACCTTTTCACTGATGCAATATTTGTAGTGCTCACTCATTCTGCCACTGTGTGTGTGTGTGTGTGTGTGTGTGTGTGTGTGTGTGTGTGTGTGTGTGTCACAGAACAAGCGACAGACAGAAACGGGGAAGGCATTTGTATCAGGATTTATTTGCACTGTACAGCAGCATCATAATGTGTGTGTGAAGCCTGTGTGTCTGATTCATTGGATCTCAATGTCAAAAAGTGAACAAGCTTTCTCCAATTAATTCTGGTGGAGAGCAGATAGCCCTTTGTACGTGTGTGTGCGTGGGTTCGCGTGCGCGTGTGTGTGCGCGTGGGTTCGCGTGCGCGTGTGTGTGCGTGTGTCAGTGCTGCGTATTGTTAATGAGAAGCTCAGCTGAGAGTGGAACATTTCACATTTGTAAGTAGCGGTGACAGCACAGCCAGCAGACACCATCGAGTCTGAAGGGACAGGAAGGCCATTTCCTTATTTATCACAGTCAGGCCAGTGGCCGCTTGTGTGCCACAATTCTTTGCAATTATGGAGACAATGTCCTCTACTTGGGGACAGAATGAAGGCCAGAATGAATAGAGGTCAGTGAGCCTGACACAGTACATCTCACATCCAATATAAAAGCCTAATATATATGAGAAGAATATCAGTGAGGTTGTTATCTGACAAGGAGTCTCTTTCAGCAACATTTTCAATAAACTTTATTGTTAGGTATATGAACCGATACGTAGGTGCCAAGTCGATGCCAAAATTCTGAAAACGTGATGGTACTCGTTTTTCTACACTATCGCAGGTACCGCCAGGGCTCGAGTCTAACGTCATTCCGTCGTTCCGAGGACGATAGAAAATGTGTTTGGGATGCAGTAAACTCACTATCAAGGCATCCAGTATACGCATCCTATTTTTTCCTTGATAATGCTACATTGTAGACAACAAATCTGTGTTGAAATCGGCAGGACGAGAGCTAGTTAACGTTAGCTGTTAGCTCCGTGCAGGACTGTGCTGCTTACTGGCTGCTAACAGCTTCCGTTAACTAGCTCTCGTCCTGCTGATTTCAACATTGGAGATGCCATTGATGCGTTCAGGCTCTGTTCAGTAAAAATGAGTATTGGGCGAAGGTAAAGTCTTTTCATATAGAATAGATAATAGAGAGGGAATTATGACCTGTTTAACTTCCTAACAAACTAGTATGCAAACAGTAATAAAGGAGTGTATGTTGAAGTAAATGGGAATTATTGTTTTTAGGGTTGTCAATCAATTAAAATATTTACACCACATCACAAGATAATAATATTAACAAATACACTGTGTCCATTTAGCTGGGTTATGACTGATGTTTTTGAACTAATGACATTAAATCTTGGAAACTCCTGAAGACTTCGCTGATGTGGACATAATTGATTTAGACACACAGGTTTCAACACCCTGCTGTCCTCCATGGTCTACTATATAATGCATATAGTGGTCCTCTGAGTAATATTTCTTTGGAAAGAGAAGGAGTGTTTCTAGCTGCAGAGAAAATAAAACACAAATAGGCAAATATTAAGAATGTTTATTTTCAAGCTCTCCATCCATCTTCGTCCCACAGTTTTTCTGAACCTAAATATTAGCTGACTGATTGAGTATAGTTGGATTTGTCCTGCCCTCCGGTCTGTTTCATACACACACGCTCAGAACCCTGTCATACATCACAGCTTAAAGGCTTATAGAGTAGCTACTCAAGTATCTTGTCAGCTATCTGACTCATGACAAGGTTTTCAATTTTCCCCTTTTCACCTGACTGCACTTTACAGCTCTGGCCGGCTCCCTCTCTCATGTCGCCTCCTGTCTTGTTCTTTCTGACTGGGCCTCTCATGAGAAAATGAAATTATGTAGACATAGCCATGTCTAGCGCTGAAAATGATATCACAATCCAAGTAGTCACTCAGAGGAGGTGTTGTAATGTGTGTGTGTGTGTGTGTGTGTGTGTGTGTGTGTGTGTGTGTGTGTGTGTGTGTGTACAGTTACAGTTGTTGGGCTGATTATAGTTGTGATTTTAACATCAATTGGACCAAATGTGTGAGAGTCTGGGCCACCAATGATCTGTGTTTCTGAATTATAATATTTGACATTTTGATTTGCCCGTTGTTCCTATCAAGATCACTTCAAACACTTCTTCACACAGTTGTACCGGTGATTTAATGAATATGAATCTATGAATGCTGTCATAATGAGAAGAGCGCTGGTCCACCTTAACAGCCCACCTTAAGCGGGCCTGAGCCGAAGTTGTGGCTAACTTCAGGGCTAACTCCTTCAGTAAACAGAGGAGGAGATTGTAGCCATGGATGTATAAAGAGAACTGGATACAGCCTTGGAGGTTGGCTCCTGTTCATTCCTATGAGAGTTGCTCAGTGGCGCATGAAGCCAAAATGGCTCGACTGCCGAGAGATAAAGTACCCGGATCATCCGGCGATCTTCCGCATCCATTGGGCCCATAGAGCAGGCACACTAGCGTTTCCTTTAACCCCGTCTCCCAGCCCTCGGCCCAGCCTCGGTCTGGGTCTCATTCACATGAACAGAGGAATTATTAGTGCATTTTACAACTTTTAGGGCCTAATGATTGAAATAAGTTCTTACTGGTGTCTTACTGGTGAGTTGATTTTCTTCAAAAACGAGGTGATGATTCTAATTTTAGTCTATTGTGATCTAAACTTTTTCCTCATGTATTTCTCCAGGGTCGTCATGTCAAGACGGGCCAGCTGGCAGCTATCAAAGTCATGGAAGTCACAGAGGTAAAAGTGCATTTCATTAAATTACACTTAAATTACTCTCTATCTCTACCCACTGTTTCTTCTTTCCTCTTTCCTCTTCCCTTTTCCTATCTTTGTTGAGCAAATGTGAATATTAAATCTAAAGCATCAAGGGTAATTAATCTCAGCATAGCCAGAACCATCAGATAATCATGCTGTCAATGTAAATTGTACATGACATGCCTTATTTACATGCATGATCCACACAGCTGACCTGGTTTTATTCCGTGTAGGAAGTCATTTACACAGATCCTTGTACATGGACATTTCCCATCATACAGGGCATCCATGGGTACTCAAAATGTCTGAAAAAAGACAAAAACAAAAGGGGTGATTCCACTGATTTTACACATAAAGTGCAGTTTATTTGCCATGAAGAGAACATCTCAGCCTCTGGAGGGAGAGTTCCAAAATCTGAAAAAAAAAAAAAAACCTGATGATGTTATGGAGGATTGGGCTCGGGGCTTAGAATGTGTAAAAGAAAGACAGCATCACAAACTGGAGTCGTGGAGGGTTTTAAAGAAACTGGCATTTAGGAGGCATTGAGTCTCATGAAAGATGCTATTAAATGGAATGATGGGAAATGTAGTATCCAGTGGTTTTGGAGTTTGACCCATTGGAGGGACAATCGGGATATCACATACATGTGCTGCATTGATTTTTGACCGAATCTTTTCTAATCTGTCCCTTGTTAGTGCCCCAACTTAATGGAAATGCAACACCAAATTGCTGGAGTTCTCTCTTAGTCTAAATCAACTGTCCTTTATCCTCCCAGTGTAAGAAAATGTAAGCACTCAAAAAGGAAAAAAGTATTTTTTTATCAGGGCTGTCAATCGATTAAAATATTTAATCATGATTAATCGCAAATTAATAGCACATTTTTTATCGGTTCAAAATTTACTTTAAAGGGAGATTTGTCAAGTAATTAATACTCCTATCAACATGGGAGTGGCAAACATGCTTGCTTTATGCAAATGTATGTATTTATCTATTATTGGAAATCAATTAAAGCTGCATTATGCGAGATTGGTGCAAATACGATTTTAAAAAGTTATTTTTAGAAAACGGCCGCTATATCGTGACAGTAGTACATGAAACAGGTAACCTGAAAAAAATCATGTTCCTCTGTGTCCTACTGTGTCCTCCGGTGCTCCTAACGGCATCTGAAGGATTTCACTTACCGGAGGAAAACAAGGTCCGCTGTCCAGCTGCCGTCTATGAGAGCCGGCTGTCAATCACTCGCGAACTCCGACCAAACGGTCATACTAGGCAGCGCTGATCAAATATGAATCAATATTCTGTTACTGTAATGCCTATTTCTCTCCTCAAATATTTTCAGAATCATCTTGTATTGTACTGTTTAGCTGTAAAATAAGAAAGATTGTGATGCGGCCGCCATTGTAAAATCTTTTGAAGGAAGCCAAGTTCTGGTCACAAGATCGGAGCACAGCCAATAGGAACGCTCTCTCTCTCTCTGAAATGACCTGTGATTGGTCAAAATCTGCCGTCACGGGCTAGATTTTTTCTAAAGCCTGAAAACAGAGCCATTATGAGGTGCAGAAGTCTAGTTTTCTCTACATTTAGCATAAAAAAATGTGCTCCAATCATAACATGGCCAACTCAAGCCCAACAGACAACAACAGCTGTCAGTGTGTCAGTGTGCTGACTTGACTATGACTTGCCCCAAACTGCATGTGATTATCATAAAGTGGGCATGTCTGTAAAGGGGAGACTCATTGGTACCCATGGAACCCATTTACATTCGCATATCTTGAGGTCAGCTCAAGTTTGGAGCATTATTTAGCCTCCTTTGCGACAAGCTAGTATAACATGGTTGGTACCAATGGATTCCCTAGGTTTTCTAGTTTATGATACCAGTATCTTCACTCTGGCTTTAAAACTGAGCCCAACACAACCTAAAAATTGCAAGTTGCATTAATGCGTTAAAGAAATTAGTTGCGTTAAAACAAATTTGCGGTGATGATGTTATTATCACGTTAACTTTGACAGCCCTAAAAATAATATTTCTCAATTTAAGTAAAACTTAACTGCCATGGTGGCAGTTGACCTTGAATTTTTACCTGCCACAGCCAACATTTAACCTGCAGGTGGCAGGTGCTAATTTCATTCCTTGGTTTGTTATCTATTTGTGATGTTGAAGACATACTAATCAAGCACACTTGCTGGTGTCATTTGGTTTTAAAGGTTGGAATGGTTTGAGAAGTTTAAAGTAGTGATTCCACCAAAGGATCATCTGCTGGCTATATACAATATTGCAGTATATTCAAGCATCGCAAAAACAAAGGGAGGGGAATAAATAGGTCCACAAAATATCAGCTGAAAAGAGAGGGAGGAGAAGGAGAGAAAAGATGGAGACAAGCAGTGTTACAAAACTGTCATGATCTACACAGGAATGAGTGTAATTAGTCAGTTAGTTTTAAGGCATCAAGAGCTGCTAACAGAGTTGTTTGAAACCTTCCTCTCTAGTTGTCTTTCTGTTGTATTGCAGCTTTTTTCCTTCAAGTGACATTATCCCTAAAGAATACAGAACACAAGATATTATCTGATGGAGGTATTTCCTTTAAACAATGCGCCTTAGAAACAAATGAAGCAATATCAAAGCATTTGCGGGTGTTTGCACTTGTGAAAACACATTTTAAAACACATTATTGAACTAAATGAGTAGTTTTTGCAGTTTGTCTCCCTCTTATCTTTTCCCAATTCAATTCTCTCCCCTCTCATGCAGGTAATTGAAGCGATGGAACTCTTACAGTGCATTTGACAACCTCTCCTAACTCCCTCCCCAAAGCGTAGACACACAACAAGGATCAAACAGAGATCTACTTTAACATACCGCTCGCCTGACAAAATTAAATTGCATGAAATAGTCTCTTCTTTCTCACAGTTCTCTGAGTCCCACCAATATTTCTGTTTTGACCCAGAAGTAGTTTTTTATTAGATTCCAGGAGAAATTCCTTGATATTAAAGTTCTGTTAACTTTTAAAGCCACAATCTCAGATAGTTCTGGTGATATATCATATTAATAAAACGAATCATACTGTAAATCAATTTGAGGATGAAAAACAATCTCTCTGATACTGTATTTTGAATTCTAGTGGAGGGGTTAGCCTCACAGCTATATATGGATTACGGATTACACCGTTAACTCTTAGTTTGGGTCTAAAGAAGGAGTTGATATGACTCTGTGTGCTCTGCCTTGTGGTATTCCAGCTGTACGTGGGGATAAACAGGAGAGGTGTGGAGTTTTTATTGAATATTGCTGGTGGTTTACAGATGTAGCACCAGTGCCAGCAGAATGGGGTTTAATTGTGGGCTAATAAAAGCATGTTGCAGCAGGTTGTGAGACATGTTGGCCATAATGTAGCAAAGCAATGATTGATTCTAATGTGATCAGGCTGAACCTTATCCTGTCCTCTGAGATGTTCTCTCTCAGGCCCTGTTCAGACCTGGTATTAAGATGTCGGACTGCCGGATCACAAGTGGACAGCTTTAAATACGTCTGTTCACACCTGGCATTAGAATGCGTCTCCACATGCGTATTGATCGGCCACTTGTGAACCGATCTCACTTCCCCGCTCTATATGCAAATAAACACACAGTAAACACATGGCTAATACAGCAGACGTTGTGACGTAATACTACAGGAATGTCAGTAGTAATATCGTGGATTCGGGTACATTTTATTAACATTTTTGTAACATCAAAATATAAGGGTTATTGGACCGGCGGTCCCCGGGGACCTCCGCACCACTGGCACCGCTGCCTTTGACAGATAACAGCGGGTACAGAGCTCCAGAGAGCGGGGAGGAGAGAGAGCGAGCAGGCGGTCGGGCGGGCGGGTGTCAGCTCAGCGCAAAGCAGCGGAACAAAAACACTGACACATCTCCGACGGTATGATAATATTGCACTTCCTGTTCCCAGTCTGATCGTCTGTAGACTATGTAGCCTAAGGTATATTTTAATAAAATACAGATGTACCGACAGAATACAGAGAGCAAACAGGCCGTTTCCATGCTGCGAGGCAGACGCCTGTCTTTACACCTGAGGAGCGCAGTGATCCCGCGGATCCCAGCGGGACATCAGATGAGTAGGCGGTCCTTAAAGTGGCCTAGGACACATTTGCGTACACACTGCTAAAAGAATGTGGTCATATGTGGCCCAGACCACCTCTGAATGTGGTCTGAAAGATCCGATCTCAATTTGTCCTCAATGCGTCTTGAGGACTCATAATATTTACATTTTGTGTGAAAGTATTCATGTAAAAAAAAGCAGTTGGTATGTAGTATGGAGTACAGTATGCGAACAAAAGCAAAATCTACAGTATGCCAAAAGTACCCGGATGTCATACTGGTTCGGAAAAAATCTCCAGTATGCATCGGACCAGTCTATCTCCCCTACTGTATCCCACAATGCAAAGCTCTGGACGGCTACAGGCGACGTTACAACAACAGCAGCCAAAACGTCTTGTTTTTTTACATTTTTCATAGCTATTTCATCACTAAATTCACTTCTGAAAATTTTTGAGGCGAGAAGTCAACTGTGTAGATTTAGAATATTGACAGTTTTACAATATTAGATGGCAAATCGAACATTTGCTCCACCGTTGTCGGAGTTTAGAAGCTACACAAACTGCCGTCACAGCTAGCTAGCGTCTGCCGGGATCGCCACCTCTCCAGCCGGGCAGTCACTCACGTAGACCCCTATATGAGCTGGCTAGAGCTCTCTCAAGAGACCGGACTCGTAGACGTGGGGCTTTATTTCCTTGTTGATGGATAGTTTGTTTAAATATCACAACACGCATGTCCATTATAAATTAACAGGAACATGTGTTTATCTGCCTTTTTGGAGTTGAAAAGCTCCACAATCGCCCGCGGGGGTAGCTTGCTGGAGAGCCGGCCAGTGACGCTCACAGACCGGCTACAGAGCAGCAGAGTGGCGAGGGAATAGGAAAGGGAAAGAGCTGCCTCTGACGGGAGATACCTGCTGAGACAACACGACCCTTTTTAACGTTACTCTAATATCTGTAGGGAGATCAGTCCACTGTTTTGTTTCTGTAACTTAAAAAGCAGTTTGAGTAACGTAAATTTTGTCGAGCAATGTTTTATATTTCCCGTCTCCCCTCATTGATAAGCCTGTTTGTCTCACTCACTATGAGCTGTTAGAAGAAATAGTATAAACCTGCAGTATCTTATAAAGTAAACAAACATAACATAAACAACTAAAAGTTGTATTTTTTGATAACATTGTAATAGTGGTACAAGTTCGTTTTTTTGTCCAGTGCTTTAAGAGCTGGTTTAAAGGCTAAAGCCTCGTCTAGCATACTGCAAATACATCACTTTAACTGTTTCATACTACATACTACTCAGGAACGCAGTATGCAATATACAGTACATACAGTACTGCATACTGCGTTTACTCAGTAGTATGTAGTAGGCGGTTTCGAATACAGCCATAATTTATGAAACAACAACACGGAAGCTCTATAGTCTGATCCAAGATGGCAACCTTTATTACTCTTTTCAACCTTGACAAAGGCAACGCAGACCAAATTTACTCGTTCCGTTTTTATCTTTCACAATAAAAGCATTGGATATATAATATTCGCAGGCGAGTATTTTGCATTTCTGTGTCGTTAATTCGTTATTCCCCCAGTGTGTAAAGGCATATAGTGTAAATTCTAGTCAATGTGTCAATGTCTGTAGAGGTGAAAGAATTAGTGGATTTATTGACTAATTGATTGACAGAAAATTCATTAGCGACTGATAATCGATGTTTCTAGAGAAGGCAATGCTGGTTCTGGCGGTCGTTCCGGTCAATCCACCACATTAGTCACTGAAATTTGGAATTTTGTACAGACAGGTACAGGTTCCCAGAGGATGAACCCTACTGACTTTGATAATCCCTTACTTCTTCTTAACTTTTCATCTAGCGGTCATCATCAGGTCAAAATTTGAACTTGTCCTAGTCAAAATGAATGACATTCCAACAGCCTCAGCTGTACTTTGTGTTTAGCGCTAATCAAAATAAATTAGCATGCTAACATTGTTAACTTAAAGGGACTATATGTAACTTATCACGCGCAGAAATCATACCAGGTCGGAATCCCATGCGCGCTCGCGTGTGGGTACGCGCTGCTCCTGCTGCCTGCTGCCTGCTTGCACACCGCGCTCGTTCTCACCCGCTCGGCTCGCTCCACCTCCACGTGCACGCGCGCACACTGCAGAAGAGGTAGTTTAGCTCTGAGAATATCTAGTGATTGTGCAGTGGACGTTTTTGCATAAATAAATGCTGCCGCCCCTCCAGACCAACAGAGGTTTCCCATGTCTTGTGAAGTGACGGGGCTCCGCAGCGAGTTACGTTATCGTCCCGACCGGGTGTCTGTGTCTCCCCCCCGTTCGCTCCGCGGTCGGCGGGCTGAAGCAGGAAAAGCCAACACTAGGATCAGCATTGATTTATGGAGAGACCCTCCTCTGGTCAGCTAACATTACTGCCAAGCAGGTGAAATATAGAGTGATATTGTGTGTTAGCTGACGTGTGTCGCCTCACTGTTTAGATCGGTGCTCGTTCACGTCTATGTAGAGCGAGCACAAGCGCGAGCTCGAGCAACAGGACGCTGACTTTCGTTGACATTGCGGCCACAGGTGTCGCTGTGAACAAGCAATTTCTGATTCTTACATATAGTCCCTTTAAATGGTGACCATGGTAAACATTATACCTACTAAACATGGCCATGTTAGCATTGTCATTGTGAGAATGTTAGCTTGCTTATGTTACCATTGTCATTGTGAGGATGTTAGCTTGCTTATGTTAGCATTTAGTTCAAAGCACAGCCTCACAGAGTTGCTAGCATAGCTCTAAACTCTTATTGTTGTTTGCCCTGCTTCTCAGTTGGTAGGATTTGCTGCTTTTATTTGTTTAATGTGATAGGAATCAGAATATCTTTGGCTTTTGGACTGTTGTAGGAAGTTGTGATGGTCATTTTTCACCATTTCTTCCATTTTATAGACCAAATAATTATTTGAGTAACTGAAAAAATGTAAACAACACTGGTTTAAGTAGTTTCTGTGCAGTTTCTATTGTGTCAGGAACCAGGTATTACAAACTGGTTCAGACTTTATGCTTCTTCCACTTTATACTTTGCTACAAATCAGACACTGGGGACACTGGTTTCTTTCCTGTAGATGGGATTCTTCTGGGTCTTCTGTGTTGCAGACAAATTCTGTAGCAGGAAATGCTTGGCTATTATCTTCCTTCTCTCTCACACACACACACACACACACACACACACACACACACACACACACACACACACACACACACACACACACACACACACACACACACACACACACACACACACACACACACACACACATACAGACTGCAGACACAGGCAGGAGGCTTTGTGTTTCAGATGGAGGTGAAAGTTCAAACTGCCTTGTCATTTTCTCCCCTCCTGTCCTGTGGAGATTTAAAGGAGGTCAGTGACTGGGAGAAGCTCTTTGTTGTTTCCTCTTCTCTGATGAACAGCCACATCCAGCTCCTTCAGCTCCACCTCTCCTCTTCTCCTCCAGTCCAGTGTAGATTTAGGGGTTCAGTGAATTGGAGAAGTCACAAGTCATTTCTGGGATTTATAGCGAGAAAACAAAAACTGCCGCACTCTGTTTCCTCTGCTCTCTTTTTTTGGTCCTTGCGTCTCGTAACACTGACCAACCCTAGTTGTTTTGTCGAGAAACAGCAGTAGTTGAATTAAGGTCAAATAGCTGGGTGAAAGGCCATTCAGAGGTTATACAACAGTCTGATTGGAGATGCTATCTGTCTGGATGTGTACGTTTTTGCGTTTTAAAACTTGCGTAAGTTTTAGAAAGTGCCACCTTTCAAACTTTGTAGATGAACCTCAGCGTAAGCAGGATTAAACATTCCATATTTCTGATGTATAGTTGATTGTCATTCTCGAAGGAAGAAAAAGCAGGAAGTGAGGATGGGGATCTAGAGGAGTTACTCTCAAAGCAGAAGTATGACACTTAGTACTTCTCTATGTAGAACTCTTAAAATCATCTATATGGTGTACTGTGTGACATTCTCTTTAACCTCTTCCACTCCTTGAGGGCGCTAGTGCCCTCGGCCGACTTTACTTTTTCACAGGCTGTAGCAAGCTTTCGAGCTAGAGTGCTGTCATGCTAGGATATTGGGAAGACTGCTAAATAATGCTACCAAGTTACGCTAAATTTTGTCGAGGAAAAACTGGCATGGTGATTTTCAAAGGGGTTCTACCTCTGACCTCAAGATATGTGAATGAAAATGGGTTCTATGGGTACCCACGAGTCTCCCCTTTACAGACATGCCCTTTTTATGATAATCACATGCAGTTTGGGGCTAAAAACATGCAGTTTTTTGCATGCAGTACAAATGTGTTATTTTCGCCTATTCTAAAATGGTGTGTTTGAATATTTCTGTTTACTGGGGTCCCTAAACAGTCTTGGAATTACATAAATTGGGTATCACTGTAGAGCCGAGTCTCTTGTGGATCCAATGAGCCCTATTGTATTCATGTGTGATGATGTTAGTCCCCATAGTAGCCATTTCATATAGTGAGACCATTTTTCAAAATTGATTTTTGATAATTTTTATTAATTATCGCAAGGTAAAAAATGGTTATATTTAGCACCAAATCTGTGTAACAAATGGTATCAACCCAAAAATTGCTGCAACAATTTATGAGACATAATAGAGCATGGGAATGACCATCATATACTTCTATCATAATGTTCTAATCCCGTATACACTTTCATGATTTATTTTAATTTATTAATCAATCAATAATTTTTTTATTTCTGATTTATGACTAGAACAATTTGACACACAGTGCTGAGCTCAAATTAATCTTCACGTTCCCAGCTTTCAAATGATGTACACCACTTCTATGTGACATCTACTGCTGACCTGCTATCTCCCCCTAAAGACCCCCTGTACTCTCACCCTAAAAAAGACAGAAATGGGTCTATGAAAAAGAAGGGGGGAGTGGAAAAGGTTAAATGGCCATCAAACTGTCTGACATTGATGTTTTCATCACCCATATACATGTTGTTTGATTCCTGCTGTATTTGTTGTTATGTATAGGAAGAAGAAGAGGAGATCAAACTGGAGATCAACATGTTGAAGAGTTATTCCCACCATAGAAACATTGCTACTTATTATGGAGCTTTTATTAAGAAAGGTCCTGCTGGACAGGACCACCAACTCTGGGTTTGTAAACTACTCTGTTATTGCTATTGAGTTAGAATATGACTACATGACTCATGTTTTGTATTAAATAGCTGCTACCCTTCTGGGTTTATTCTGAAATTATCATATGTTTCTGTCTTATTATGTGTATTCTTTCATCATTCTCATAATAATGATAGTTGTTTTGGGTGGTACCTGTGTGCCTGACATTTCTCTATGTGTCCATCTAGTTGGTGATGGAGTACTGTGGAGCTGGCTCTGTCACAGACTTGGTGAAGAAGACTAAGGGGAACTGTCTGAAGGAGGACTGGATAGCTTACATCTGCCGAGAGGTGCTCAGGGTAAGGTTGATGTAAAAAAAAAAAAACATGCATTACAGCATACATAAACACTAGGGTTGGGTATCGGTACTGAATACCTTTAAGGTATCGACCAAAATAACCCAGTACCAAGTCGTATCGAAACTTCTCCAGTCAAACGATACCGGCAATCAATCCTTTTTGTGCCAAGATCTTGAAAAAAATGACTATTTGTCAGAGCATGTTAAGAGAGTGGAGCGAGAGCAAGCATGGAGCATGAGAGGAAGGATTTTGGATGGAGCATAGTGTGGATTTTTTAAAAAGTTGGAGCTTAGCCTTATGTCCCGCTCCATTCTGCTCCAATTTCGCGCCAGTACCGCTGACACCATGTGTTCGAAGCATGCTTGAGCGAGCCCGACCCAGAATGTATCTGTGCATTGAGCACCGCGGCTGCCTAGGATTGTTTCAGACTTGTGTGATCCAAACATTTCCAATAATTCCAGAGCACTGTAAAGTCCAAAAGTCAACAGTTATTAGAAAAAAAAAAATTGTTTTAATCTAACAAAATAGTCTGTTTCAATCCATATTTGTTGGCGTTTAGCCTATCAAAAACAACATTTTCACTGTGGTCAAAAACTGTTTGCTCTCCCACTCGCTGCACATAAAGGACGCACCTGTATTAACAGGGCAGTCTAGCAGCAATCAAACAAAACTGACGTTATATTCATTAAAGAAAGTTGATTTAATAACAAAGACTGGCTCATTTAATCCGATGAATCACTTTATTCAAATTGAGTATTTTGTTAAAGGATTTTTTTTTTGGGATGATGTCGTCATAAAATATGATGACAGACATTCAAAACTTCATCTGAAAACCTCAATAGAGGCTTCGATTGTAAAAAAAAAAAAAAAAAAGAAAAGAAAAAAGATATTCGGTACTTTACAGCCCTATTTAAAATAAAACGCAACTTTTTTATTTTTTGGAGCGGGCGGTGAGCGTTTTGAGTGGAGTGGCCTGGGACAGCTTTGATCTGGGGAGCGGAGGGAACATACAGCTCCCTGAGCTAGCCAGTGGGAAACACACAGAAACACACACACACACACACACACACACACAAACAGTTTCCATTCACATGATGAGTATCGAATGAATTACTCTATTGGTATCGGTATCACTTAAGGGTTTTGGTATTGATACTGGCATCGTCATTTTTTAAACCACTGATTCTCAAAGTGGGGGTCCGTGGCACTCTGTCAGGGGGTCTGCAAAATAATTAGCTATAAATTATAAAACTGTGCTGTATCATTAAAACGTGCCTATCTACAGATGGGGACCATTTGTGCCAATAACACAAGCATATTGTGACCATTACTCCCTCCCATGTTAGCTTTGGGCCAATAGAAACTCTGATATGATTGTGACACACAGCAATAAATTCATTATTTTTTATGTTGAAGTACTTACTGAAAGTCAGCTTTAGACTGGTTAGTTTAAATCTCTGAATTTATTAGAACTATGCCAGTCTTGCTACCGTTCATTTTACGTGAAATGTAGGCTATAAATGATGTCAAGTTGAGTCCAAATGCAATTTGAATGAAATCACCCTCTGTTTAAAGGTAAATTATTGGTATTAACATTCAGTAACATTGTAAATTTCACCGCTGTGGGACTAATAAAGAATTATCTTATCTCATCTTATCTTATCTTATCTTATCTTATCTTATCTTATCTTATCTTATCTTATCTTATCTTATCTTAACATAAATGTTTCTGTTTATCACTATGAAACAGGTCTGAAGTATTTAGGTTGAAAAGTTTTAGAATACAAATAGTTTCAATGGCATCTAAGAGTACAAATGGTAGTAAACATTATGCTTAATCTGCATTATGATTATGAGGGGGTCCTTGGAAATTTTCTCCCCTGTTAGGGGTCCCTGGCCCAAAAAAGTTTGAGAACCCCTATTTTAAACGATACCCAGCCCTAATACACACTATACAACTGTACTTGTGTAGTAGACCCAACAAGAGAGCTTTGTTTCTGAGGTGTTGTTCTGGTAGAGGCTCTTTTTAGTGCTGGTAAAAGCAGAAGTAGTAATTTGCATGTGGATGCAAACTAAAGGCTGGATGAGTTGCTGTATAAGAAACATGATGCTACTTTAAGTGTTGGACTCTTTGCCAAAACATCAAAGAGAGGAAGCCAAACTGACGGCGATACTTCTTTATGTTCAGGGATCAGTATCTCTCTCATGTTTTCCCACTGTGTCTCCGAAGCAATAACTGATTTATCTTTTCATTTATATACTTAAAAGGCCATTTTAAAAAACGTCTGTAGGATGTTATGGTTATCATTATGAGAGATCACAAGGTCCTGAGAAAGAATGTTTGCACTGTTTCATCTGTGTGTTTGTGGCTCTAGTTATAAAACTTCACATACACAAACAGTACATAGACTCACTTCCAGCATTTCTGTCCTTAATGCTGATGTTATCAAGGACGGAATGAAAGTGAGATGATTTTTTAAAACACTTTGAGAGACAAAGTGCTCTGGACTATCGCCAGTGTTTTCCCTGCTGCTGTCAGACACGCTGTCTCTTCATTGTTTCAACATCGCAGCACACACACACACACACACACACACACACACACACACACACACACACACACACACACACACACACACACACACACACACACACACACACACACACACCCACACACACACACACACACACACACACACACACACACACACACACAAACAAACACAAACACACAGACACTCGGCAAGCATGGTGAAGTCATTGTCTGAAAGAAGACTCGCTTCCTCTGTTTATTTAACCTCCTTTGAAGAAGCGAGAGTACAAACACACACACACACACACACACACACACACACACACACATTCAAACTGTGTCACTGATTGGTAGCCTTTGTGCTACTGCAGTAGGTCACTCTGCCACCTAAAGCAACCTTATTCAGAATTCTCCTGGAAGGGAAAAGCAGGGCAACAAACTTGAAATATATTCTACTCTTTGTTCAGTTTTCCTTCAAAATAAACGCATAATGCTCCTACTCTTCTAAAGGAGTGTTTGCGACTTCATATTTATAGTGACTGTGGTCATCTGACTGCGTGTATCCACCGTATGTGTTTATGTGTGTGTCTGTTTGTCTTCCAGGGTCTTTCCCATCTTCACGCCCATCATGTGATTCACAGAGACATTAAGGGACAAAATGTTTTGCTCACAGAGAACGCCGAAGTCAAGCTGGGTATGACACATCGACACATGCACCATGGTTTCTCACGCACATCCGCGTTTCTCCAGGCAAATCTGCGGAACAATCACACAGTCATGCCTACATACATAAATCACACAACCGCAAAAAAGACACCTCATAAAGAAGCAAAGATTGTGGTTGTTTTGAGACGTGAAATTGTCCCATATTTTTTTTATGTTTCAGTTGACTTTGGAGTGTCGGCACAGCTGGATAAGACGATCGGTCGAAGGAACACCTTCATTGGTACGCCCTATTGGATGGCTCCGGAGGTCATCGCCTGTGACGAGAACCCCGAGGCCACATATGACTACAGGGTACTTATTTACATAGGAATAGTCGTGTTTTCAGCCAACTTTAAAGAGGACCTATTATGCTTTTGTGCTTTTTCCCTTTCCGTTAGTGTGTTATATAGTTTTTTGTGCATGTAAAAGGTCTGCAAAGTTAGTCCACACCAAAGGGAGTTCCTCTCCCCCACAGAAACACTGCTCCTGAACTGCCTTTTCTTCCGTAGCGTGGTGATGTTACCAAGTAACACATTCACGTAATACCTGCCTAGCGGATAGTTTGGCACATCCTCAAACAAAGCTAGTTAGAGCGGAGCTGGAGCGGAGTCCGAAGAGTTTGGTTCGGGGGGGGGGGGGGCGTTTCAGACAGAGGGTGAAAAGAGGTTTATTCAGACAGACAGTATGAGAAAAATAATGTGTTTTTGAACATTGAAGCATGTAAACATGTTCTATTAGAAACCCAAAATACAAGTATGAACCTGAAAATGAGCATATGTCCCCTTTAAAAACATTTTCATCATAATTTTTCATCTTTTTCATGAATGTATAAGCAAGGTATTCAACAGGAAAATGGAGAGCATTCAAACATGAAATAGTACTGTGAAAGTTATTATCCTCTAGTACTAGCTGCTGTAATGCAGCCCATATGTGATGTTGTCTGAAGGTAAAAATTAAGAAATATAAATGCCAATATTTTAATGCAGCAATTAATCAACCACATGCAACAACATACCTGGAAGAGACAGCAGAGATTCGGATGAACTGTTATGCACATAGACTGAACTAAGGCCCCATTTACACACCATTTGATGTTTCATACCCAGATTAAACTAAAATTATATAATTATTATTATTTTGGTATATTTCAACCTGGACCAACCATGTTTTTGTGTCTAAGTGACTAATGGGGACAATAATTTCTGAAATTGGTCCAGTATTGAAGGATAACGCTGTAACCAGCAGCTGCGAAACGAGCTGTGAGGGCAAGTGAGCAGCGTTAATGTAATGTTACATTCACTTAAGGTGGTTGTTTTTGCCACTGACAGGCTCAGATTGTTATTATAGATGTCTGACAACATTATGGAAATTACCCTACAGAGAAATAAAACTTTTTCTTACCTTTCGCTTGATCCGGTTTGTTTGTTACTGTGTCAAAGTCCAGCTCAAGGAGAAGTCTCGTTGTGAAATCTGAATATCCGTATGCGGACTGTAATCGAATTCAAAGAACTCACCACATTGCCGGAATCATCTAAATATTCAGCCATGACATTGAATCTTTTTAGATAACACTAAGCTACGCTTTCTGTACTCCAACACAACAAACTCTGCCTGTTTCCACCATGGATGTATTCCACTATTCCAGCGTTGTCTTCCGGCAACACGTCACCTTACCAGATTTCAGAAGGAGACATCTCCTTGAGTGAGGCTCTCTCCATAATGTCAGACACTTATAATAACAATCGGAGCCTGTCATGGCAAAAACAAGCACTTTTATTGGACGTAAATGATGGTGCCAGCTCGCCCCAATAGTACCATATTGCGACCCGTGAAGCTGCCGTCTACAGAGCTCGCCCTCAATGCTGGACCAATTTCAGAAATTGTTGCCTTTATTAGTTAGTTAGACACAAAAACATGAAAAAGGTCCAGGTTGAAAAATACCAAATGAATAAAAATAAATACTGAAGTTACCCTTTAACACACTTTGTTTACACAAGATGCGTTCAGGCACAGTATTGAGTATAGGTCACCCGCCTTTTGGCTTTGCTCAGAGCCCAACGCACAATCACTGCAGTGACAACAGAAGAAAATACAGTTGATGTAAAAATATGCTCAAGGTCACGGTTCCGAGTGTATAGCATGCTAGCACAATTCAAGCCGTTATGTGGCCTGTTGTCACATACTGGATCAAGAAATGGAGGGAGGGTGTCCATGTAAGAGATTTACTTGAAACAAATAGAATTTATTAAAACTGAGGTTAACGCAAAATAACAATGGAATGTGTGGATCAGCCTTGCATGGATGTGTGCTTTGGAGGTGTTGACAGTGCAAAACCAAAAGACAATGATGCAGGCTAGACATTAGCAGTTGAAGTTTTTCACTTCACTTAAAGCAAATAATGAGCACTTAGAGTTCATTATGCATTACAAAAAAGATTATAATTAGGGCTGTCAAAGTTAACACGATAATAACGCGTTAATGCAAATTTGCCACTAATTTCTTTAATGCATTAAAGATAGGGTCCATAATGTTTGAGAGCTAGCATAATTTGAAAGTAGCATTGCCTCAGGAGCTCCGTCTAAACCCTGCCTCTCCCCTCGAATCTCCTTCCAAGGCAACGCCCCCCATACACATGCACGAGCACCGCCGCATCGTATCTACTTCACATTTTTCGTAGCTATTTCATCACTAAATTCACTTCTGAAAAATTTTGAGGCGAGAAATCAACTGTGTAGATTTAGAATATTGACAGTTTTACGATGTTAGATGGCGAATCAAACATTTGCTCCACCGTTGTCGGGGTTTAGAAGCTCCACAAACTGCCGGCACAGCTAGCTAGCTCCTGCCGGGATCGCCACCTCTCCAGCCGGGCATTCACTCACACAGACCCCGCTATGAGCTGGCTGGAGCTCTCTCAAGAGACCGGTCTCGTAGACGAGGGGCTTTTATTTCCTGGTTGACGGATAGTTCTTTTAAATATCACAACACAAATGTCCATTATAAATTAACATGTGTTTATCTGCCTTTTTGTAGTTGAAAAGCTCCACAATCACCCGCGGGGGGGGGTAGCTCGCTGGAGAGCCGGCCACAGAGCAGCAGAGTGGGGAGGGAAAGAGCAGCCTCTGAGGGGGCAGAGAGATACCTGCTGAGACAACACCACCCTTTTTAACGTTACTCTAATATCTGGTGGGAGATCAGTCCACTCGTTTGTTTCTGTCACTGAAAAAGCAGTTTGAGTAACGTAAATGTTGTGGAGCAATGTTTTATATCCGCCGTCTCCCCTCGTTGATAATCCTGTTTGTCTGACTTCACTATGAGCTGTTAGAATAAATAGTTTAAACCTGCAGTATCTTATAAAGTAAACTAACAGAACATAAACAACTAAATCAAAGTTGGATTTTTCGATAATATGGTAATAGTGGTACGAGTTCGTGTTCGTTGACCAGTGTTTTAAGAGCTGAGTTTTCTCTTCCATTCTCCAGTAAACGTGCGGCGGAGACGCGCTTTGAGTTCACGCTGGTGCAAGCTAAGGGTAGAGTACGAGCAGGGAGGCAGGGAGGCATCTGATTGGTTCTTTACTACTGGGTACAGAGGCACAGACTGGTAGACGTTTTTACAGGATTACAGCAGCTACAGATGACGGATCTTTTCCGGTCTTTTTTCAGAGCTCATAAGAAATGGATCGCTGTCGGGGTGTAAAGACCATTTCAAACAATATAACAAAAAGTGTATACTGGATAAATCATGGACCCCATTTTTAATGCAACTTGTGATTTTTATGTTGTAGCGGGCTCAGTTTTAAAGCTAGAGTGAAGATACTGACATCATATGAAACTATAAAACCTAATGAGTCCATTGGTACCATGCCCACTTTATGATAATCATATGCAGTTTGGGGCAAGTCATAGTCAAGTCAGCACACTGACAGCTGTTGCCTGTTGGGCTTGAGTTTGCCATGTTATCATTTGAGCATATTTTTTATGCTAAATGCCGTACCTGTGAGGGTTTCTGGACAATCATTGTCATTGTTTTGTGTTAATTGATTTCCAATAATAAATACATATAATACAATATATACATACATTTGCATTAAGCAAGCATATTTGTACACTCCCATGTTGATAAGAGTATTAGATACTTGACAAATTTCCCTTTAAGATACTCTTTGAACAGATAAAAATGATTAATTTGTGATTAATCGTGATTAATTATGTACAATTATGCGATTAATCACGATTAAATATTTTAATCAATTGACAGCCCTAATTATAATGTATTACAACTATGAGAATTATAATACATTGTGATCTTTGCAAAAAGAAAAAAGTCAGTGAGTGACCAGCAATTATGAAATATTATGATACTTGGCCTTATGTCATCATAATATGCTAATAATGTGTTATGATTATTGTTATAAAGCATTATGGACATTTATGAGTGCTTATAACTATGATTATACAGTGCTATAAGCAGATTATAATGCATTGCTCACATAGGCGTCATAGACAGTGCCACACAGAATTTCATCAGTGACAGAAAATCTTTCAAGCAAGCTTAAAACTCTTTTGGGATGCTGAGCAAACTTCATCCCAACTTTTGACCTAAAAGTTTCCTTTCACTCTTACTGATTAGATACATCCTTGAATAGAATCTCAGCTAGTTGTATGCTTTTCTGGAAGTAATTAGACATTGACTTATAAAATCCAGTAGATCATTGAAAGGAATCCACCGATTCTTTTGTAAAATGCCAGACGTTTGGCTTGAAGTCTTCAAAACTGTATCTGTAAATCCTGGATCTGTGCTCTCACACTATGCACAAACTGATTCACTGTTTGAATATAAAGAGGAAATCCAAAGTTTACAGGCAATGAACAGAGGTCGGGCTAAGCTTTGTGTGCGCACCAGGCTTAACCTTTTCCTGTCTCTGTCGTTCTCAGAGTGACCTCTGGTCTTTAGGCATCACTGCTTTAGAGATGGCTGAAGGAGCCCCTCGTAAGTTACAAATACACCCACACATACACACATTGTTCATTGATATCGTTGAACAGTTTGTTTTTCTGTATGTATATTCATTCACCCCTCCATTTTACAGTCCTCATCTGGTCCTCTATCTCTCTGACTCTATCTCTGTTCGTAGCTCTGTGTGACATGCATCCAATGAGAGCGCTGTTTTTGATCCCACGAAACCCTCCACCCAAACTTAAATCAAAGAAATGGTAAGCCTGGGTAAACACACACTCACACACACAGACTGTATATACACCCAGCAGGAAGTAGAGGGCAGTGTTAAGGATTTCTCTTGTGAAAACAGGGCTTGAAAGTGTTCTTTGTTGTAATTTCATGCACCAGACAATCAGACAAAAGATATCCCACTAACACTTTCTTCCCACGAAGAAACTGAAAGCTCAAAGTCACTGGCATGTCCATATGGAGGACGCAACCTGCCGAAATAAAAATTAAAGAATAAATCACTCTGTAAATAAATAAATGTGTCACACACGTTGAGTGACAGCCCCCTTATTTGCATAATGAGGCAGAAATGCATAAAGAAATGTAAAAAGAAACGTGTAAAGAAATGTATAAAGAAAACAATACAGAAATAAATATGTTTGGGGAAATAAATAAGGAGTGAAATGCAAAGGGAAAATCGTGCATAAATAAATAAAATAAGTGCAAAAATAAATAAATAAAAAATAAATGAATAAATAAAAAATAAGTGCAAAAATAAATGAATAAATAAAAAATAAGTGCAAAAATAAATGAATAAATAAAAAATACAGGCAAAAATAAATAAATAGATTGAAACATTTATAAATAATAAATACATAAATAAATAAAAGGGAAAATTAAACAGAAGAGTAAATAAATAAGGGAATTAATACAAAGATAAATAAATAAAGAAGCAAATTAAAACAGAAATATCCATTTATGTCACATTTTATCAATTAATTAATGGCAACATTTATGTTTAATATTATTTTTGCTACATTTAATGACACATTTATTTATTTATCCAGTCATTTATTTATTTATTTTTGATTTTGGCAGGTTCCCTCCTCCATATATCCAGGCATGTTCAGCAGGCAAGAAGATAAGATTTACAACCTGTCTTAAATTAGGCTTTTATTAGAATGGACACGATGTTGTTGCTGCCATTTTTAATCTCAATCAGAGTTGTTATTATTAACCCCTCTCTCTCTCTTTCTCTCTCCTCTCTTCTCCTCCTCTCCTGTCATCCTGTCTCCTTTTCTTCCATTTATAATGGATAAGCTCTTCACATTGAACTGGTGGTTGAACTCGTGCTGTCTTTCATTCAGTATTAATGTCATCAGGAATACTAGTTGGTAGGACAGCTTTTAATAGCTCCAACGGTCTGGTGGTACACAGTGCTTTAGTCCTTTTACCTCAGGGCCTCCCCAAGGCGACAAGCACACCACAAACTAAGCAGCAACACATATTCCTTCCCTGTTTTCTGTGTGTTCAGAGCACGGACAACACACCTCTCCAATTTTAGGACTGTCAGTGTCTCAGTATGCAGATATTTCATGAGCAAAATTCAACATTTTTGACAGGATTTGCCTAATCCAACAAGTGATTACTAGCTCGCGTTCTCTAGGTGAGTTTAAGTTTTGCAGCATGTTTTAGAGGCTGTCATTGATTTAAGCATGTTTGAATAATGAATGTGCTGCTCTTTATATTGGTCTGTTACATTTTGCTGTTGGAGACATTTACACATCATCTTACTTTGCTCCACTTTTTGGTTTCTGTCCGAGTTCTGACTTAACACGCTTTTGGATTGCAATTTTTTGGTTTTATGGTCCTCTTCATGCACACATTCCCTTAATAAAGAGATTATTTAATTGAAAGGGACCATTCTTGATGAATACATGTTAAAGAGTTTAACATCTTCCACTCCTTGAGGGTGCTGGCACCTTGGCCGACTTTACAGTCTTTCAGAGGCTGTCATGCTAGCCTGTCAGGAAGGAGGCTATATTTTGGCGAGGAAAAACTGGCATGGCCATTTTTAAAGGGGTCCCTTGATCTCTGACCTCAAGATATGTGACTGAAAATGGGTTCTATGGGTACTCACGAGTCTCCCCTTTACAGACAGAAATCTCCAAATGTCAAAAGTCTTTGATACCAAAACACAGCATGGCTTTTTCTATGGTGTTCCTTAAGGTCTTGATATCTAAATGTGGTATTTTGGAGGGATTATTGATCATTTTTTATCAATTTTTGAGTGGTAAAAAATGGTTAAATTTAGCACCAAATCTATGTAACAAAGGTATCAACCCAAAAATTGCTGCAACAACTTATGAGACATAATAGAGCATGGGAATGGCCATCATATACTTCTATCATAATGTTCTAAGCCCTTATACACTTTCACAATTTATTTAGATTAAGTAATTATCTTATTTATTTCTGATTTATGGCTAGAATAACTTGACACACATTGCTTAGCTGCATCTCAAATTAATCTTCAGGTTCCCAGCTTTCAGATGATGTACACCACTTCTATGTGACATCTACTGCTGACCTGATATCTCCCCCTAAAGAGCCCCTGTACTCCCCTAATAAAGACAAAAATGGGACTATTTCCACTCAAGAATTGATAAAAAATTATCAATAATCCCTCCAAAATACCACATTAAGACACCAAGACCTTGAGGAACACCATAGAAAAAGCCATGCTGTGATTTGGTATCAAAACCTTTGAGATTTTGAGATTTCTACAAGAATTGCATTTTTTGGTGATTGGATGTTGAGCACTTCTGTTCTGTAAACAGTTCAGAAACCCTCTTATTGTCAATAGGAAAGCCATCCATCCTCTGAATGCCCTAGGTCTCTAGTTTGTGGCTATGATTATCCTAGAGGTCGCCACAGGTCATTTAATACAGTGAGGTCAAGTTTCAAAAAATTGTCTCAATACATCAAAGTGACGTCATCACGTATGAATACAATTGGGCCAACAGTATGCAGAAATATTAGAATACACCATTTTTAGAATGTGCAAAAATAACACATTTATACTGCATGCAAAAAACTGCATGGTTTTTGCCCCAAACTGCATGTGATTATTATAAAGTGGGCATGTCTGTAAAGGGGAGACTCGTGGGTACCCATAGAACCCCTTTTCAGTCATATTATTTAGGTCAGAGGTCAAGGGATCCCTTTGAAAATGGCCATGCCAGTTTTTCCTCACAAAAATTTAGCCTAACTTTGGAGTGTTATTTAGCCTCCTTCCAGACAAGCTAACATTACATGGCTGGTACCAATGGATTCCTTTTTTAATTCTGTTGTCTTGTTTCAAATGATATCCGTACCTTCACTATTATCTCTAAAACTGAACCTGCTACAGCCTGCTCTTGCCAACATTTTTTGTTTCCTTTCTTTGGCTGTCTCTTTCTGTCTTTCACAGGTCGAAGCGGTTCTTGTCGTTTGCTGATAGCTGTCTGGTCAAGAACCACCTGCATCGACCCACCACTGACGCCCTGCTGAGACACGCGTTCATCAGAGATCTGGCTAATGAGAGACAAGTTCGCATCATGCTCAAAGATCACCTGGATAGAACCAGGAAGAAAAGAGAGAAAGGTGAGCAGAAATGGATATGCCAGTAAGATAGTCTAAAGACATGAGGGAGAGATAGATGGAAGGATGGCTAGACGGACTAACGGGTACAGTAGATGGATGAATGCACTGAATATTAAAGGGACAGTTCACCACAAAATCAAAAATACATATTTTCCCTCTTACATGTAGTGCTATATAGATTCAAGATTCAAGATTCCTTTATTTGTCATTCTTATGCTCCACATAAAAACGAAATTATGTTTCACACATCCACCAGTCAGTAATTCAGTGCAAAACAATTGGAAACAAATTATTAAGTAATTATCTAATAAATAAGAGCACTAATAAATAAGCTAATAGTATGCTAAAATAGGAAAGTATAAATAGTTATAATTTAAAACTTAAAAAATATTTAAAGGAACAGTCTCTTAAGTGCAGTTCACATTCTCTGATTGAGCAGTCTGATTGCTGTGGGAAAGAAGCTGTTTAACAGCCGAGTAGTCCTTGATCGGATACTCCTGTATCTTCTCCCGGAGTGCAGGAGTGCGAACATGCCATGAGAGGGATGAGTGGAGTCCTTTATGGTGCCGTTTGATCTGCGTACGCAGCGCTCGGTGTAGATGTCCTGCAGACATGGCAGAGAGGCACCAATGATTTTTTCAGCTGATCTCACTATCCTGTTCAGTCTGTGTTTCTCCTCTGCTGTGCTGTTACCAAACCAGGAAGAGATGCAGTAAGTGAGGATGCTCTCAATGGTGCCTCTGTAGAACATGGTCATGGCTGGGATGGGGAGGTCCACCTTCTTCAGTCTGCGGAGAGAATAAAGGCGCTATTGGGCCCTCTTGATGACAGCTGTGGTGTTGTCACTGGAGGTCAGCTCGTCCGTCAGATGAACCCCCAGGAACTTGGTGCTGTGTACCCTCTCCACCTCAGAGTCGCTGATGGTCAGTGGGAGATGGTGCCGGTGAGCAGTCCTCCTGAAGTCAACTCCCATCTCCTTGGTCTTATTGGTGTTGAGGGCAAGGTTGTGTGTTTTGCACCACGCTGTCAGCTGCTCCACCTCTTCTCTGTAGGCCGACTCATCGCTGTCGGTGATGAGGCCGACAACTGTGGCGTCGTCGGCGAACTTTATGATGTGGTTGGCGTTGAAACTAGCAGAACAGTCATGCGTCAGCAGCGTAAACAGTAGAGGGCTCAGTACACACCCTTGTGGTGATCCTGTGCTCACTGTGGTCGTCTTAGATGTTATGCTACCTACTCTGACTGTCTGCCGTCTCTCTGTCAAAAAGTCCAAGATCCATCTGCACATGCCAGGATCCACACCCAGCAACAACAACTTTTCAATGAGCTGTTGAGGCAAGATTGTGTTAAATGCCGAGCTGAAATCAAGTAACAGGATCCTGGCATAAGCGTTCTTGTTTTCCAGGTGCGTCAGAGTGAGGTGGAGCAGAGTGGAGATGGCATCCTCCGTAGACCGGTTCGCTCTGTATGCGAACTGCAACGGGTCCAAACTGGTTGGGAGGCATGACTTGATGTGATTCATGACAAGCCGCTCTAAGCATTTCATGACTATAGGGGTCAAGGCTACAGGGCGGTAGTCATTCATGGAAGCCAGGTTTGGCGTCTTGGGCAGAGGTATTATGGTGGCGCTTTTGAGACAGATGGACACTCTGGCTTGGCTGAGGGAGATGTTGAATATGTCCGTGAAGACGTCCTTCAGCTGTTCTGCACATTCCCTCAGCACACAACCTGGGATGTGATCTGGACCCGCAGCCTTTCGAGGGTTGATGTTCGTGAAGACCCTCTTCCAGCTGTCCGCGGTAAGCTAGAGTACCTGGTTGGTGGGAGGCAGTGCCCGCCTTTGTGCTGCTATATATCAATATAGATAGTTTTGGTGTGAGTTGCCGAGTGTTAGAGATATCGGCCGTAGAGATGTCTGCCTTCTCTCCAATACAATGGAACTACACGGCACTCGTCTTGTGTTGCTCAATGCGCCAAAAAAATATATTTGAAAAACTCAACAGCAAAGTCTCTTTCTAGAAATCATGACCCAGTTACTCAAGATTATCCACAGACCTTGGTGTGAGCAGTTTTCTTTCTACCAAACTACAATCGACAACTATATCACCACGCAGAAGGAAGCGTCTATCTGCTCATGAACGAGAAGGTCGTGATCCTGACAGCGCGAGATATAAACATTAATGGTGTTCTCCTCGGCTGAGCTGTTACCAAAAACTGTATATAAAGATGGACGACATGACAGCTCCCCAAAAGTGAAACCAAAACATCTGGATTTCCCCCTAATTGCTGGCTGCAGTATAGGTCATAAGTCCCGCCTCCTCCATGTTAGTGGATGGGACATCGGCCAAACTAAAAAGTCAAAGTACACATCAAATACATTTTTCCCAAAGATGGTGTCTGTCATTTTAGGTAGTTCTTATCACGCTGATGTATGTTCATATGTTCATGTCTGATAAGTTTGGTTTTAATTAGTTATTTGATGCTATAAAAAGGGGGTAAGACATAATGATTGACAGCTGTGATTGACAGCTGCTCTGAGTGAAGTAGTCGCAGCCAGAGGCTCGGGAATTGTTCGAGGGAGGAGATGTAATTTTAACTTTTCATAACCGTCAGGAGTCTGTGTAATAGAACATGTGTCAATTTGATCAGAAATGTGGTTATAGAGATATTATGGTTAGTATCTTTCTAGCCAAACAGCTAGCGTGGTGTGGCCGTGCTCGGCTCGTGATTGGATCGGGCCGGTGTGTGGGCGGGACCTCGATAAAGCCCCCGATGACAACTGCACAGACTCTGGCTCCAATTGACGTCAAATCTCAAGATGGCAGCTCACGTATCTGGGATATTTTGGCTTCACTTTTGTACAGTGGGAGGAAGTGGAAACGCGTCGTCTATCTGTATATACAGTCTATGGCTGTTACGTTAGCTGGCTCAGTAGTACTAGGTGAGCTAGCAGTATCGGCTAGCTATGAGCCTCTCGTCCATTAGTAGATAGACGCTTCCTTTTGCGCGGTGATACGGTTGGCAAGTTTAGTTCAGTAGAAAGAAAATAGTTCCTACTAGGGCTATCAAAGTTACTGTGATAATAATGTGTTAACGTAAATTTGTTTTAACGCCACTAATTTCTTTAACGCATTAAGGCACTGGTATCATATGAAACTAGAAAACCTGATGAGTCCATTGGTGCCAACCAACCATGTCATACTAGCTTGTTGTGAAAGAGGCTAAATAACGCTCTAAACTTGCGCTAAATTTTGGTGAGAAAAAACTGGTATGTCCATTTTCAAAAGGGGTCCCTTGTCCTCTGACCTCAACATATGTGAATGAAAATGGGTTCTATGGGTACCCATGAGTCTAACCTTTACAGACATGTCCACTTCATGATAATCACATGTAGTTTGGTGTTTTGTTTTGTTAATTGATTTCCAATAATAAATAAATACATACATTTGCATAATGCATTCATATTTGCCCACTCCCATGATGCCAAGAGTATTAAATACTTGACAAATCTCCGTTTAAGGTTTATTTTGAACAGATAAAAAATGTGTGATAATTTTGCGATTTATCGCGATTAACTATTGTAATCGATCGACAGCCCTATTTCCTACATGAAACAGCTCACAACAAGGTCTGTTGTTTATCTTGAGTAACTGGGTCGTGATTTTTTTTATGTAATTTCCTAAGTTCTTTTATTCAAACTTCACAGCAGCAAAACTGACTCACTTGAATTGATTCCAGTGAGTCAGTAATCAATTATTTCTTGCATTTATAGCTGAATTATTCAGCTGATGCATATGTAGGATGACTTTTACAGGGATGAGGATAATCCTTGGGCGGCTGTGGCTCAGAGGGTAGAGCAGGTCGTCCACCAATCGGAAGGTCGGTGGTTCGATCCCCGGCTGCTCCAGATCACATGTCGATGTGTCCTTGAGCAGGACACATAACCCCAAATTGCTCCCGAAGGCATAGCCATCGGTGTGTGAATGAGTATTTAGATTACATCGTGATGGGCAAAGTTGGCACCTTAGCAGCCTCTGCCATCAGTGTTTGAATGGGTGAATGCTGACATGTAGTGTAAAGTGCTTTGAGTGGTTGGAAGACTAGAAAAGCGCTATATAAATGCAAGTCCATTTTGATTCACAAAAATGAAACACAGAGAAGGAGAAAGTGCAGCACACCTGTCCTGATTTCACACCCATATTTTATTGAGGTCATCATCTCCGTCCTGCCTTGTTAGAATTATTTAGGTGTTAGAGCTGATTCTCAGAGAGGGACAGTCAATGAACTTGATAAATTCTTTGGATTGCTTATGACATTACAAATTAAGCCTCTTCACAGAATAGATGTTCCATTATGTCTCACTAATTCACTGCATTAGGTGTGTTTCAGGCCACTTGTAGTGGAATAAGAACTATCAGCACACTTAAGCTGAGAGAGTGCACCAGCTGCACTAATGGCACAGCAGCTGCTTCTCTCAGGCTGTTAAAAACACCGCAATTCTGATAATGTATAGCATGCTGTTCATGGAAATGTTTCATTAGATTGCCACAATTTATACAACTTCTTTTGAATATATTATACTTTGTTCATTTTGCCAAAGTAAAGCCACACTTTATAACACTGTCCACTATTACTGCAGAGCTCTGCAACCAAAAAGACAGTTTCAGGGAAAGAAGCATGGATTTAGTTAGAAAGGTATTTTAGATAGATATTGATATTTACCGATCAGCCATAACATTAGGACAGCATTGGCACGCAACAAACTGCGATGCACTGTGTGTTCTGACACCTTTCTATCGGAACCAGCATTAACTTTTTCAGCAGTTTGAGCTCCAGTAGCTCTTCTATTGGATCGGACAACACGGGCCAGCCTTCACTCCCCATGTGCATCAATGAGCCTTGGGTCTGACCCTGTCGCCGGTTCACCGGTTTTCCTTCCTTGGACCACTTTTGGTAGGTCCTGACCACTGCAGACCACTGCAGACCGGGAACATCCCACAAGAGCTGCAGTTGAGCTGCAGCTCAACCAGCATGGCGTCATCGCCGAGGCTGCGCTCCCTTTTGGGGGAAAGAAACTCGCTGTCACAGGAGAGTAATTGATGAAAAGCTGTTGTGTAGCGGGTTAACCGAGGCTTTCACACTGAGATTTGAGGCACATACGATACGTGAATATTCACTGTCAGTGTGGTAAATCTCTAAATGATGCTGGTGACAGTGACTAGCATGGCTAGCTAACGTTAGCTTGAGTGGGAGGCTGCTGCAGTAATACAGTCATACATTAACGTTATAGCAGCATCAGACTGTCGTCTCCAACTAAATATCAGCCTATAGATCAAACAGTTGGCTATTAACATGTTGGTTATTTACAGACAACACTTAGCCTAACGTGATTCAATCAAATATGTATAGATATCTGGATAAGCAATATCCAGCCAATGTGTTGGGGAAGACTGAAGGAACATGACGGCGATCAACCTTAATTTATCAAGGTATCGCAAATGCTCAGGTTCAGGTAAGGTCGCAAAATAATTATTAGACGTGTATAAAACAAACGTTTGTTTAACAAGAGATGAATGCATACGAACTTGTCAAAATTACAATCCAAACATACGTCAAATAGCATTGACATCTATGGGATCTTTGGTTTTCTATCCCCCAAAAGGGGGCACGGCCTTGACTTTCTGCGAAGTACCCGTATGTGCCTGTCTGATTTATAGCTTGGAGCCGTAAAGCCCCACTATTATATCTTTTTTAGGACATGGCAGGGGAACAAATCAGAGATCAGCGTTTTTGGATTTATTGTTGATGCAACCAACTACTGTACACAGCAACTCTTTGGCATAGTGTTATTACTATTACTGGTTTGTTTAGAGCAGAAGTTTGGAGACCTTCTTCTGTTTACTCTGTTACGATCTATATGGCATTGTTCTCCCCCAAAAGGGGGCGTGGTAATGCAAGCCTGCTCTGGATGACGTATTGCCGGTCTAATGTATGATTACACCACTAAAAAAAACGTTCATACACTACCACTGGTTGGACAACAGGTATCCCTCCTGTGCCAATGTGAGCTGTACCAGCTATGCCAGATATTTTAATTGACTTAAACACAGAGGAAGGGCGACAGCGAGACGGCCAGACAAAATGAGCGAGAGAGCAAAAGAGGGAGAATGTTGCGTCGGGCCAAAAGGCTGTACACGGCTGACCTTTCCTTCCCTTGTTCAGTTGGGAAAATGTTTTACAGATGCAGAAATGGAGAAGAGAGAAAGAGGGAGGGACGTAGAGACAAAGAAACACATTAGGAATATGGAGAGGGTGGGTAGGAGAATTTTATCCCTGTCCTGTTCTTAAAATGAGTTATACTCTGGATGAGTTGCATGTGACGGCAGTCAAACTGTGAGAAAAAGAGTTAGGGGAGGGGACGAGAAGATATTTACGATGTTGCTCCTCTTTTGTTCATACGTTGATATTCAAGCAGTGTAATAAATCCTCTCCATTAGGTTTATTCATCTTCATTTGGGAAACTGAAAGACAGGCGGGGCAGAGAGACAGAAAGAGACAACAGAGAGAGAGCGAGAGAGAGAGAGACACCGAAACAGAGCAGAGAGCGAGAAGCTAAGAGGGGAAGGAAGGAGGAAACAGAACGGCCATCTGGTTCTAATCTTCTGTTAGCTTATAAAAACACACTAATGACTGGTAGACTTTCTGCATGCTGCATGTTGTGTGTGTGTGAATGCAATGTGTTTAAGACCACATTTGTGCATGTGTGTGTGTGCCCCTTCAGAGTAATGAAATGCTGGTGCGTGTGGGAAAAAGTCACTGCTGCAGAAAAAGAAAAAAATCAATGCTCATGATAGGACATGATGGAAAAAGGAAGTGTCATTTTCAGCATACCCAAGAGTGTAGTTCGGCCAAAGATTGTCTATGTTTTGGAAGAGGAATCACTCCCAACAAAAGAGGCAGCAAAAGTAGGCATTAAACTTCAAACTGCTCTCCTCTCATGCGGCTTTGGCTCTGAAAGACGCACCGTGAGCCAAACATGACATCACAGCAGCAGAGTGGAAACTTCCTCCGTCCATCGCAAAAGCAGAATTTGTTCGTCTTCCTCCTTTTTTTTTGCCTCTGGCTTGAATAAACACACCTTTCAGCGTGTTAATGGCAACATATGGCGCGTCAAGTAAATGTTCAAGTTAGCACGAGCTGCTTTCACACCATATGTTGGCCAAATGTTGTTATGCTAAGCTGGCTGGCCCATGTTCCTGGCCTTCGGACAATAAGCCCCCTGGAATAGTGCTGTCCTGTGTACTGATTCTGGTGTAGAAAGACTCTCAGAAACACTTCACAATTTCCCAATCCACAATCCAAACCATTAGGTCTAATATATGTTTAAAAACAGTGATGTGTGTGGGCAGGGAAAGACGCTAATTCACATGTGTTATGGGTCCCATGGTAAAGGGAAAGAAGACTTTTTTAGTGAATGTGAACTGGGTCAGGATTGAGATGATTCAGCAGTGCTGTTTTGAAGCCATGTTGTAACAGCTCCGTCCTACATGTCTTCCACTAAACAAGACTTACTTTCTTGTTGCCCATGTTTGCCCACACTATGCTTTTGTGTGGCTTTGATAATGACTAAATTGCTACTGGCAGCAGACGATGAAGGAACGAGACGGCAGGCAGGGAGGAATTTTTAATGAAACAGTGCCTGCTTCAGAAAGCCAGAGAATACCCACACCAGTGCAAACACATCATAGGCCTTCACTCCAAGCACCACCCATGACAGTACGTAATTTCTGACAAACACTGAACGCATCATTTTACAGTTGAGAATCTGCTAGGTACACACTAAAGCCTTGTTTATACTGGCGTGACGCACCATGGAGCGGGCCTCTGCAAATGTGGCGCGAGCTACAAGCACGCATAAAGTTGTTTTATTATGCTCAATGTGTTGTTCGTTGCATTATTCTCCGAAACGCCCGAGGGCGTAAAAGCAAAATATTCTGTGAAGAAGCAAGAACTCATATCAAATATTCAAGGACATACTTTACCGCCTTTACAATCCCTGTAAAGAAAGGAGTCAAATATTTGGAACTCAGATGTATTATAATGAAATGAAGGTTGAAAGGTTTACTATCCTGTAAACAATTTGATTCGGTTGGAATAATTTACTCAAAAGTAGATTTCTAAGATCTCCTACTTTTAAAGCATTTAAAAACTAATTGGCCATCTTTCCAAAATCCTGAGACATATTAAAGGTAGGGTCGGTAATCTTGAGAAACCAGCAAGAGTACGCTAGGTTTTAAAAATTATCCAACTGAAAAACCCAGCCCAGTGTTGCCAACTCTTTTACAATAAAAGTAGCTAGCAGCACTAGCTACAAAAGTCCCTAAATCTAGAGAGAAAGTCGCCAAGTCAGCAACACTGACAGTCCGTCCCTTCAGGCCACCCTCCAAAGCCACTCCCCCAAAACACACACACTTTACGCCCCTGGCCTGAAGTTTGAGATTGAATTGAATTGATATATCGAGTTCGAAGATGGGTGTGGTCCAAGCAAATATATGCCGGAGTAAGGGGGGTAGGAAGTGGGGAAGGGGCAAGTTTTTGCAAGTTTTTGCCAGATTTCGCAATTTGCAGGTTACCTTCTAGACACGACCCTTAAGACATGCAGCTGGTGTTAACATGGACACCAAAATGAAGTGGGACACATTCCGTAATAGTGCAGCTGTTGTGTTTTGGATGCCTACTGTTACATGTTCACATATTTAGATCCACTCCGATATTTTGATTGCAATTATCCTAATAGTTGCCGAGTCATTTTCTTTGTATCGACTAATCGTTTCAGCTCTGATAGCTATCTCAATAATCCAATGATCCTTGGAAGGAGATATTGGAGTTTTTGGTTGTAATGACCTGATATTAACCAAATAAATTCTTTCTTTCTCTCAGAGGGTCCAGAGTATGAGTACAGTGGCAGTGAAGAAGAGGATGACGAGGTGACAGAGGAGGAAGGAGAACCCAGGTAAAAGCCTTTTCACACTTGGCATGAAGAAATTGATCACAGGTTGTGTGATGAAAGACTGAGTAATCATTTAGAACCACAGATTTCCACATGCAGAGAGGATGTGGTATCAAGCATACATAATGACTCTGGGTAAACACGCAACCAATGTCTCAAAGAGTTGTAGAAAATGTTTCATCACTGTCATTATCAGTGCTTATCGGTAGATTAACACTCATGTCATTATGAACTCTCCCTCTGCTTAAGTGCTGCTCACATACAGAGCTAATGAGTCACTACAGGGCATGTGTGTGTTTGCTTCTCTGCTGCTGTCCCTGGATGTCAAACAGCAGATGGCACTAGGAACTGAGCACTTTCTCCTGGGATGAGCTTTAAAGCTGAAGTAGGCGAGATTGGAGCAAATATGATTAAGTTGATTAGGTCGCTATATCGTGACAGTAGTACACGAAACAGGTAACCTGAAAAAATCATGTGCCTCTGTGTCCTCCGGTGCTCCTAACGGCATCTGCAAGATTTCACAGACCGGAGGAAAACAAGCAGTAAGAGCTGATCTGAGGTGTGCTGTCTATGAGAGCCGGCTGTCAATCACACACGAATTCCAACCAAACGGTTAAACTAGGCAGCGCTGATCAAATATGAATCAATATTATGTTAACGTTAATGCCTATTTCTCACCTCAAATGTTTTCAGAATCATGTTGTAGTGCACGGTTTAGCTGTAAAATGAGAAAGTTTGTGACGCGACCGCCCAATGATGCCAAAAATATACTGCCTACTGCCACTTTAAGTGTGTGTATGTGTGTAACTCTGCCCATGACCATCTCATTGGTGAATTAACAGCGATTTAGTATTTTTCTCTGCATCCCCAAGTGTTTATCAGTACATAACAGTTGCTGTTAACACTGTTTTCCTCCCTCTCCTCCTCTTCCAGCTCCATAGTGAACGTTCCTGGTGAATGGACGTTGAGACGGGAGTTTCTTCGTTTACAGACGGAGGATCGTGACGGGGCCAGAGAGGGAGGCCACGGGGGAAGTGGGGGTCAACAAAGACAACAGGTAGGTGTCCAGTTCATATGCAACCTTTTACACATTCATTTGTATTGTAGTAATTAGGGGTGGGAAAAAAATATGATTCACCTGTATCGCGATTTTCTTTTTTAATGCCAGAATCGATATACAGTATATGCTTCGTGTGACGTCATATCCGATCCGTATCCATAAACCAAAACAAACCGCAGTCGGCCGCAGCAAGCCGAAACGACAAAGCAGAAAACGGTGGAGAGTCTGGGTGGATACGACCTGCACCCTCACATTTTAAATCCAAAGTGGTAACCACTACACATACAGCAAAGTATGGAAACACTTTGGGTTTAACACATTGCAGGAAAAAAAGAGCTAGACATCATGGGTAAAGCTGCATGCTAACTCTGTCATGGACAGGAAACGTTATCATATTGCGGTAACGTGCGGTCAAACCAGCCGTCACTCTCATATCCGTGGTCAAATGGGCCGACGCTACAACTGTAGAGCAGCCATATACTGACATTTATGTTGAATGCATTCAAACAGCCCCGATAGAGCTGACCATGGATGTATAAAAAGAACAGTTAAATATATCAGTCATTGTCAGGCATTTTTATTTTTTTCCAATAACCCAAAAATCAAAGAATAAAGACATTTCCCTCACAAATTGGTGGTATTTGGATTTCAAATGTAAGGGTGCAGTTCATATCCACATGGACTTTCCACTGTTTTCTGCTTTCTCATTTCGGCTCGCTGCGACCGACTGTGGTTTGTTTTGGTTGACGGATACGGAACGGATATGACATCACGTTACTCAGACTACAACAATAAAAGCGGTAACTTCCTTCTACCTTCGCATGGACTCAAATGAAAAAAAAAATTGATTTCAAAATCGTAAAAATAAAAATTGCGATACAAAAGTGAATCGATTTATTTTTTTTCCCACCCCTAGTAGTAATGGAGTACTACAGAAGTAGTAGTTACAGGTATGCTTTCAGTACAGCGAGTTCAGGTTCATTCATTTCATTCATTTAGTTTAGCTTTTTATCACACAAGAAATTTACCAATCAACTCAAGTCAAATGGGAAAAGTCATCATATTAGAAAAGTAGAGTGACTACCGAAATGTCCACTCTGAGCTCTAATCCTATTTCACACTCAGCAACTAACCTCTAGTCTTGTTAAAGTTTTAGGCGTAACTGCCTCATATCACAGTTGGAACAGCAGCCATTTGACCCTGGATAAAGTCAAACATAATTCACTTCTGGCTTTACTAGTACAGAGCCAAGTTAACTTCATATATTTAACCTTTAAATCAAAGACTTCAGAGTGTGAAAATCATTTTCTTAATAGTTTTTGAACTATGATCATATAATAACTCCTGTCTAGGCGTTGCAGCAGCACCGGCAGCAGCTGGCGGAGCAGGAACGATACAAGCAACAGCTACTGGCCGACAGACAGAAGAGGATCCAACAGCAACATGAGCAGAGGCAAAAGTTAGAGGACGTAAGTGCTGCTTATTCACATTTTTCCTCTGTATTCACTCAGAATTGATAGGTGAGTAAGCGGGAAATCAATTAGTTCAACTCCACCAGCTTTTATCAACTATATCTTCAGTGTCACCTTCCACCTGCTGAGTCACATCCTCACTGTGGCTGCTCTCGCAACGCCTTCAACCTCGGAAACCTTTATTTGTACGATATCATGAGACCCACAATAAACTGCAACTATGTGTTTTGTTGATGATCTGACAAATGTAGTTTTACTGCAGGTTGTACTTGCTAAGAATGACGATGTTTACATGCGCAAAATATTGTTTTTTTCCCTTATTCCGAAAAAGACAATATTCCTACTAAGCTGTTTACAAGGCTAATGAAAATGAATATTCCACTAATATTCCCATTTATGCAGCCGTGCATACTCTGATTAACATAATGGTGGCAGACTTGTTTGACCGTGAGAACACAGCCTCCCTCTTTCATTCCTTCAACTACCTATCCAAGTCTTTCTTAATGTTTAAAAGTAGGTGTGTTTCTCCTTCCAACCAGAAATGTGGGCTTTTCTTTTGGGCATGCATCTCTGCAAACTGTCGGCTAGTTGGTTTGTGTACAACGCATAAAGCTAGCCGTTAACAGGCAAGAGGCTGTGAGTCGCAAACTGATGTAAAAAAAACATTTGAGACGCATATTTCGAATGTGCTGTATACATGTCCAAAGATTGCTCCTAAACCCTGAATAATATCAGCATATCCCACATGTATTAATCAGAAAATGCTCCATTCGGAATAAGGCCTAATTCAGAATATCCAAACGGGATATGCTGTTTACATGACCCGTATCAAATTCAGAATATTGTCATATTTTGAATAATAGTGGAATATTGTGTAAACGTAGTCAATAGAAAATGTATATGTTTCTATCAAGTAAACAAAAAACTGAATAATACCATTTACACTTGCAAAAAATGGTTTAGTTGTAGTTCATGTTCATGTTAATGATGTTGGCTTGACTGTTTTATATTATTATGACTATCAGTACTATTTGCTGTTTCCAGCAGCAGAGGCGGCAGCTGGCGGACTGCGCCTTTCAGTGGGCGGAGCTTCAAGAGATCTTGCTTGGGGACGAGTCTGATCTCCATGACAACAGAATCTTATTGCATGAGAGAAACAGGAGGAGTGACAAGAGACAGGTAAAGGTGAACTTCTAGTTTTGTACTTGTCACTAGATATTTCAGTGTGATGACTTAGTGTGTGTGTGTGTGTGTGTGTGTGTGTGTGTGTGTGTGCGTGTGTGTGTGTGTGTTTGCGTGTGTGCGTGTGTGTTTAGTATCATTACCTTGTTCGTCTGTGCTAGTTTTTTTCGTGTCCAAAAATACTGATTGTTTAGGGAAAGCTTGAATTTTTATCAATTTTTAGCAAGGTGTGCCTTTGTTTTTGCTAAAAGGGATAGTTCGGATGTTTTGAAGTGGGGTTGTATGAGGTACTCATCCATAGTCAGTGTATTACCTACAGTAGATGACGGTCGGCACGCCCCCAGTTTGGAGAAACAGACAAGAGTTACAGCACGGAACCAAAGCAATATACTGCTGTGGACGGGGCTGGCAGCAAAATATATTTTAGCCACCTAAAGAAAGAAAAACTATAACTATATAAGTTTAAGTGTACGCTATATTTAGAATATTTCCGACGGGGAACTGAACTGAAAGTGAAACTTATCTATACTGTTTTGGTCAACAGAGTCTGGCTGCTTTGAAGAAAGCATAGATAAGTTTCATTTTCAGTTCAGTTCCCCGTCGGAAAGGGCTGTGTGACGCCGGTCCATAGAGGCAGAGGAGGTTGCTCCTCCTCAATTTTTTTAGAGGCAAGAGGGAGATCAAAATATTAAAAAGAGTAATTAGCTGAAATAAGTCATTACCAAATCTCAGTATCATTTATAAAATATTTTTCTCTCTTCTTTGGAAAAAATCCATTATTTAGATTCTAATTAAAATGCCTCAACAGCGACGCCTGCAGGGCAGAGGGGAAAGGGCAGCCTGTGTGTGTGAAGTGGTTGTGGCATCGTGGGGGGTAGAGGAGGTCGAGCACCCGCCGTCCTCCCTTAGGGCGGGACCTCTCCTATCAACTCAATGCATTTAATTTTTTTCATGCTTGTCTGTGATTGGCCAAAATACATAAAATGATGCTCCAATGGCTTTTTTCCAATACAAGAATACAAGATTGACAGCAGGTTGATTAGGGTTAGGGTTAGGCCCACGGCACCTGATTGGATGAATGCTTTCCCTCGTGAGCTGCTGCTCCCAGCCTTCAAACCAGAAACAATATGGCGGCTTTCTTCTCTTATTTCACGAAAATAGTTCACCGAAATTTGTTTCTGAAAACATTTGAGGCGAGAAATAAGCCATGCAGTTGCTGAATCTGTCTTTATTTTGGATCGACAACGTTTATTTTCAAAGATTCTCGGAAGTTTCGAGAGGCGGCGAGTTGCGTCGGACGCCCATGATTTGCATAAAGTAGACTAGACTTCAACTTTAAGCAAATGAGGAACGGCCGTCGTGATGCTCCGTCTCTCGAATAGCGCCGCCACGCTACCAGAATGCATTGCACGGCTGCTTACATAAACAATGAATGGGAAGCGTGGAAAGGACGGATCCTGTGGACACGTACCATGACGTATTGGGCGCTGCGTCAACGCTCGTTGGACTGACAGGCTTCTAGTGACACAGACGCACACACAAAGTTCATCCCAATGCAGAGACCGCAGTGGTTGTTTATTAGACATCTTGTAAGGTGTTGTTTTACTGCTTATTAAGAAAGTAGAGATAAGCCCAACCCAGCTGACTCCCCAGTAGGAACAATATGTTTCTCAACACATCTCCAAAATAATAATAGAGCCATAGCTGCCCTATTTCAAAGACATGTTGTCTCTATTCCAGATGTCATGGCATGTTGGAAACAGTTTGTAAATGATATATAGGCCATTGGAAGAAGGTCTGGATGCTTCCTCATAAATTCCTAATAGTGAATAAGGATAAGGAAGTGAATCACTACATGCAGAAATTAAAAAAGACATAAAGACCTTTGCAGATTTGTCATGTGGTGGAAAATGTGGTGTTTGGTTTCTTCAAAAAACACCAATACAATAATAAAACTCCCCCGGAAGAAAATTTTGTACATTTTAAACTTAAATACATCAATCTGGTGCGCTTTGAGAGCAAAATTAAGAGACTAGATCTTGTGCTCTTACAAACATATTTGTGCTCTAGCAGTGGTGGACTGTAGGCTACTCAAGTACTGTACTTAAGTACAGTTTTGAGCTATGTGTACTTTACTTGAGTATTTCCATTTTGTGTAACTTTATAGCCGACTTCTACTCCACTACATCTCAGAGGGAAATTTTGTAGTTTTTACTACAATTATTTATTTGACAATATTAGTTACTAGCTTCTTTGCAGATTCAGATTCTTAATACTAAATAAAAATAACTCATAAACTGTGGTGTATTGAGAGCTGGATGCGGGGAGAAATTTGACGGAGGCGGCCGCCTCGTAATTCTCTATGCAGGAAAAACCCTGGTCAAGTATGAATGATAAGAAGTGTATATAAATGTGTCATAATCTCACCTTTGTGCCACATCTACTCATTGCAGTCACACCTTGGATACAAATGAATAAAACAGTCTCAAGTCTAGATTGTTTGGGATGTGTAGTTGATGTAAGACCAACGTTACATAATGTCCGTATTTACCAAAAAACCCAGGTTACCTGTCAGAAGGAATACTTTGTGGCAGGGCTGTGTGTGTGTGAGGCTCTGTGTGTATTTGACGCTGCAGTGAGATAAAACATGAGCTTGTTTTGCTCAGAAAGGTGTGTGTTTGATGCCCGCTGCTTACATCTGTCAGCCTCTGTCACCCAGGTGATAAAAACACTCTCTCCTCAACGCGCCGGGCCAGAAGAGATTTTTTAAGGACAGATCTTACAATTCATAATTTTACAAGTATGAACTGTGTAAGACAAAACTTTATGAGATGGAAAGTGACCCTTTGGACACATTTCCATCAACTTTCATCCCATCATAATACAAGAAGCGGGAGCCTTCTTCTCATTTTTTAAATACATTTTACATCAAATAGGACTTGCGGTATGCGGGTGCTGCTTCAATCAAATTTTGAGGAATTAAACATATATAAAAGACAGGGTCCATATATATATAAAAAAGAAGTTATCATTTCACAGCGCTCTCAAAGGTTTTGTAAATTAGTTGGACATTGAATAAGTTTTAGAAATCCTTTGTTTTGCTTCTGTTCTGCAGTATCCTGTTTGAAGAAGATCCATAAAGTTGCTATAAAAATATCTTTTACCTTGTTAAAACTTAATTTATAACATCACACAATCCTGTGGGATATTAAAAATCAACTTTACTATGAGAAATTGTTACAAAGCAACACTGCCAGTGACGATGTGTGTGTGTGCGTGCGTGCGTGCGTGCGTGCGTACGTGCGTGTGCGCGCGCGCGCTTCATCATTAATTTGAACACGGGCGTAATGAATCCATCCCACACACCAATGAGTTTCAATAGGTGCATATTAACACCAAGGAGCAGGTTAGGAACTGTGATTTCTTCATGTAGAAGACACTGTATTTCAATGCTATTAATATCTGTCTAGTTATATTATATGTCTATTTGGTGTGTGTGGCAGAGAGCTCTCTGTACGTATTAGATTCTGATTACACAGATTGCCTCTAAGTTATTAAGTTCAGCATGCTTAATGGATCTATCTGATGCTTCATTAAGTTTTAATGCATCTGCATTTAATTACGTGACAGGTTCAGTGAGTGTGTGATGTGATGTCTTGTGTTTTGTCAGATGAAGAACTTGTCTCAGCGCAGCAGTTCCAATCATTTCACACATTGATTGATTTGGCAAGCTTCACATAATGTATTTCAGCGGTGTGTCGATGGCTTAAAGGGTAACTACACCCATTTTCAAAATTCATACATGTTATTCCTATGGTCTAAAATAGTCCAAAAAATATAGTAAACATGAACAACGGAGTGCTAAAACTCAAACTTGTGATCTCATAGGGTATAAAGTAGGCGTGTGGAATCACCAGAGGCCCCACGATACGATGTTATCGGGATACTTTAGTCACGATACAATCTTATTGCGATTTTAAACATTTTGCGATATACTGAGTATTGCAATAAGAATAGGACTGTAAAAGTTAACGCAATACAAACACATTTTTTTTTTTTTTCTTTAACGCATTAGCACAACTTGCGATTTTTAGGTTGTAGCCGGCTCAGTTTTAAATTACCATTGGTACAGTACCAACCATATCATACTCACTTGTTGCGAAGGAGGCTAAATAACGCTACAAACTTACGCTAGAGTGAAGATACTGGTTTCCTATGAAACTAGAAAACCTAAGGAATCCATTGGTACCAACCCCAAAATAACGCCGCAAACTTAGCTAAATTCTGGCGAGGAAAAACTGGCATGGCCATCAAAGGGGTCCCTTGACCTCTGACCTCAAGATATGTGAATGAAAATGGGTTCTATGGGTACCCACGAGTCTCCCCTTTACAGACATGCCCACTTTATGATAATCACATGCAGTTTGGGGCAAGTCATAGTCAAGTCAGCACACTGACACACTGACAGCTGTTGTTGCCTGTTGGGCTTGAGTTTGCCATGTTATGATTTGAGCATATTTTTTATGCTAAATGCAGTACCTGTGGGGGTTTTTGGACAATATTTGTTTTTTGTTTTGTGTTGTTTATTGATTTCCAATAATAAAGATATACATACATTTGCATAAAGCACATTTATCCACTCCCATGTTGATAAGAGTATTAAATACTTGACAAATCTCCCTTTAACGTTAATTTTGAACAGATAAAAAATGTGCAATTAATTTGCGATATTCACGATTAACTATGGACAATCATGCGATTAATCGTGATTAAATAATTTAATTGATTGACAGCCCTAATACTAAGGTGTTTTTCTTTTCCTGCAATGCTGTCAGACACCACATTTCCCACAAACTCTGTACCTTCGTGTTGCAAAGAGATTTTTTTGACATGTTTGATCATTAGTGCTTGTTTGTTTGTTGGTTGCGTGCAACCTGACATGCAAGTAGTGGTTTGTAGAAGAACTAGGTGTCAGTACTCACCAGTCACCCTTAGGCAACATAAGGTAGCTGGTGTCTTGTACCATCCCTGTTATTCTTTTTAATACATTACTAGATCGACCCTCTGTGTGCATGGTCACCTTGGATTATGGCTCGAAGGACACATACGTTTTTATCACATGTACAAATTCATCATGGAAGTTTTTTCAATCAAGGTAAGCTGCCATTTCAGCTTAAGCTCGGTTGAATGTGACCCTTCAGATCCAAGCAATGTAAACACAATCTAAAGGCAATGGTGCAACCACTCCAAATATTTAAATAGAGTAGATTTAGTTAATCATTGTAAATGCAAAAATATCCAGTTGGGACTAATTGGACATACAAGGATTTTCCAGGAGAAACTCAAAAAGAGGTCATGATGAAATATTTAGAGTTGGCTAAAAGCTCCGTGCCATCTTGCACACTCTGAATATTTTAGTTCCCACCTCTCAGAATTCTGCTCAAGACCTTAGTATACCCTAATTAGTAAGTGTGTGTGTGTGTGTGTGTGTGTGTGTGTGTGTGTGTGTGTGTGTGTGTGTGTCTATGTGTGTGTCTGTGTGTTTGTGTGTGTGTTTGTGGTGCCAGTGTTTTTTATTCTTGTGAGGACCGTACAAGAATACAATGATGTGGAACGAGAGGATTTTAGAATTTGAATTAAGGTTAAATTTAGTTGTTAGGGTTAAACAAAAAAAGTAATCAAAATCATTGAATATACTGGCAGATTTCAGCAGTCAACCATGTGTTAATGTGTGTGTGTGTGTGTGTGTGTGTGTGTGTGTGTGTGTGTGTGTGTGTGTGTGTGTGTGTGTGTGTGTGTGTGTGTGTGTGTGTGTGTGTGTCTGTGTGTCTTCAACAGGACCAGGCAGGCAGGCAGCGGAGTGCCGATGTGTCAGTAAGGCCTCTGGACTCCGCCGCAGAGCAGGTAACAAACCTTCACTCTACATCTTTCACTTACTTGTCATTAATTCCTCCATTTTTCAAAGGAGTGAGGGCAGGTTGGAATTTCTTTTGAAATATTCTGAATGTGGGCTGATTCTTAATGCCGCTGATGGTAACACACATTGCGTGGGAGTCTGCAATGTGGACTTGAGTGTGTGTCTCCTTTTTTGTTTGTTTGTTTCTATCTCTTTTTCATGATTTCTACATGTCTTCCAATGTTTGTGTTTTTCACATATGGCCTAATTCTTTATCTGTTGCCATTTTTACCTGTTAACACTAATCAGAATCAGAAATACTTTATTGATCCCTGGGGGGATATTGGGGCATTACAGTTGCTTTTGTATAAACATAAAGAAATGTAATAAAATAGAAATAAAGGAGTATATAACATGTAAATAATGCTACAATATAAACACAATATATCTAAAGAAATATAGGTAATTACTCAAATTAAAATGAGAATATAAGAAATATGAAATATGTACAAATATTTGCATTAAGACTTTAACAAGCAACAGTTTGTGTGCAGGGAACAATATAATGATGAAAACTGTATTACATGGTTGCATCGTGAAAGTGAAACGATTAATTTGATGAATAATCGATAAGTCAATCGACAGAAAATGGATCTGCAACAATTTTATAATTATTTAACTGTTTAAGTCATTTTCCCAGCAAAAATGACATTTTCTCTTCTTCTACATTCTCAGTTGTGAGAATTTGCTGCTTTTCTTTGTCTTTTGTGATACTGAACTCAATATCTTTGGCTTAGGCTGTCGGTCGGACAAAACAAGACATTCAAAGACATCATGTGGTGCTTTAAGATTTTGAGATGGGTATTTTTCAGTATTTTCTAGATCATTTCATAGATCATCGATTATTGTAGAAAATAATCTGCAGCTTTATCGATGGAAAAAAAAGATGTGTTGACTTCTGAAGTAGCGATGCTCCCACTTTGATGATATGATAAGATCATTTTTTACAGCTGAAGAGAGAATGCTTTGATTGTTTGTGTGAGAGAGAGAGAGAGACTACTTTACTGCTCTTGAGTATGCCACTGACCACTAGTAAGATGAAAGTAAAAGAAAGAGTGAGGGGTAGGCGAAGAGGAAAGACTTACAAGACACAGCAATGGAGCCAGTGTTAATTTCGTTAATATATTCCTCAACAACCTTTTTTTCCATGACTAATTCGAGACGATGACGAGAAGGCACCGCCTGCATTAAACACTAATGGTGACGATATCAAACATGCAATATCATTGACGAAAAAAGACGAGACTAAAATGTAGTTTAAAAACTTTACCAAAATCTCTATTTTTGTCACCTTGCAACTTCTTTTCCCTTCTCTCTGTCTCAAACACACACAATGCGCTGTGTAAGCATCTCTGTCCTTCTTGTCTCACACCTCAGTCCAGACAATTGTGCTACTATAAAGCATAAAGTTGGCTGTTTGCGGGTCGGGTCGGGTGGTTGAGTAACACATATTTTTAAATGTTGGGTGGGCGGATTGGCTCTCATAACGGACCGGTGGGTGCAACTGAACCGCGCATCATTAATGAGCGCCATCAGGAGGGCTCAAACTAACTGCAAAGCTGCATTCTTAATCATTCAACATGTGTTTTTCATCAGATAATGATAAGAAAATTGTCTGTGAAATAAGTTTGACTAAAATGACAGAAATGTTCAATATATTCTGATGACTAAACAGGATTAAGAGAACAAAACTCGGTGACTAAAACTAAACTAAAACGTTTTGAGTTATCGTCTAAAACTATGAATGATAAAAATGACTCAAATGTGACTAATGAGCATTTTTGTTTAAAGACTAAGACTAAATCTAAAAAAGCTGACAAAATTAACACTAAATGGAGCAGGGAAGAGAACAAAAAGGGAAAAGCAAAATATATTGTCTCTGAGTGTCTTTATACTGTACATGTGTTAAAATGATAAAGAATGACAGTGTGTTTGGCTCCTGCTCTGGGTGCCTGACACCCTGGAGGGGCTGGAAAAGTTAATCATTTTGAAGTTCTCAGTTAAAGATTGGAGTTTTTAATTCTCTATTTGTCTGGAACTCAGAGAGACAACAGTAACATATAGTGTACTGTAGCAGGAGAGTCAGATATTGACAAGCTTTTAAACCCGTGCTTATCACAGCATGCCATCACTTCTGTTTTAAAGCCTTCCCTCTCCATCTCTCTCTCTCTCTCTCTGCTGGTCCCAGCATGCCTTCTCTCTCTCCTCTACTCACTTATTGTTTCCTCCCTCCCTCCGTCGTTCACAGCATGTAACCTCTTTCATTTCTCGTGTCTCTTTTTTTCGACACGTCCCTCGGTTTTTGTTCCAAGATGTGACTATCTAATCTCAGTAGGTGTTTCAGAAATACAAATTCACCAAACATGTTCCCTTTCAAACACTTTCTCGCATCCCTAAGTCCCTCATCGTTCTGTTCTTCTCTTCTGTCTAACCTGTCGTGCCCCGATGTTGTTATGATTATGTGGTATAATGAGAGTTTGATTATTACTCCATAGCCTGTAGATACATATAATTAAAGAATACAAGGAATATCATTAACTCAATAACAGAAGGTGAGGGAAGATTTCTTTTTGGATTTCTTTTTTATGGCTCCAGCCCTTTGCAACCCTACACAGATGGATAAATTAATATATTATGTGTAACTGTTACAATCACAAGCAAACTGTCAGGGATTAATTTTAAGATTACTCTTCATTTGGCTGTGTTTTCATCTCTAATATGCAATAATTCTAGTCAACTACTGTAACTTAAAGGTGATAAATGCGAGATTGGGAGCATTTTTATTGCCTCTGCACAGCTCTCAGCATGGCGATGACTGAGCCAGTGGGTCGTAGCTAACAGTGCTAACAGCGAAATCAACAGCAACACTGATGAAAAAGCTAACAGTGTCAACCTGAGGGGAACCGGAGGGTGGGTGCTACGCTTCCGTGATGGCGCCATCGGTCGGGACGGCGTTATCAGCTGTAACTGCCGTATAAGACATTACTCTTCTATATCTTTACATAGCAAATTGTTGTTTGCTGCTATATTAATGCTCTGGATATCGTGTAGAGAACCTTTAACATAGATGTTGTGTCTGCATTGGTTGCTATTTAGTGTGTATGTCTTATTTTATACTTACCCACCTTATTTGCAGTAAATTTGTACATATACCTTGGTGAGTTGGGCTTTCCCTTTTTTCCCCCTCTGTTTGACGTTCATTTCTCATCATTTGTCATGCCAACTATAACATATTTAGCTGCTTCAGTTGTCACCACTCAATCAATTATTAAGAAGACATCTATTGCCGTTATTAATGGAGACATGGAGGCTCTACATTTTAATGTTAACTGCTAACATTTTTATGTATAAAGTTTTAACAGCTTTAATATCAGTGTGTGTCACGGAACTTTAAATGAAATATCAGATGATAATTAGAGTTTTAGTCCATATTTCTCTATTTTTGTCGCCATCTTTCACTGTTTTATTTATTCTTAATCCCTGTGTAAGTTACCAAATAGAGCAACTAGGCATTCTTATTCAAGTCACAATTCTTTAGTGGTCATTTGGATGGTACATTGCAGATAGCTGCCATGGAGTGTTTTGTAATATAGTTACAGGAAATAGGCCTTGTTTCAAGAGACCAAGAAGCTGTCATCCTACCATGGCTGAGGTGCTGTTGGAAGTTGAACATGGTTAGTTAGGAATGTTGAGTATTCTGACTGTGTGTCCTCTCATTCTCAACAAACAACATTAAATATCTGGTGGTTCCCCCTCTATAGCAGCATTCACATGAATCTCATCTCATCTAGTTGGCACATAACAGCCATGTTCATGTCTTGGGTGGACAGAACGATGGCACACCAAGTGTTTCTCTCCATTCTAGTGGTGTTGGAGGAACTAAATGGCTTGTTAAAAGTACCTTTCAGGGTTACTATACAGTAGCAGAAGTGATGAATTGATGAGTGTGTGTGCTTCTCTGTGAATTTCCTGGATGAGTGAAAGTATGTGCACAAACATATCGTGCTCCTTCCAAGATTTTGCCTCTGTTGCTCTACTGTATAATACACTGATATACAGTGTTATGCATTGATATATTTTCTGTATCTAGGTGGTAGGGGTGGGGGAAAAAAATCAATACAGCATAGTATTGTGATATTTTGCGTCACAATATTGTATTGATACACAGACATCAAGTATCGATCTTTTATTATATAAACTACTAACCTCTTAACGATCCGATGGCCCGCCGGCAGGCTGGCTGCTATTCTGTCTTTCAGAGGTTGTAGCGACTTCAGATAGATACTGGCATCATATGAAACTAGGAAACCTAATGAATCGATTTGTACCAACCATGTCATGTTGTTGGAAGAATGCTAAATAACGCGCCAAACTTATGCTAAATTTTGGCGAGGAAAAACTGGCATGGCCATTTCCAAATTGGTCCCTTCACCTCTCACCTCAAGATATGTGAATGAAAACTCTGGGATGAACAGAGTGAAAACTGTATCGTATTAGATAAAACAGATATTGACAAACTGCATAATGCATACATGAAAAAAACTAATAAATCGCAATATATTGCAATATATCTTATCGCAATACTCAGCATATCGCAAAATGTTTAAAATCCCAATGAGATAAAATGTATCGTGACTTAAGATCGCAATAAGATAAGATGTATCATGGCTTAAGATCACATTAAGATAAGATGTATCATGACTTAAGATTGCAATAAGATAAGATGTAAATAAGATAAGATGTATCGTGACTTAAGATCGTAATGAAATAAGATGTATCTTGGCTTAAGATCACAATATGATAAGATGTATCGTGATTTAAGATCGCAATAAGATAAGATGTATCATGGCTTAAAGGCCGTGTAAAGGAAATGCATATTTATTTTTGCTTTACACGGACTTTAAGTATCGTGATAATATCGTATCGCGGGGCCTCTGGTGAATCTCACCCCTAGTATGTGGCTATCTTCAGCGCAAATCAAACCATAAGGACTATGGTTTGTCATCCTTTTTTTTATTCACCGTCCTGGAAATATAAAATAGCTATTGGTTCTGTTAAAGCTGTACCTTAGGACAATCAGAGTTGTGAGATGTAGATGATGGCAGTGGTTCTTTATTTGTACTTTTATTACATTTCCTCTGGACAAAGTAGTGATTCTCCAGCCAGAGAAGTAGCTGCTGTCATATAGTATGTCCAGGCTTCATTGCCAGTGCTACACAGATTGCTATTGTATGAATGTTTTCAAATGTTGGTTTATGTTTTACACTAAAAGAATCAAATCAGCTTCTTTCTTATGTGCTTCTTTGAATGTGTGTCACAACAAGCATGATGATACAGTATGTGTTTTATAACTGTGGTTTGTCTTGTCAGTTTCTACAGAAACTGGGAGTGTTCAGAACTAGCATGCACAACATTCACTTGATTTGCACTGAAAACTTACAAATAATTGTATGTACATTTAGCCCGTATGCTATTTGAGAATATTGTCATCCAGCAAAAATATGGAAAATGTTATTAAATTTAATTAAGAAGATTCAGCTAATCTTGGCAAGAGGGGTTAAAATCAGTTGAAAATGACTCATGTTTTATTATAGGGCATGTGTTGTCGATTTGTTTGCATAAAAGTAGCTAATAAGATTGAGGGATTGCAAATTCAAAAAGTGACTTCTGACATTTAGAGATGTCGTGTGACAGCAATATCATCGTATGCCCCAGATACAGTAAAGGAAAATTCTGAAAAAAGTCTAAAATGATCTAAAGTTGAAGACTAATAACACCTCTCTGTATTAAAGGGTAACTTCGATATTTTTCAACCCTATTTCCCCATGTTTTTGAGTCTAAATTACTAATAGGGTCAACAATTTCTGAAATTGGTCCAGTATTGAGGGAGAGCGCTGTAGACGGCAGCCACGGAACGAGCTGCGAGGGCAATTGAATAGCGTCAGTGTAACGTTACTTTCACTAAAAGTCCTTGTCTTTTCCACTGAAAGGCTCAGATTGTTATTATAAGTGTCTGACAACATTATGGAAAGGACCCTACAGAGAAATAAAAACTTTTTCTTACCTTTTGCTTGATCCGGTCTGTTTGTTATTGTGTCCAAGTCCCGCTCAAGGAGAAGTCTCGTTGTGAAATCTGAATATCCGTATACACTGGCTCAAATAAATACGGGCAGCCATGGAATTCAAAGACCTAATCCATATTGTGGAAATCATCTAAATATTCACGGAAATCTCGCATAATCTCTCGTGATCAAATGTGACTTTAGTGTAAACAAACATGGTGGACGACAGGCAGGAAGAATTAGCTTTGTTAGTTTTTGCACTACACTACAAGTCATGGAGACACGTTAAATAAACACTTGTGTTGTTGCCACAAATGAACAAGTTGGTCCTCCATTCCTGAGGTCCATCTTACTACTACTTTATGCTTCATGTTTCGCATTAGCTCATGCATTAGCCGCAGCCGCCATGACGGTGGTTGTTTTCCTTCAGCTTCAGTCAGCTTGGTTCTCAATTGGCTATCATTCTTTCCCACGTGACTGCGTCATTGGCTGTGCTTGGGGTTCCCCACACACAACAGGATATCCCATTGTACATATTGAACATGTTTAATAAAAAAAACACTTTTAATATACCTCACACCACAGGAATATCTGGAAAGATAATCATCATCAAAACATCAGGGCTTTGCTGACGATATTTGGGAGGGGGGAATTGGGCCCAAAATTGGCTTGATTCTTGTGTAGTGTGTACCTGGCATAAGCTAAGCTTTCTGTACTCCAACGCAACAAACTCTGCCCTGCTGAGTGCAATCCACTATTCCACCGTTGTCTTCCGGCAACACGTCACCTCGCCAGATTTCAGAACGAGACTTCTCCTTGAGCGAGACTTTTTCCATAATGTTGTCAGACACTTATAATGACAATCAGAGCCTGTCATGGCAAAACCAAGCACTTTTAGTGGACGTTAATGACGCTGCCAGCTTGCCCAATTGCACAACATTGCAGCTTGTGAGCAGCTGCCGTCTACAGCGCTCTCCCTCAATATTGGACCAATTTCAAAAATCGTTGTCCCTATTCGTCAGTTAGACCCAAAAACATGGTAAAATAGGGTCCAGTTTGAAAAATACCAAAGTAACCCTTTAATACAGGTATTAGATGCTTTATTGTCTTGATTTTATATATACTTAATGTAAGATGTAAATCTCGACCACTGAATGTACACTGTTGCCTTACAATACACTATACATGTATGTTATTTCATAAGACACTCCCAGGCTCCGTCATTTCCTATGTGTGCTTTTCATGTCTGCTACATAGAGAGCCGTGGCTCCAAACCAGCTGCTTCAGCATAAGGCCCAGCTCTCCCAGCCTCAGCTCCAGCCGCAAGCCAAGCCCCAGCCTCTGGCTCAGCATCAGCAGCCCTCAGCGGGCAGGAGATCCCACCGCACCCTGCCCAAGGACCAAACCCAGCTCCTGTCGCTGCAGCACGACCACAGACACAGGGAGAGAGAGAGGCAGCGGCAGAGAGAAAAGTCTGTGGCAGCTGTCCAGAAGCTAACGGCTAATAGCGGGAGCACAGCTGCTGCTTCTGCTGCTGCTGCTTCCTCGCCCAGCCGCCCTGCAAACAGCCAGCGCTCAGCGGTAAAACCCTTCCTCCCTCAGCTGTCTTGCACTCTTTATCACCTCTACATCCCACATCTTTCAGTCTGTCTGGCCATCACTTTCATTGACTTTGATGATTCATTCCTTCAGTTTTGTTTTTTTTTATTTCGTTTTTGTGTGTAGTCCCTCCTCCCCAACCTTTTTACTTACTTTTGGTTTGTCACATCATCCTTATCTCAGTCGACAGGCCACTTTCACCTGAAGGTCACAAAGTTCTGCAGAAAGTAAGTCAATGTTAGGCAAAATGTCGTTACGTTAGATAAACACAGTTCAGGCCAAGATATTTCCCCAAGGAAGAACTGAGGGCAGAGCCCACATCACCATGCTGCCAGCATTGACTTCTCCACTTGGTGGCTTAGGTTTGATAACTCTAAAAACTCAGCTGAAAGTGTTCAGATCATCGGCATCAAAGTGCATTAAACTATATTATTTTTTTGATGCTGAGGATGTTGATGCCAGATTTAGCAGCAAATCTACTGTACATCTGGAAATGGGAACTTCTAAGAAAAACACTGCGCTGTAATGTTTGATTATGTGACACTGGCTGATAGTGCTAGTAGCACTCTTTTCATGTCTGGGCCAGTATCATAGACTGTATATAAGAAGTAGACATAGTCACCGTGACGTCACCCATTGGTTTGTGGACTGCTGTTTTGAAGCCTTGAGTTCTGCATTTTGGCCGTCGCCATCTTGGTTTTTGGCCGTTGTCATCTTCGTTTTTGGCCATCGTCATTTTGTTCTTTTGCAACCAGAAGCGACACAAGAGGGTTGAGCTAAGTACAACCCAACGCTGAATAAGACATTTTTAGGTGACCAAAAATGTTACAATTAACTTTCATAAACTGACAACACTTTGAAAGGGTTAAAGTTGTAAGACAAAAAACGTTGACAACACCCAGACCGGACAACGCTGTGGTAACGACCCGTCAATCACAAGGTAGCCTCGACCTAAAGCATACCCTGCATGGTCCATAGAGTGCTACAGGAATGAGTATAAAACCCGGAAATGAGTTAGCATTTCAGCACTTCCGGTTCCCTCGTCTGGAAGTCAATGGGTTTTTAGTTAGATGCCTGAAATAAGGTCTGTGGTTAACACAAGCTGAAGAGATTTACTGTTTTGATCTACGATATAAAATACATCAGTAAATATCCCACTCGTGAATTTTTAAGGCTTTATGTGTCTTAAAAACAGTGGTTGCTAACAAGTGGCTAAATGAGTCTAAACGCCATCACGCCGACTCGTCCGCCTTTACAGCCTCATTGTGTATACTTGCGCTCATGCAACCGTGGTGTAGTTTGTTTATAGCCTAACGTTAGCTTTTTACTTCTGCCGATTGTATTTTCACTTCAAAAATAATAATAATAATAGCGATTGAGACCATAAACTCATGTTTACAGTGGTTACTGAAGTAATAAATCAAGTGAGAAGTAGGGTCATTTTCTCATAGACTTCTATACAATCAGAATTCTTTTTGCAACCAGAGGAGTTGCCCCCTGCTGGCTATTAGATAGAATGCAAGTTTAAGACACTTCAACATTGGCTTCACTTTTCAGATCCGGAGGTCATCCCCTGGCCAGGTAAGTATAAACTTCTTAGAAATGGTCTTCAGAACGTTCCTAACTTTGACCTAGGAGTCAAAATTGTAGTAAAAGTCGGACTGAGAAGCTTTGTATAAAGTAGTTGAAAGTAACTTTTAACACAGTTTTGCGTGGGATACCAAAATGCTGACTGCAGTGAATTCAAAGTGTTATAAAATGTTCCCTGCAATCATGTCTACCCACAATGCCCTCCCTAAAGCACTGAATCAGCCAATAGCGGGCCTCCAAAGGTGATGTGTCAAGGCTGCATCACAGTTCCGTGTGCACCTAGTCATGGTCATTCACCGTATCCCACATTATATATGCTTAATATACAGTATATATATACATATATATATATATATGTACATATATATATATGTATATATATACATATACATATACATATATATATATATGTGTATATATATATATGTATATACATATATATATATATATATATATATATATATATATATACAGTGCATTTATGTATATACAGTATGTGTGGTACAGTTGGGTTTGTACTATATGTGAGAAAAAGAAATGTCGATATCAGTGTGTCTACCTGATTAGACGGAGGACTGAGTCACACACGTCCTACATGTGTTTACTGTTTTTAGATGGACTTCCAAGAATCAAACCTGGCCAGGCTGCTTTTGGCTGCTGGTCTGCCCAGCCAGGTGCACTCCAGGCTGGGCTCTGGGAGCAGCTCTAGTCCTTGTACTCCAGCCATGCAGAGAGCTCACCTCAGCCAGGTACAGTATGCACAATTATATCACATCACACGGGCCCACTATTTTCTTATTGTTTCCTGCTCTCCTCTTCTTCTCTTTCTTATACTTTAAGCACTGGTTTTATCTAGTCTGTTCTAATCAAGGTTATAATAGTTTTACATTTTCAATTTGTTTTTTATTTTAGTTTAGTTTTGACTTTTCGATTTCATTTTAGTTTAGTGTTAGTTTTCAGAGTGTGTTTGCTAGTTTTTAGTTTAGTTTCAGTTTATAAGAAAGGTTTAGTTTTAGTGTTTATATATTTAGTTTAACAGTAGTTTTAGTTTGTTTTTGTTAGGGCCAGGTACAATGTCTCAGGAGTATGTAGATATATACATACAAAATACATGGTTAGTTTTTACCAAGGCAATATTGTTTCAGTTTAGGTTTAGTTTTTCTTAAAGAAGTTTTTCTTTAGTGTCAGTTTACAAAAAAATATTTTTCACTGCTTATATTCATTTTAGTTTCAGTTTTAGTTTACTATAATAACCCTGGTTCTAATCTAGTCTGTTCTTTTCTATTCACCACTTCATTTATGTGTTAGGATGTTTTATACACAGGATTCTTTCACTTTACTATTGCCACTCAAAAACACTACAGGTGAATCTTTACTTTTGGTGATGTGGCTAAAATCCACAATGTATAAATTCAATTTACAGTCACAAATGACCATGGCTTAATCTTTTATTTTCCCAGAATGCCAATCTGCGCTCTAGTCGAGACGCCCCTCACAGCAGCTCTATGTCAGATATGGCCATCTCCCCTTTGTCCCCATTTTCCCCTCTATCCCCAACTGATGATGTCTTCTGGGACTCAGGGACGCCACCTAAGGTGAGCAACGACTGTCTTGTTAGCCGCTGGATGACACAGCAGGTTAGATGACTTACAGAAACGAGGCAAGAAATGTAACCAATCGAAAGAGGAAGTTGTTGCTACAGTCAGGCCAGGCGCAGGTTGTAGCCTGCATCACATGAGGTTGGCATAATGTTTTAGTGTGTGCCAAGCATCCTGTATTCTGGTCATACCAAGCTAAGAAAGTGGTGCACGAGGATGGCACACTGTGTGGGTGTGTGGTTATGTTTGAGGAAAATGTGTGTGTTTGTGTGTATGCTTGTGGAGGAGGAGAGGCGTTGTGCTTTACCTTACAGTTTGGGTGTTTTGAAGTGGGGTTGTATGAGGTACTTATCCATAGACGGTGTATAACCTACAGTAGATGACAGTCTACCCAGTTTGGAGAAGCAGACAGGAGTACCAGTACGGGAGCAAAGCAATGTACTGCTGTGGACGGGGCCGGCAGTAAAACGTCAATATCAGTTTAACTGTATGCTATATTTAGAATATTTTCGTCGCTTTATCTCTAAGCCGTTGTATCCATCTATGCTCTCTTTAAAACTACCAAACTCCATTGGAAAAAATCTGCAATTTTACCTCGCAGAACACGGGGGTTGCTGGTCTACCGCTGCCTCAATAGGTTGGTTTGTTTCTTCTATTGTTTGACTTGAAATCCGAGTGAATCCGAGCTAACCAAAGTCGCACACCAACACAAACAAACTAACCGATTAAATTACTAGAGCTGCCAAAGTTAACGTTATAATAATGCGTTAACGCTAATTTGTTTTAACGCCACTAATTTCTTTGACGCATTAACACAACTTTTACATTTTTAGGTTGTAGCGGGCTCAGTTTAAACCTGAAGTGAAGATACTGGTATCATATGAAACTAGAAAACCTAAGGAATCCATTGATACCAACCATGTCATACTAGCTTGTCGTGGAGAAGGCTAAATAACACTCCAATCTTGCGCTAAATTTTGGCGAGGAAAAACTGGCATGGAGTCTCCCCTTTACAGACATGCCCACTTTATGATAATCACATACAGTTACTACTATGCAAGTCATAGTCAAGTCAGAACACTGACACAATGACAGCTGTTGTTGCCTGTTGTTGCCTGTTTGGATTGAGTTTGCCATGTCATGATTTGAGCATATTTTGTATGCTAAATGCAGTACCTGTGAGGGTTTCTGGACAATATATGTCATTGTTTTGTGTTGGTAATTGATTTCCCATAATAAATATATACATACATTTGTATAAAGCAAGCATATTTGCCCACTCCAATGTTGATGAGAGTATTAAATACTTGACAAATCTCCCTTTTACGTTACATTTTGAACAGACAAAAAATATGATTAATTTGCGATTGCGAACCCTAAAAATGTTTTGTTCAATGGAGTCTGGTTGCTTTGGAGAGATCATACATAGCTGCTTCAGTTCCCCGTCGGAAACATAGGCTATATCGCTGTCTCATTGCAAGGTACGTCGACGAAAATATTCTAAATATAGCGTACACTTGAAACTTTTTTTTTTCTTTTTAACTGATATTGATTTTTTTTAGGTGAGCCTTTGTTTTAGGTGACTAAAATACATTTTGGTGCCGGCCCCGTCCACAGCAGTATATTGCTTTGTCTCTGTGCGGTAACTCCTGTCTGCTTCTCCAAACTGTGGGCATGCCGACTGTCATCTACTGCAGTGGTTCCCAACCTATTTTCCTCGAAAGCCCCCCCTACTTGTATCTAAGAAAAGCTGAGCCACAACCCCCATATTTTCATGTCATCACCCAAAATTTACAAATCCTCAAACAAAACCCTCAATTTGAATAAGGTGTTTCAGTGTATAAAATAAGGTAGTCTTTTTTTATTAAATTAACATTCTTTAATGACTATAACTCATCAGATAAATGCCAACAAATATGGATATTTCTTTGGATAAAAACGTGAATTTTGGAAATGATTACTTCTAACTTTTTCCAATAAATTTTGACTTTTGGATGTTACAACACTCTGGAGTTATTGGAAATGTTTGGATCACAAGAGTTGGAAACAATCCTACGCAGCCACCACTGGAATCTAATTCTACAAATAATATAATACTAATAATATTAGCCTGATCTTTATCTGCAACCAAGCAGAAATACCAAGTTCAAACCGAATGTGGCTTACTAAGTAGCCAAAAATATATCTTTTTAAATAGTTTTATATACAGAGTTTTGTATAAATTATCCAGTAAGTATGTTATTATGATTTTAGTTATACATGTGCAAATCTAATTTTGACAACCTCAGAGCAGTCAAATCCTGGTGCACCCCTTGTGATCTTTGGTGCTTCCCTAAGGGGGGCCAGGACCCCAGGTTGGGAACCACTGATCTACTGTAGGTGATACACTGACTACGGATAAGTACCTCATACAACCCCACTTCAAAACACCCGAACTATTCCTTTCAGGCTTGTTATGAAGTGCTTTTAACTAAAAACATTTCGTGATGAACACACATACATTCAGTCTCTCTCTCTCCGTTGCTTTCTGTCTAATACCACTGCTCCCCCGCTCTGTGTTTTACGAACGGAATACACTGTTAGGTGTATTTACTAACAGAACACCATATGGAGTTGATAGAACAACTAATAACTAGTACAGAGAGAAGAGGGGAGCCCAATAAAGCTGTCTGTTTGCTGTGTTATGTTGTTGAGCTAACAGGCAGCCATATGGAGGCTCCATGTGAATGAAAATAAATATGATGCTACTCCTTTTAAATGAGAACAGAGTTATTAACTGTAGAGCAGTTAATAACTCTGTACTCTCTCCTGTAATTGCAGGAGCTGGTGTGGCTTTAAAACTGTTAACTTTTGGGGACCTACACCACAATAGGGTTTGCCAGTAATGTGCTGTAGCAAAACCAGACATTTGATGAATTTTTACAACTGTTAAAATAATTTCACATAAGCTTAAATAGTCTTAAACTCAAGGTGATGGGTCTTTGATAATCCAGACCCCTTCTTAGTAGACTAAAGGCTCTTACTTGAGTATCATGTATGTGCCGCAATAGTAGAAAGGAAACAATAGACCGAGTTCGACATGGGTGTGTGTGCATTCAGGGGAGCTAGATGCAGGATGTGGGCAACTTGTCAGAAGGATGATAGGTATTCCCACAGTTCACTTCCTGCTCTGCTGGGTGTGTCTTCCTCTCCGTAACTGGGCCATGTGACCCCAGGAGATGAGAGGTCAAACAATCACCAGCTGGTTGGTACCACCGAGAGCTTGAGAAGAATGAAATGTTGAAAGATCCCGTTTAAAACGTAGTGCTTTGCAACACTTTACACAGATTGATCTAGTAATTGGTTTCACAATGCTGTTCTTGTCATATCCTGAATGCAACAACGTTGAAAAAATGGTTAAGAAACATCCCTGAGTCAGTAATATTTCCACACCACATGTGAGATTTGGACATCATGGTTTTGGGGAGTTTAAAGGAGCAACACTGAAATGTGAAGAAAAGCCAAACGGTCTCATTAGAGTCTCAAAAATAAATATCTCCCGGTGGTTTATTAAAGGTTTTATTGCACTCTGCTCTACACCCTTTCAGGCACTTTAGAGTTTGTTGTACATAAAGGTTTCATAACCGCAGAAACCTTCCTATAATTAGCTGAAACCCTGCTTGGCTAGACACAAGATCCTCGTAAATAGGAGAGCCCTCTCAAGCTTATGAGAAGTGAAACAAGCAGTCAGGACCACCAGGAGACTGCCTTCTTTGTGTATTCACTAACTATATGTTTCTGTCAAGTCTGTTCAACTGATTCTTCTTCTGCTCTCTGTCTTGTGTAAATCCCAGGTCCCAGAACGCACTACCTCTAAGTTCTACTGTCGAGAGCTGGTGATGGGACATAAGAGGGCCGCTTCAAGGTAGACCACAACTACACTACACGCAACCAATACATAGAGATATATGTTGTTTCTAGGGATGCACCGATGTTCGGCTTATTGACTGCCATCGGCATATAGGCAAATAAGATGACATTCGCCGATGGCAGTGACCAATGTTTATCTGTTGTGTTGCATCGATTTTGTGCCGGGTAAATGTTGTGTTGGGTGTTCTTGGACAACAGTAACCAGGTGCTGATTGAGAGGAGAAGCCACAGGCTGGACACGACTCTGGCATGACGGCGGGGGCTGTGCACACGTGTGGTTTGTTTACAAATAAAAGTTAAAGAAAAAGTTGGCCGTGTGGGAGTTTTACACTGTCTCGGAGAAAGATCAGCGATAAGAACGTTGTTATGTTCAATGACAAATTAAGCAGTAAAACAACGGCTTACAAGATTTCTTAAAAATAATCACTGCGGTCTGGATGGGAGTGAACCTCGTGTGTGTGTAATGTGTCACTAGAAGCCTGTCAGTCCAACGAGGGGTTACGCAGCACTCGGTATGCTACAGTGAGAACATCCTCCATGCCAAATGTATTTCGGCGTCCGTTAATATACTGTATGGGCGGCATGCCCAAGTAAAGTCTATGTTAAGTGTCTTATCGCTTCTACATTTATATTTAATTACATTTAATTTATGTTTCACAAAACAAATATTTTTGTTGGGTTGTGTACTGAAACACTCTTCTCATTGAGTAGGTAGTTGTATAGCAGCTGAAAAGGCTTTTGAAGCAGTTATTTAAAAAAAGAAGGTTATATTAAAGGTTGTTTCATAAATTTGTATAATTGAATTTGTGCTTTTTCAAAGACAGTGTAATGAAATGCTGAATGACTTTATAACAGCTCAGTTATTTTTTTTATAATGAAGAGGTCTTTGTTTCCCTGGCAAAAAGGGGAATAAATAACAGCAAAAACATCTGTATCGGCTATCGGCCAAATTGTTATTTTAAACATCAGTATCGGTATCGGCCCAGAATTTCACAATCGGTGCATCCCTAGTCATTTATGAAGGTTGGCCTATGTTTTGTCTGTACATAAGGCAATGACTTAATGTCACTTTTTGTCATGATTGAGAAGTTATAAAGTCAATACTTTATATTGACAGTAGATCTAGTCCAGTTCAAATCATGACGAATGAATGACAAAATTACCAGTCAGCTTGAGACTAATTACTTAGTTTCACATATCACATTGCTGAACCAATATCCACTGGCTCATATTGTGTATTTGATATACTTACCAGCAAAGTAGAGTTATAACAGTGAGGTGTTTCTTGACTTTGCGAGTACCCGAGTATCATATAGCTAGTTTAGCTATAAGTATCAGCTGAGCTGGTCGCCTTAAGCAGCACATATTTGAGCATTGCTTAGCAGCATGAAGATACAATGCATCTGTCTGTCCTTAAATCGGAAACAAGAGAAGTCTCAAATAGTATGTGAATAAACACTATTTATTTGTGATCTTTGGTATTGTAACCCTGGTATGAGTAGGGTAGTTCTTTACCACACAGTTATCCTTTCAGCTAGAGTGAACGTAATTTATTGTGAGGGTTCATAACACACTACGATTCAGCATACTGGCGTACACTATTAGAGAACAATCGGTCATGGGTAGATCAGATTAGTTTAGCTTGGATGATTATTTTCGATTAGATGAAACTAATGGCGAGGAAATTGGGTCATTGCAGTGGCAGCGTGAAGGATATACTCAAGATTAGAACATATAGAAGTGTATAATGTACAATTCACTCTCCATCTGTGACACTCTGTGTGTGTGTCTCTTTCTCCATCTAGTGGCAGTCCGGTGTCTGTAGCAGATAAGAGTGGACGGTCTGCGTCTCATGGAGTCTCCTCTAGCAGCAGCAACAACCCAGGTCTGTCATCTTAACTCAGCATCTCGCTGATCTCAGCCACATAAATGTTACCTGCTCTATGAGCAATAAAAATACAGGTTCATCAACTCTGGTTATAGGCTTAAAATGGGTAGTTCTGTCATCTCTGGCGGCTTCTGAAATGACAATTTGTTTTAATGAGACTTGTTTCTGTTTGGGTTCCTATATGACAAAAATTAGAGACTACATTATTTTGACCTCAGAATTTAACTCTTAGTATGCACAAATGTACGGAAGCCCTGAGAGGCAAGTGAGAAAAAAAATTCTGGTGATCCATTGTCTAAGTCTAGGTATCTAAGTTGTTTTCTCTCCTGTGTTTATGACTTAAGAACAGGTTTTGTCAGGATAATCTTTCTAAGTTCCTAAAAAAAAATATTTCATCTGTGAAACAGGTGGGAAAAAAAGTTTTGTCAGGATAATTTTTCTAAGCCAGAAAGCCATACCATACTGTATATCCTCAGGCTACTGTCATTAGTACGGAAGCGCCGAAAGGCAAGTGAGAAGGTTTCATAAGCTCAGCGCTTGTTTTCACACAGATATGGCACTGGTGTGAACTAATGCTGTGAATGTGTGAGGTGGTCGCGTGTGTGAACCATTAAGTCACCTGTTTCTCAGCTTAGCCCACATATCCCAAACACACATATGCCAAGCCAGTTCACATGCTCATACACCTCACACCCTAAACAATATGCTCATAAACAGACACACACCAGATAAATGCAGCCACACCAAGCCCACCACAGACAGTACACTTTCTATGAAGCAGCGAGAGCACACAACACAGAGTAATGAGTTCAAAGCTGGCCTTCTCTACCTGTGTATAGAGAGAAAGAAACAACTCATCTCTATCAAAGCTCTGCTCTCTGTGTTCTCTGTGCACGGCAGCAAGGAAGCTCTTATTGTGAGTGTAGGAGATAGAAAGGTGGGGAGAATATGTTTAGTATTTCAAAGTTTCCCTCTGTGTGTAGTTGGGAGGAAACAGCTTTTGATGCCTCCCACTCAGTTTGGCTGCGGGCCTCGACCTGCTTTGTTTGGAGCTACAGATCAGAGATTCTCCTAGAGACTCGTACAGCTTTACTGTGGTAAAAAGCGTTTTATCTGCTCATGATGTAAGAAAAAGCTGCTTTCCTCTTTGAACTATACTGTTGTTGGAAAGGTTATTTGTAGCATTGATATATAGAACGTACAAATTGATTTGTACATTGATTTAATACCATAAAAACAGTGATAATGCAGTTGGTAGGGGGACAAGGGATTGGTAAACTCTACTACTACTTGTCTGTAGTACCGTAGGTGCTAGTGTTGTCAAAATTAAGACAATATTTCCCATGAACTCCTTTGATTTGGGTAATCATGGAAGGTATTGCTTCTTTTAGATTATTTTCCAGAAACTCTGGGTATGTGGTGGAAGGACAGTGACTATAATTTTTGTGCTCAAAACTGTTATGTAGCATAGTTTTGAACATTTGGCAACCTCCGGGTCTGAAAAGTGAAGCCAATGCGGAAGTGCCTTAAACTTGCATTCTAATAGCCATCAGGGAGCGACTCCTCTGGTTGCAAAAAGAAATCTAATTGTATAGAACTCTATGAGAAATTGAGCCTACTTCTCACTTGATTTATTACCTCAGTAAACATTATAAACATGGGTTTATGGTCTCAATCGCTAGTTTCAAGTCTTCTTCAATACAGCATGATGTTCATTTAGTAAATTATGGTCCCATTTAGAGTAAAATAGACCATAAAGCAGGGTATGCTTAAGGGCGTGGCTACCTTGTGATTGACAGGTCGCCACGGCGTTGTCCAGTGGGGGAGTTGTCCGTGTTAATTATAACCTTTTTGGTCGCCTAAAAGTGTCTTAGTCAGCGTTCGGTTGTATTTAGCTCCACCCTTTTGTGTCACCTCTGGTTGCAAATAACCAAGATGGCGACGGCCAAAATGCCAAATTGGAGGCTTCAAAACGGCAGTCCACAAACCAATGGGTGACGTCACGGTGACTTCGTCCATTTCTTAATGTTTAAGCGCCATTTACTAGTGCCAAGTTTATGTTTATTGTTTGGATGATATTATTTGCTGGAATTCAGTGAGGAATATATTTCAGTTTAATGTTGGAGAATATTGTGACTATATATGGTGTGATTCATTCCTGTATTTGACCACTGTGAATTTGAGTTTCATCCTGTGCGGCTTCCGTACACATGTGACAAAGGGACAGGAAGTGACTTTTATTGTGAAAGGTTCTGTTGTGTAAATAAACGAGTGAACGGCGGAGCAACACGGTTGTTTTACCGTTGCCGTTGGCGTTGCCGTTGCCGTTGCTACCGGGCCGACTCAACGCGTAAAACATTGTCATGTTGTCCTTGAAGTGTGGTTATTGACAGAAAGTAAGTTAAAATGAAGATAAGAACAATGAAGTCTAAAGATAGCCACTACATTAAGTAAAACAACCAGCTCACGAGGAGCAGGCCTACTGCTGCATCGCCATGACGACAAAAGAACTGAACAAAACGGAATAAGACTACGGTTCAGATAAGTGCCCAAAGTTAGCGTGTGCAAAAGAAGTTATAAGAAGACATAAGGAAACTGCCTGAAGACAGCATGGACATGGATATGCTGCAGAAATGTGCCAAAAATGAATAAACATATGATACTCAGCTTCTTGAAAAAATGAGACAACAAGGACGTTTTGGTCTTAAGAAGATGACATTTGTTAAGAAAGCCTGCTGTGCTTTGTGTCATAGACCATTTCTCATGAACACTTGTTGAACTAGAAGTTGTGTAAACAGCGAACATGGCGGACAACGACAGACAGGATTCCACGTCAAGGGCCCAGAGCTGCAGCGGCAGGTCTGGCCACAAGAGGGCACCAAAATACACCGAAAGAGGTTTGGAAGAACGACTGACCAGGCATATAAATACAAGTCGATCTAAGCTGTCACAGTTAACATCAAAAACATATAAGATTAATGGACCAATGAAAGATGATGACATTCCAGAAATTGTTGATGAACATTTGTATGAATGCTCAAAACTACTAAAGGAGTTTATTGATGCAAATGAAGATGTACTGTTGCTGTTACCTGAAGAAGAAAAGGATGCTGACCAAAGGTTTTGGTACAAGCCAAAAGAGGAACAATTCAGAAATTTCATGAGTGAAGTTGAAAAATGGATTGCTACAACGAGGGAGCAACATCAAGAGGATGTGAATCCAGATGATAGTGTATCTGTAGCTGATACAACTGCAAAAAAGAAATCTGTTTTATGTGTTGCACAAAGCACAGTTACCAGCAGCTCATCAAGATCATCCAGAGTCTCATCCATATCATCTGTACGACAGAAGGAACAAGCAGAACATGCCGCCTTACTTGCACTTGCAGCATCCCTGAAACAGAGACAGGCATAAGACATTGAAGAATGCAAGTTAAAGGCAAAAAGAGAACAGCTTGAGATCGAAACAGCTATTGCTGCCTCTACAGCCAAAATAAAGGTGTTGGAAAACTGTGAGTATGAGAGCTGTAACAGTGATGTAACTGCTCACCGTGAGGCAAGCTTAGTGGTCAATCAGCAGCTAAGCAGCCAAGAGCCAGAAATATGTTATGAACATAATGAACAGTCAAAGGCAAATGACTATCAAGTGAAACAAGAAGATGACATACAGCAAAGAGATTACAATGGTAATCCAGTAAACCTGTGTGAAGTGATGCTGAAACAAAATGACATCACTGAGATGGAAGTCAAACAACAGAAACAGTCACATCTGCCCCAAAGAGATGTTCCTGTTTTCAGTGGTGATCCACATGAGTTTAGATCATTCTTAAGGGCATTTGACCATACTATTCATGACAAAGCTGAAAGTGATAGTGAAAGGTTATATTACCTTGAACAGTTTACAGAGGTGAGCTCAGAGACTTGGTCAGAAGTTGTCAGAAGATGAGTCCTCATCAAGGCTACATTGAGGCAAGGAAATTGCTGACTTATCACTATGGTAACGAACTGCATCTGCATACATAAACAGGGCCCTCAACTTGCCGCAAATTTAACCAGATGATGCTAAGGCTCTTCATAGTTACACCCCGTGTTTCTCACGGGTTGTAACAATGCAATGAAAGACATTGACCAGCTTCAAGACATGGAGAATCCCACTAACATCAGAGTCATTGTTTTTAAGTTACCATACAAAATGAGAGAAATGTGGAGAGTTTCTGCCTTCGACATTCAAGAGAAAAGTGGAAAGAGAGCAAAGTTTCTAGATTTGGTCAGATTCATAAACAGGCAAGCCAAAATAGCTGCAGATCCTGTGTTTGGGGACATAAAAGATGCTGAAGATAAGGGAAAACCTTATGCAAATGTGAGAATGACAAGTGCAGCACCAGCATCAAATGAAAAGTCACCTGAAAACAGTAAAAACTCCTCATGTTACACAAGTAATGCCTTCCAGAAGCCATGTGTATACTGTGAAAAACAACATGCATTGGCAGAATGCCACAAAATCAGAAACCAGCCTTACAAGGAAAGACTAGAGTTTCTCAAAAGAAAGGGTCTATGCTTTGCATGTTTGACACCAGGACATTTGAGTAAAGACTGTAAGAAACGAGCTTCATGTGAGCACTGCTCTAAGATACATCCAAGCATGCTTAATTTCACAACGGAAGATACGGAAGCAGTTGAGAGCAGTCAGAGAAACACCACTGAAAGTACTACGACTAGTGAATCAACACACATTTCAGGTGGAATTTGTGGAGCCACCGGGGCCGGAAAGGACAGTCGTGTTTTGTCAATGGTGCCAGTGTGTGTCAAGTTAAAGAAAAGCAACAAGATAGTTGAGACCTATGCATTCATGGATAATGGAAGCCAAGCCACATTCTGCTCTGAGAAGCTGATGAGACAGCTTGACACAGAAGGCAAGAATACTCAAATTCTGCTTCGCACAATGACTCAGGAAAAGTTGGAGCCAAGCTACCATCTTTCAGGATTAGAGGTGTGTGGTTTGAAAGAGAACATTTATGTTGACCTACCTGACATTTACACCCATAAAGACATTCCAGTGTCCAAAGACAACATTCCAGTGCAGGAAGATTTGGAACAGTGGCCACACCTTCAGAGATTTCAGCCGCCACACATACAGTAGATGCAGATATTGGACTGTTGATAGGACGTGATGTTTACAAGGCTATGGAACCATGGGAGGTCATTCACAGTGAGGATGACGGTCCATATGCAGTTCGCACAATCCTAGGTTGGGTCATCAACGGTCCTCTCAGGAGAAATGATTGTACTGCTCCACCTGAAAGTGGACTAAGTGTTTCTGTGAATCGCATCTCTATTGTGAGGGTAGAGAACCTGCTGGTGCAACAATTCAACCATGATTTTCCAGAAAAGGCCAGTGAAGAAAACAGGAAATGTCACAAGAAGACATTCAGTTTATGGACTCTGTTAATGGAACAGTTAAAGGGATTGATGGACACTACAGTATAAGTCTTCCCTTGAGAAACAAGGCTATCAAAATGCCTGACAACCGCAGTGTAGTTGTGCAGAGAGCAGAAAACCTGAAAAGGAAACTTGTCAAAAACAAGGACTTTCACAGAGAATATCAAAGCTTCATGTCTGACCTGTTGAGTAAAGGCTACGCAGTTCCAGTACCAAATGAAGAGACTGTGTCTGAAGATAAGAGAGTTTGGTACATCCCTCATCATGGGGTGTACCACCCCCAAAAAGGAAAACTACGCGTAGTTTTTGACTGTGCGGTATCATATCAAGGCAAGTCACTGAATGGAGAACTTTTGCAAGGTCCAGATTTAACAAACACAGTTATTGGAGTGTTGACACGATTCAGACATGACCACATTGCCTTAATGTCAGACATAGAGGCTATGTATCACCAAGTAAGAGTACCACCAGAGGACAGTGACCTTCTGCGTTTCCTCTGGTGGCCAAATGGAGACTTGAATGAACCTCTGCAAGAATACAAGATGGTTGTGCACTTGTTTGGGGCAACGTCCTCCCCCAGCTGTGCCAACTTTGAGCTGAAGAAGAAAACTGAGATGGTTACAAGTCAAATGCATAAGTTCAGATCAACCATTAAGGGATCTCTGCTCACTGCTAAATATGTTGCAATGGGAGAAGTTGAGATTATCAAGTTTTGTCAAAGTCAAGGCTTTGGTGATGAGCTTATCACTCTTCAGAAAGGTGACGAGCTTAAAGGGAGCAGTCACATAGTCAAGCTTGACCCTGTTCTTCAAAATGTGATTTTAAGAGTTGGATGGAGGTTGCATCAGTCTGCATTGCCAGAAGATGCTAAGCATCCTGTGATTCTTCCTAAAGGTCATCATGTTTCCACTTTGATTCTCAGACATATTCACCAAGAAACAGGACATGGTGGAAGGTTTTATACACTATCCAGACTGAGAGAGAGATTCTGGATTCCACAAGCAGACTCTACTATTAGGAAAATACTGTCAAAGTGTGTAACATACAAAAAGATCTCAGCAAAACCTGGTGAACAGAGAATGGCAAATTTGCCACAAGATCATTTGATACCTGACAAGCCCCCATTCACTAATGTGGGAATAGACTTTTTTGGGCCCTTTGAGGTCAAGCGTGGGCTGAGTAGAGTCGAGAGGTATGGTGTATTGTTCACATGTCTTACTGTTAGAGCAATTCACATATAATTTGCCCATTCACTTGACATTGACTCATGCATAAATGCATTTAGGAGATTTATTGCTAGGAGAGGCCAAGTGTCTGTTATGAGATCAGATACAGTAATGGCACAAACCTGGTGGGAGCAGAGAAAGAAATGCGTGAAGCAATCAAAGGTTGGAATCAATCAAAAAGATTTCAGACATACTCATCCAGAATGGCATTACCTGGCTATTCAACCCACCAGCAGGTTCACATTTTGGTGGCGTCTGGGAGAGGCAGATACGATCTGTGAGGAAAATTCTTAACCAGACTCTGAAACAGCAACCTCTTGACGACGAATGCCTCCAGACATTGTTATGTGAAGTTGAGGCAATTATCAATGGCAGGCCAATAACTAGAGTCTCAAATGATCCAAACGATCTAGAAGCACTGACACCTAACCACGTACTTCTCCTTAAAAGACAACCAATGCTACCACCTGGAGTATTTCAAAAGGAAGATCTGTACGTCAAGAGGAGGTGGAAACAGGTGCAGTACCTGTCTGACATCTTTTGGAAGCGTTGGACAAAGGAGTACTTGCCACTTTTGCAAGAAAGGCAGAAATGGTTAGTACCCAGGAGAAATCTTACACCAGGAGATGTCGTCCTCATAGTTGATGACAGTGCAACAAGAAGCTCCTGGTTGATGGCAAAAGTTGAAAGGACAGTTTCTGATTCAAACGGACTTGTCAGACTACATACTACATTTGAGTAAATTTTGTAGTCAGCCAAATGTGGATTTGAAATGTACTGTTTAGGAGATGAATATAAGTTCATGTTTAAATGAGTCAGTCATATAAATCCTGAGTTTTAGGTTACATGACGCTTTAATGTGTTAAGATGTAATTGTTATGCTTCAGCAGTAACAATTAGGGGCCGGAATGTAAGCGCCATTTACTAGTGCCAAGTTTATGTTTATTGTTTATATGATATTATTTGCTGGAGTTCAGTGAGGAATATATTTCAGTTTAATGTTGGAGAATATTGTGACTATATGGTGTGATTCATTCCTGTATTTGAACACTGTGAATTTGAGTTTCATCCTGTGCGGCTTCCGTACACATGTGACAAAGGGACAGGAAGTGACTTTTATTGTGAAAGGTTCTGTTGTGTAAATAAACGAGTGAACGGCAGAGCAACACGGTAGTTTTACCGTTGCCGTTGGCGTTGCTACCGGGCCGACTCAACGCATAAAATATTGTCATGGCGTCCTTGAAGTGTGGTTATTCACAGAAAGTAAGTTAAGATGAAGATAAGAACAGTGAAGACTAAAGATAGCCACTACATTAAGTACAGTCTATGGTTTTGAAGCCAGTATAGTAGTGGCTACAGAAACTGTAATTCTGGTACCATCTATTGGCCAGCTCTCAAAAACAAAATTGCTGAACCAACACATCCATTATTGTGTTCGTCAACACATTAAAGCTGCTGTAATGAATATTTTTGTATTAACAATTGATCAAATGGCTGTGTGTAACTGAAAGGGGTTGTAATTGACAGAGTGGTCACAAAGAATAATCTCCCAACTCTCTCTCAGTTCCTCTCACCTCTATGGAGTTTTGTAGTCTCTTAGCTAATTGTTTTGGTTTTCCTGTCCGCAACTTTGGGCACTGAAAAAACTCTAAAAACCCACTGTACACTACCGGCTCAGCATCAAACGGCAGACAGACAAAGGTAGGGTCTTGCCATAGACTCTATATGAAGATGCACGACATGACAGCTGAAGTGAAGCCAAAACATCTGGATCGCCCCCTGGTGACTGGTTGCAATACAGGTCATCCATGTTAGCGGATGGGACATGGGCCAAACTAACACGTCAAATACATTTTTCCTAAAGATGGTTTCTGTCATTTTAGATAGTTCTTGTCAAGCTGATGTATGTTTCTGATAAGTTTGGTTTTAATTAGTTATTTGATGCTATAAAAAGGGGTTGAGACGTCATGATTGACGGCTGTGATTGACAGCTGGTCTGAGTGAAGTAGCCCCAGCCGGATTGTACGAGAGGAGATGTAACTTTAATTTTCCTTAACCGACACAAGTCTGTGTAATAGAACATGTGTCAATTTGATCATAAATGTAGTTATAGAGATATTATGGTTAGTTCTTGTGTCTTTCTAGCCAAACAGCTACTGTAGTGCTAACATAGCAACTAGGTGGCTCACGCTAGCAAGCTGCAGCCATGCTCGGCTCGTGATTGGCTCGGGAGGGTGTGCGGGCAGGACCTCGATACTGCGGCTCCAGCCCCCCGATCACTACTGCGCAGACTCGGGTGAACGGACACAGAACTCCAAATGAATGATAATGTTACTCCGTATCTGCTGGATGTGTAAATAAGCAACTGTTTGCTAACACGTTTTACCATAACAACTTTACACAGTGATAAAATGCCAATATTGTGTTTAGCACCTGTTGCACTGCCCCAATTTGTAAAGAATTTTACTGATGCAGGATGAAATACTGTCAATAGTATATATTTATTTCAATAGCTAATTTTATAATGTGTTTTCTTATGACACCTTTTAAAATATTTGTGTAATGAAGGGAATATTTGTTTTAGGTTCATTCAGAGTGCACCTGCTCCAACATTACAGTTTATGGCTGTAAAGCTATCCAGCCTGACTATACACAATGTTAGATCCCATGTAGAGGCTAGCAAAGGCAGCCATGTTTGTGACAATGGCCTCATTTGTCCATGGTAATTATACCTCTCACCACTAATGTTAATTCGGTAGGGGTTCAGTGGTTTAACACCACCCTGCTGCTATTTTCACACTGCATAATTGCTATTAATGTAATGTAACTAATGAGTATATGTGTGTGTGTTTGTGTATTGTAGGCTACTTCAAGCTGGAGAGTCCTCTTCTACAGCACCGTCTACAGCAGCACAGGAGGACACAAGAAAATGTAACCAGTGGACATACACAAGTAAATTAAGAGTGGTTTTCCTTGACCTTTTCACAGCTGTGACCAAATTGTGCTGTTCTGCTACACATTATACACATCATGTAGACCTGCGTACTCTGGCATGTGTGAGCCGGCACGACAGTAACATTATCAGAAAAATCAGCTTTACTACATTGATCTTGATTAACAACAAGGAGCAGCATCATCACAAAACACACAAAATTCCCCTTCTACATTTAATATGAAATGACCTCAGATTAAGTCCTTCATATAGATGTAGAAGTTGTTTTGTCTAATCATCTTCATCTGTACCACAAAAGTGACCGCCTGACCTCATTTACTCATGTCGTTCCTCACCTCCGTCATGCAGGGTGTAAGATCTGCTCTGGGTCGACTTAACAAGGCCACAGAATACTCCTCATCCAGTGACGAGGTCGGCAGCAGTGATGACGAAGAGAGGAACAGGTGAGATCTTCATCATCAGTATATTAATTGCAGTGTGCTTGTTATATTGTTAAAACTTTCCTGATTTAAGTACACTTTCCTATTAAAGATCCAGTGTGTAGGATTTAGGGGGATTTATTAGCAGAAATGGAATATAATATTCATAGCCATGTTTTCATTGATGTTCAGGTATAATCACCTGAAACTAAAAATTGTTGTGTTTTCATTAACTTAGAACGAGCCTTTAATATTAACATAGGGAGCGGGTCCCCTTCACGGAGTCTGCCATGTTTCTACAGTAGCCCAGAAAGGCTAAACCAAACACTGGCTCTAGAGGGGGCCAGCAGGGAGCGACTCCTCCGGTTTCAAAAATAAGTCTGATTGTATAGAAGTCTATGAGAAAATGACCATACTTGTCACTTTATTTATTACCTCAGTAAACATTGTAAACATAACTTTACGGTCTCAATCACTAGTTTCAAGTCGTGGCTACCTTGTAATTGACGGGTTGCTACCATGGCGTTGTCCGGTCTGGGATTTGTCTGTGTTTCTATCTTAGAACTTTAACCCTTTCACAGTATGTTTTCAGTTCATGAAAGTTAATTATAAAATTTTTGGTCGCATAAAAATGTCCTATTTAGCGTTCGGTTGTATTTAGCTCCACCCTCTCGTGTCACTTCTGGTTGCAAAAAACCATGATGGCAACGACCAAAAGGCTTCAAAACGGCAGTTCATAAACCAATGGGTCATGTCACGTTGACTACGTCCACTTCTTATATACAGTCCATAGTTTTTACGTTACCTGAAGGCCCCCGCGGGTTCTCCGACATGCTTGGAAAGGGAGTATGAGGGGATGTATTCAGGTGGTTGCAATTTGCAACCGCACTGCTAGATGCCTCTAAATCCTACAGACTGGACCTTTAATCCAAAGAACTGAATATCAGATTGGCAGGGACTAACAATTGAGACAAAGAATTGAGTAATTCTTTCAGTGTTTCCAAACAACACAATTATGAAACATGGCCTGTCGCAAGATGTAATATACCAACTGTGAAACCAATATTAAGAATGAGAGAAAAGTTTGAGTAAAAAGACGCTTTACTTCGAATTCTGACGCATCTACTGAGAAGCCCTGTATGTGGAAATGTTTCTGCTGACTACCAAGGCTAAGTTACACCCAAAACACAAACTTAATTGACAAATTTAAGAAACTTCACACGTTCAAATGCAAGTTTAAAATCCCTTCTCTTCATTTAGGATTTATTGGACCATCTAAGCCTTGAAAATCAAGCTAGGACAAGCTAAATTTGTCATTGGTTTACATTTTACATTCTCACAAATTTGCCCTTAAAGTAAATTTTATCATTACTGTGATACGGTGCATTTATGTAGGCTTATGGTGGGGGTAATTAAATTACAGTGTTTATTGTTTTTGACATAAATTACATCTCTTTTGGTTTCACTTTTCATCCCAAGAACTTAATCAGCCTGTTTTTTGTTGTTGATCTTGAAAATGTATTGATCAACTAATAAATGCAGTACCTGCAGTCAGGCTCTGGTCTATAATCTCAACCTCTCTGTGTGTGTTTCAAGGTCTGGCCTGTCCAATGGGAAGGGGAGATACTTCAGAGGAATACCTAATGGCATCATGCTGCAACCTCACCACAATCTCAACCAGGTACCCTGCACACATAAAAACACACACTGCTCCCATTTCTCTTCTTTGCATTTTCATGTTTAACAGCTAGAGGGTGCAACATGCGTACTGTGAGAGGGAGATGACTGATGTAAAATTAACTCCACATATATTCCACTGACTGGTAGAGAGTCACAGGCATTTAAAATCGAGATGAAATGAAAAATGCCTTTTTAATGTTTTTAGATCACATCCCCGCACATATTGTACACCTATTTAACAATATATGCAAAACATTTTACAAAAAATCAATTTCTTCGTATTTTATATCAAAATCCAATCATCTTTTATTACTGTAAAACAAAATGTGATGCGTCTTTACGTAAGCTAGTACCAATCAATTTCAACCAATAATATCATGACATCCATCAATCAATCAATCTGCAACTTTTAGCGACAGGGGAGGTGTTTGGAGGCTCCGTATCACGCTACATTCTAAGCCTGTCCACTTTTTTAGCGGTCCAATCAAATTCGAAGGATTCGATTTAGATCCCTCTTTTAACTGTACACCGCTCAAAAATTCTGTTTCACTGGGGAATACTCACAGTACAGAAGCTAAAGACACTCTAACTTCCGTTTCACTGGGACTTTAAATCTGTGTGGGTCATTTACACCTTGAGGACTGCAATTACATTGCAGTCATTCACTACAGCCCCCCTTACTTCATACTTTGTCTCTCACTGTGTCCTACAGATTTCTCGGACAGGTTCAGACGATACCTACCTGCTACCAGACCTTCTGCAGAAAACCTCTTCCTCCAGTCCTACCCACAATGAACTGGGCCAGCAACATCGAACATGTGAACTCAACTACTCGCAGTCACCCACAGCCCCTCGATCCCCCACACACCAGGAACTACATGTGAGTTTATTAGGAGGAATGTACAGTCAGAGAGACACCTAGAATTTTTACCAGCCAACTAAAATTTCCCCTCCCACCTTAGTTCCAGCCGAATGGCAGGCACATCCCAGTCACTGGGGGTCCCGTCCCGTCCCGTCCCGTCCCGTCCCCCCCCCCCCGTCCCCCCCTCCTGTTTCCTGACAGGGTGTGTCTAGATTCCACTGTAAACACGTCCATCCATTCAATTGCAGGGTGTCACCATGAGATGGCGCTTCCTTCACAAAAACATATATACGACTGAAGTACACTGAAGGATTCTTTGTTTAGGCCATGGTTTGCACTGCATTTTTTGACTTACAGACTGCTGGAACTTCAATCATGTTTTCCGCCCCTCAGTTGTCAAAAGTTATTATTCACCTATTTTTAACAGCATAAACCCTGATTTTCAGTGGAGGAATGTAACTGAGTAGGCCTACATTTACTCAAGTGCTTTACTTAAGTACAATTTTGATGTACTTATACTTTACTTTGTATTTCCATTTAATGCTACTTTATACTTCTACTACATCTCAGAGGCAAATATTGTGCTTATTACCTCACTATATATTGCTAACCTATTTTAAAGCTTTAGTTACTAGTTACTTAGCTTACTTATATTTTCTATCAATAAATAATATAAGCCACCCAGCACAGTAGTATACTGTATAAAGTAATGAAAATAAGCTCCACCTTTACCAGCTGCAGTGGTGAACACATAAATGCATAATAATGTACACATTAAAAAGGTCTATGGTAGGATATCATCAAGTCTTGTATTGACAATGGTTTAAAAAGTACAAGCAAATCTCTCAGTGGGGTGAAAATAAGATTACTTGTTCGGAAGAATCTTGTCTTGACATTATCAAGACATATTAACTTGATAATAGCGGGCTGTATAACCTAAACAGAGTTGAGATAATTTTGATACAAGTTTATGGACATTATTTATGAGCATTTGTATTAAGTTTGTAAGTTGTGAAAGTATTTTCCATATCCAAGAGTGTTTTACTTAAAAAAATATGTGACTAGTTGCATTAGTTACATTTGTCCACTAGAGGGAGGTGGTGGCACAATTTAGGTGCACAGGTACCCACATTTAGAACCAAGAATGCTAATCTAATGTTTTAGAGAGTGAAATAAAATAAGGCTAGCCAAAACCTACTAGAGAACAAAATCAAACAATAAAAGTTATGGTGTTGAATAAATAGTTTATATTGTTGTTGTACATCGTCAGGCCGTCAGCAGTCCTACTGGTAAAAACAGCTCCTCATCTACCTCTTCCTCCTTCCTGTCATTCATCGATCCACGACTGATCCCCATGTCATCGCCACCACTGAGCCCCGGTGAGTACATCTACGTACACAGACGAAGGCAATAGACATACACTCACACCTACAGTACACTAACATACATTACTGCATGCATACTTACATATTCATCTGTAAGTAAATAAAGGCACTCATGTATACAATTGATGAATTATTTGACTTAATATAAAGTAGTTTACATGAGAGAACACAGTTTTACTGCTGGGCCCTGTCAGACACTGTACTCATTTAACTACACCATGCTTTGTTAACATTGTATTTGGTAGTGGGCAGTAAGGGTGAGCCAATAAAGAGAGAGAACCACAGGAAGGGATCTGTGGTGAATGTGAACCCGACCAACATTCGACCGCAGAGCGACACTCCAGAGATCCGCAAGTACAAGAAGAAGTTCAACACTGAGGTTCTCTGTGCTGGACTTTGGGGTTTGTAGTTTTATATTGCTTGTTTCTGGAGGAGTGTTTTATTGGTCCCTGTGTGTGTGTGTGTGTGTGTGTGTGTGTGTGTGTGTGTGTGCGTGCGTGCGTGCGTGCGTGCGCGTGTGCGTGCGCGTGTGTGTGCGCGTGTGTGTATATTGTATATTGTAGATGTGTTTCGAAGCAAACAAACTTTATTGTACTTGTTTTCTGGACAATGTACTATTCTTGACAATGTGCAGACTCCATATAGTGTTTATTTTAGAATTAACATCATTATACAGATTCACTGATGTTTTACAGATACAGTAGATGGATGCATGACACTGTAAGGTTTGTGTCTGTTGTGTTGTGCAGGTGTGAATCTGTTGGTGGGGACAGAAAACGGTCTGTGGCTGCTGGATCGGAGTGGTCAGGGGAAAGTCTACTCGCTCATCAGCAGACGAAGGTTTCAGCAGATGGACGTGTTGGAAGGACTCAACGTACTCATCACTATATCAGGTACATGTACTCGAGGTTCAAGTATACACTGACACAGATGAATGCATGCTTACATACAGTTATTCAGCCTTCATATAGAGCACCTTATATAAAAGATATACTGTAAACATCCATAGCCTTCAGTAGCTCTAGAAACACCAAGAACTCTCAATTATCTGCATTCACAGTTACTATATTAGACAGAAACAGACCAAACAGAGTGTAATTCAGCCACCAGCCTTGCTCATATCTAAAAATATCTAACAATAATGTGAGGAATAGTTTGTTTTTTTGCCAAAAGCGTTACTGTCTTCTGTACACTTGATGTAGATTCCACAGTGTTGATTTCCTCCACCTTGGCCTTCTCTGTGACTCCCATAATTCACTGGCTTTGCTAATGCTAATGTTTGCAGAACCAGCAGTATGTCATCATTTTAGATTCCTAAAGGGGAACACCACCTAAATTAAGAATTCCAATATGTTATTTCCATGGCCTAAGAAAGTTCCATCAATATTTATGAACATGAGCTACTCTCGTGTGTGGAGCTGCTACATAGACAATGAATGGGAGGCGGATTTTGTGGACCCACAGAATGCTTGTTTTCTTTTTTATACCCAAATGAGTTTTATTCTATTGTGGTGTTGTCAGTTGTGAAACAGAAAATGTACCCATATACTCAGGACATTCCCCTGGGTGCTCTCAGTGTCATCTAGAACATCTCTCCCAATTCATTGTCTATAGAGCGGTCCCACACTTTATACCTTATGACATCACAAGTTTGAGGTTTAGCACTCTAGTTTTTGGATTTGGGAGGGAGTTGTTCATGTTTACTGCAATTTTTGGATTGTTAGACCATAGCAATAACATGTAAGAATTTTGAAAATGGGCGTAGTCCCCCTTTAATGTTGAGCACGCAAATTAAACATTAACACAATGAATACATACTGTCATCTTTAAGTCCCAACCAGTGGGCTACCTGCAGGTCTGAGAAGTGAAGCGAATGTGGAAGTGCCTTAAACTTACATTCTTTCCAATGGCCAGCAGGGGGCGACTCCTCTGGTTACGCTTTTCTTAGATACAAGTAGGGGGGCTTCAAGGAAAACAGGTTGGGAACTACTGAAATAGACCATAAAGCAGGGTGTGCTGTAGGGCGTGGCTACCTTGTGATTGACAGGTCGCTACTACGGCGTTGTCCGGTCTAGGAGTTGTCGTCATTTTTATCTTGAAACTTTAACCCTTTCACAGTGTGTTTTCAGTTCATGAAAGTTAATTATAACCTTTATGGTCGCCTAAAACTGTCTTATTCAGCGTTCAGTTGTACGTAGCTCCACCCTCTCGTGTCACTATTGGTTGCAAAAAAAACAAGATGGCGACGGCCAAAATGTCAAACTAGAGGCTTCAAAACAGCAGTCCACGAACTAATGGGTGACGTCACGGTGACTACATCCACTTCTTATATACAGTCTATGGTCCCAACCCAAATGGGTGGATCTAGTCAAGACACTGAGGAATGAATTACTTTCCTTTCACCATCAATTGTTGTTAAAGTGCCCTTGAGCAAATACTCCAGAGTATTGTACAACTCAATGATGTTGAACTAGATGAATGGGAAGGAGAACACTGATTTCTGTTACTGTTTACTCTGTCATGTTTCATCTGAACAGGATTCACCTTCACATTTCTCTCCATCTCTCTCTCTCTCTCTCTCTCTGTCTCTCTCTGTCTCTCTCTGTCTGTCTCTCTCTCTCTCTGTCTCTCTCTGTGTCTGTAGGTAAAAAGAACAAGCTCCGTCTGTACTACCTGTCCTGGTTAAGGAATAAGATCCTCCACAACGACCCAGAGGTGGAGAAGAGACAGGGTTGGACCTCAGTAGGTGACTTGGAAGGTTGTGTACACTATAAAGTGGGTAAGTAAACACTATTGTTTTAGTAGACGTCTTTAAGAGCCACATGTACAGAGTCAGAGTAATAATCAGGTATCGACTTCTTAAGGTCTCTTTGTCCATCTTGTTTCTTCAGTGCGTTACGAGAAGATAAAGTTCTTAGTGATTGCTTTGAAGAATGCTGTGGAGGTGTACGCCTGGGCCCCCAAACCCTACCACAAATTCATGGCCTTCAAGGTGGGTAACATTTGAAGAAAATGGAAAATGCATCTTCTGTGTTGTCAGTGTGGAAGAACAGAGTTAGGAATGACAATGTTAGCAACATATACTCAGAGTTCGGATTTTTTGAGGTCGGGTTGTATGAGGTACTTATCCATAGTCAGTGTATTACCTACAGTAGATGACGGTCGGCACGCCCCCAGTTTGGAGAAACAGAGTTGAGTACCGAGACAGGAGCACTAACCAAAGTCACACAATAACACAAACAAACTAACCAATCGAGGCAGCGATAGACCAGCAACTTTCTAGTTCTGTGAGGTAAAATTACTGTTTTTGTCAAAGGAGTCTGGTGGCTTTGAAGAGAGCATAGATTGATATAACTGCTTCAGTTCCACGACGGAAAGGGCTGTCTGACGGCAAGATAAAGCGGTGAAAATATTCAAAATATAGCGTACACTTAAAACGGATATTGATTTTTTAGGTGGCTAAAATATGTTTTGCTGCCGGCCCCGTCCACAGCAGTACATTGCTTTGCTCCCGTGCTGGTAAACAGACAGGAGCCTGTTTGGCAGGAGGCGTGCCAACCATCATCTACTGTAGGTTATACACTGACTATGGATAAGTACCTCATACAACCCTACTTCAAAACACCCAAACTATCACTTATAGGGATGGCAGTGTCAACTTGGACACTTTGGTCACCAGTGGAATATCTGGAATACTAGATGGATGAATGATGGATGCCATTAAATTTGCTATAGATTTCCGTGGTCTCGAGAGGATAGATCCTAATCAAGCAAACTTCAGATAGTACCTTAATTCCTTCAGTTTCATCCTTGATTGGGATCTCTGCAGTAGTACCACCACAAACAGGTTAACAATACTGTCCTCTATTGTCTTTTTTATCCTTACCATATCTTTGCACATCTAGGACAAAGCATTGATAGACATGGACAAAAAAAATCTAATAGGGTCACTTCCACAGCCAGACTCATGCACATACTGTACATGTAGACATGACACATCCAGGCTGTGAGAGTCCTACACACAGATTCTCAGCAGAGCTGTGTCCCATTTCTTTTTGTCCATTGTGGCCTGAGCTACTTTTCCTTCGACGTAGTTTAACCCTCTCTCCTCAGAAAAGGCCAAAAATATACTAACTTGTGGATGCCTGTTTTATGCAACTGCTCTTCAAATTGTCAAAGTCACTTGCTGATTAATGCAACAGTTCCAGTTAGATTACTGGTGTTACAGTTTATTTTGAAAATGCACCATTAATGGTAATGATTGAAGTGTTCAGACTATCCCTACTAAGTTGTTTTGGTGTGTGTTTGTCTTTGTGTACATGTCTACCCAGTCATTCAGATCGCTGCCTCAAAAACCACTGTCTGTTGACCTGACAGTGGAGGAAGGCCAGAGGTTAAAGGTCATCTACGGCTCATTGTCTGGTTTCCACGCCATTGATGTCGACTCTGGAACACCTTACGACCTCTACCTGCCTACACATGTAAGAGTCAACTTAATATTCTCTATGCTCAGTACATTTGCTCGTTTGTCTGGTTGTCTGTGTGAAGATTAGTTTTCAGGTTGTTTTTAGAAAGATCAAACTCAGTAGCTAAGTGCTTGGATTTTATGTTTCAATGTTATGAGAGTGAAACATAAAATTCAAGACTACTAATGTCTTCGGGAATAGGACAAGTCTCTGAAATGCTTCTCATCTTAAAAAAGTCTTTCTCCAAAAACAGGTGTTGTCTTCTTATAATCAGGGTTGTCTAATATTCCAGCAAATACACTTTAAGAATGCAAAAGTTCTTTAAAGTTTTTAAACAGCATGATTGGCCCCATAAACCATTTGTGTCACTTCATGAGGTGGACATACAACTAGACTTTTATTATGCCTCCACGTTGGCGACAGCCGTTGCCAAAGGCATTATGTTTTCGGGTTGTCCGTCTGTCCGTCCATACCATTCTCGTAAACGTGATATCTCAGGAACGCCTGGAGGGAATTTCCTCAAATTTGACACAAATGTCCACTTGGACTCAAGGATGAAGTGATTCGATTTTTGTGGTCAAAGGTCAAGGTCACTGTGACCTCACAAAACACAATTATGAGTCAAGAATTCATATGCTAATTATGACAATTTCACACATATGGCTAAAAGGATAAAATGATGAAGTGATGACATTTTGGACAGACATGGATGTAAACTGCAAGTTGACTGGTTGGCGAAGGCATACAATCATTAGGCGGTGATTCTAGTTAGACTAAACTAGTTAGACTTTTTATTTATTTATTTTATGCTTTCAAATTTGAGCTAATTTTACAACCCCGTGATATATGTAAAGATCTAGGGGCTGATATTCTTTTTATAGCAACTGAAAAATAAAATTAAAGAATTTAGAAAGATTATCACAGGAGAGAAAACAATTTAGATCAGACTTAGAAAATGGATCACCAGATTTTTTTTTCTCACTTCCTTCTCAGGGATTCCATAAAAGCCCATATCTACAGTGTATATTTTTCATAAAAATACTAGATACTGTAATATTAAATATTTAGAGATCCATAGAGTATAGAGATCAGTGATCTCTGAGGTAGTATCATTGATGTTTAAAGAGAACTGGATACTGCTTTGGAGGCAGGGCCTCCGTTCATTCCTATGAATGTTTCTCAGTGGCGCATGAAGCAAAAAAGGTTGACTTCTGAGTATAAAAGTACCCAGATCTTCCGGCGATCCAAATGTAAGTCTATGGGGAAAAGTATTTTTGGCCCCAATGGCACCACGTGACGGACACAGAAGCTGTAGTACCACTGTTTGGCCACTATGTAAAATATGCTTCAAAGCCCGGTGCTCTACCCCGGGGCTTGGGTTGTACATGATATAGATATTATTCTCACTGTAGCAGGAACTCTCTATCATACCTGACTTTAACTTTGTCTTTCTATTGTCAGCAGTTATCTCTCCATTCAACCATATCACCTCACCCCTCTCAATCTCTCAGGATGCACTTCTCCTCCTCCTCTTCCTCCCACTAATTCTGCAGATGTCATTGCTCTCCTTTATTTCTCCCATTTTCCTCATTCCACGTCCCTCCAGTCTCCTCCCACTCATTCTATAGCTGCCAAACATTTTTCTCTTCCTCTTCCATTCTTCTCTTCTTTTCCTCCCACTCTGTAATCCAATGTGGCATTGTTTATTTGCTCATTTTTATCTTCTCTTTCACTTCAATTACCAAACTATCTATTTAATTTCCAGGTTAGAATAAGGTTTAGGTTAGGGTAAGGGTTGGGGTCAGGCATTTAGTTGTGGGTTGTCTGTCTGTGGGTGGCAGATTGTTGTGACTCATGTTCACATTTCCATTCAGTCATTATCTTTTTTACCCCTTGCATGGCCCTGAACTTTCGGTTAAATTGTAGATATTGATCAAGTGTGCGCTTTCTGATCTTCAGTAGATATTGTTGATGGTTGTAGATCATCATAGGTTGAGTTCATTTTGATTTTAGTGATTCTAGACTACTTACTGTAATCCAGAGAGTGACACAACACAATCTCACATCTTACTTATGATTTTCCAAAGACAACCACATAAAACTTAACACAAAGACATGATCTGGTTTGTTTGTTAGTTTATATTCTTAGCCAAACTACCAGCATGGCTCTAGGGACGGCAATGTCTGTCGGTCGTTCCACCACTTTGGTTCAGACTAAAATATCTCAACAACAATTGGATGGATTTCCATTAAATTTGCCATGAAATTCCATCCTGAGGCTGAGACCTAATGACTGTAGTGTTATGTAGCGTTATTGCATAGAGCAGATTAAAAATCAATCATTAATTGATATCAAAATATGTATCTATAATGAATAACCCCAAATTATTAATCATAAACCCATGAATTGTCATAAAAGGTGAAGGAGAGTAGTGACACTCAGCTTCAAATATCACACACAATTAGTTTCAATACCAGACTTTACCCAGGCACCACCCAGTTTTATAAAAACAGGGAAAAATTCACAATTTGATATTAATCAATTGAGTCTCTTAATCTCTTGGGCATAGTGGGCAGTGATTTGAATTGTTTATATACACACACAAAATCAAGTAACCAAGTTCTTTATAAAATGAAGTGTTGACTAACTAGAATATAATTAAATGAATGAGAAGACAAAGGAAAAGGAATAAAATGAATAAAGGATAATTAAAGGAATACAGGGAATACAATGATGAACATTCATGGATAGAAACAAATTAAATGTGACCAGGTCAATCCAGTGACTAATATCCCTCTGATTGGATTTGACATTTGCCTATCAACTACATTTAGTTTCCATATTAATGTACAATTCAGCAGCAGAGAGTTTAAGAAGCTCCAGGGAAGATTGAGAAGTAGAAGCAGTAAATTTAGGCGTGGTCTAATTCAAGTTTAGAATTTTTGGATGAATTTCCTAATTCTTCATGCATTTAATATTGATTATCCATTTCTGTAAACTGACCTTATTTATTAATTGACTATAAATTTGTTTATTAATCTAGTCATCAAACTCTTTCTCTTGTGAAAATGCATCTATACATCACTCTCGCTGAGTAGGCTGGTGGATGGGGGTTGTGCTGTTTGTAGTAGAGTGGTGGCAGATTCTGTCTGGAACATGGCATTTTGGATCTTTTGGATCCAACTGGTTCGACCCGGATCGAGTTGTTTCTCTTCCTCAGTGGTTCTATTTGGCGTCCTCGGATATTGCCGACTGGCATGTCACCTTGATACATTTTTCCATCTCCGTCTCTCTCTGTCTCGTGCAGCATCTCTGTGCCATTTCTTCAGACCCCCCCCCCTTTCGTAGCTGGAGGGGTCACTCAGTTCAAAATGTTCTTGACTTAAAGTTTTCCTTTAAAGTCTCTTTTCTTCACACTGGCTGGTACCACCAGCACGTCGTGGATACAGTAGGGCTGTCTCAGCCCTCAGGGCATAGCGGCAAGTCGACAGAGTAGCAAAAGAGATGGTTTGGCATGACAGGTTCTTTAGCCATATTCAGGTAGGCTGGATGACGATCTCAGCCTGGCGTGAGGTGCAGGGCCTCCGGTCCTCAGGACGGCGAGCAGCCTGTGTCCCCGGTCATGTTCTTTCTCATTCAGGGAGAAACCCAGCTTTTGACCTTTGACCCGTAACTCAGAGAAAAACAGGGCTTGGGTCATAAAGTGACGGTTTGCCAACTCCATTAGCGCCCTAGGGGTCATATAAGCAGTTTCTGGAAGAAGTTTGAGAATTAAGATATAGATGGTCATTGTTTTCATTATCACAATTCATGTTCTTCATCTTTCAGTCATCATTCGCTACATGACTTTGGTGACCCCATAAAGGTACAATCCCGATGATCTCCATTTTGTTCTCTTTGGGGGCCCCTGTGGTGATAAACACTAAGTGTAGGTGTGTTGTTGGATCTCACTTCCCAGAGATCCAAATGATCGATACTTGACTCCTGTCTATCGATACAATATTGCCATCCAAAATATGGCGATACTATGCGGTATCGATTTTTTCTCCCACCCCTAGTTATTACCAACAGGCTTATGTTGGACAACATAAACATTCTAAATGGGTCACTTTATATTTCATGTTGCAATGTTTGTTAGTGCAGTAGCTGACAGGAAGTAATCTTGGACCAAAAAGTTGGACCAAAGTTGCCATTCTGTTGTTAGGGCAACAGAATGGAAACTTTGGTCCAGCTTGGAATGGTCTATAATTGGTCTATATTTGGCAATGGTCTATAATTATAGTATGATGTTATACTCACTGCAGTAATCTTTTTCATTTCTAGTTTAGTCTCAGAAATAATAAGCATGTTCTTGAATATGAGGGCTGACTGCATTTGGTGGCTAAACATAGCAAGCATTTCCACAGCATTATGATATGTGTTGGTAATATTTGTGAAATCTATTTATAAGATTCTAACTTCCTTGTGCTATAAGGACTTATGGAAGTCTGTAAAGTGCTTTCCATCTTCAAAGAGGTTTGTGCAAAATGTATTTGTGCTTTTAAATGTGAACGAATCGCCCACTGCTGATACAATTAGAGATACTGTAGAGCACGTCTTTTTTTCTCTCCTCTTCTGTATGTGGGCATGTAAATCTTGCTCTAGACTCTGGTGAGTCATTCACATTCTGATTAAATATGTTTTTAGAAAGAACTAGAGAGGTTTGAGGTTCAAGATATGACCAAGTATTTAAACACTTTTCTTTAGCCTATTTCCACATACAGTATAAAGTGTAACCAGCAGTTCAAATGTCGTTAGTTATTTTTTTTGTTTTTTCCTATTGGGGCTGCCCCCTGTTAGTCGATTAGTCAATTGGTCATTTTGGTCTTAGTCGACTAAGATTTCTTTAGTCATTTTTTATGCTTTTTTTTCATGCTGGATGACTTATTTCCAAGAAACTCATGAGCACATCTCTGGTAAAAAAAAAATAAGATTTAAAGTGGAACCTTTGTGTGATTCTTTGTGGAGAAACTCAGTTTTACAGATGTTGATTAAATCTACTCATCGATCAGTCAACAAAGTTGTATGAGTGTTATGCCCGTTTCAGACTACACGATATCAGCCCGATCATAGCCGACACGGCCGTAGTAGGGGATCGGGAACGATAAATGAGTGTCTTGTTCGAAAATCGATCGTTTTATCTCGTGTAGTGTGTCATAGTACACGACAACCGACACCGCATCTCGCATCACGACGTCTCAGAAAGTCTAGCATGTTTGATTTTTTTTTTGTCTTCCACGACGTGTCCAGTCATGGCCGTGAATTTGACCGGCTGAGCACAGACATACACAGCTGTAAACAGAATTACATGGCTACTTATTATGCAGAATGATGCCAGCGCAACTGCTGCCGGACCTCGTAGTATATTCAATCTAGGTTGTGTCGGAGTAAAAAACACAACAGCCGTTGCGTTTTTGCGCATGGAGCATTCCGTTGCGCGCTCACTTCCGCTTCTCCCTGTGAATGATATTTTTATTGTTTTCCCCTTGAGCCTCGTGGGCCCCTTTACATGGTTGGGCCCAGGGGCTTGAGCCCCGGTAAGCCCGTATATTAAGACAGTGGTGCCGCGAGAGTGTGTATTGTCGGAACAGGGGACCGACGTGTAGTCTGTCATCAGGTCACGACAAGAATTTATGACTCTCAATCGTCTAATCTGACAAAGTGACCTTCATAACCGTCAAAAATATCGTGTAGTCTGATCCGGGCATTAGTCGACAAAGAATTTCTTTGGTCGAGGACAGCCCTAATTCATAAACTGAGTTATGAACTACTCAACATATGGTGTTGAGTGGGTGGCTGCAGCAGGGAACAGGGTTCCTCTATGGGTTAATAATAATGGTTCATATAAAGACTTTCCTCATCTTTCAATCATTTTGTGATAATGTGGCGATGAAGCCAATTTTGGATCTTAGCCATATTTCAAGAAACAGAGGTTAACCTGATAACTTTTTGGAGTGAGGAGCTAATGCAGTATGTAGACCACAGTATAGACTGCATCAATGTTTAACAACTAATTGTGATTTTGTCAGCTGAGATGTGAGCTGGATGTGTGTTAAAAGTAGAGCTGTCAATTGATTAAAATATTTAAACGTGATTAATCACATGGTTGTCCATAGTTAATTGCGATTAATCACAAATTATTCACACATTTGTATGTGTTCAAAATGTGGCAGTAGGCAGTATATTTTTGGCATCATTGGGCAGTATATTTTTGGCATCATTGGGCAGTATATTTTTGGCATCATTGGGCAAAAATTCCATAATAACCTTTCAGCATATTGTAATTCAAGTCTTCTGAGAAATAACTAGACTTCTGCACCTTGTCATGGCTTTGTTTTCAGGCTTTAAAAAATCTAGCCCGTGACGGGAGACTTTGACCAATCACAGGTCATTTCATTGAGAGAGCGTTCCTATTGGCTGTGCTCCCGTCATCTGACCGGAACTTGGCGTTCCTTAACCAGAATCACAATGGCACAAACTTTCTCATTTTACAGCTAAACAGTGCACTACAAGATGATTCTGAAAACATTTGAGGAGAGAAATAGGCATTAACGTAACAGAATATTGCTTCATATTTAATCAGCTAGTTTGACCGTTTGGTCGGAGTAATCAATTAACAACACAAAACAATGACAAATATTGTCCAGAAACCCTCACAGGTACTGCATTTAGCATAAAAAATATGCTCAAATCATAACATGGCAAACTCAAGCTCAACAGGCAACAACAGCTGTTGTTGCCTGTTTAATTAACTGCATGCGATTATAATAATGTCAGCATTTCTGTAAAGCAGAGACTCGTGGGTACACCAAGAACACATTTTCATTCACATATCTTGAGGTCAGAGGTCAAGGGACCCCTTTGAAAATGGCCATGACAGTTTTTCCTCGCAAAAATTTAGCGTAAGTTCGGAATGTTATTTAGCCTCCTTCCCGGCAAGCTAGTACGACACGGTTAATTAAAAATTGCAAGTTTCGTTAAGTTGCGTTAACCCTCCTGGTGTCTTCCCTTCGACCATGCAACTTTTGTCTTCCTGGGTCAAAATTAACCCGGTCTGGTTTGACTATTTTTATAGCATACACTATAAATTATCACCTAATTCTGTATTACACAGTTTTGGCCAACTTCGTTCCAACTCATTACCACAATATTTACACTTTTTGGGGGGAAATTATAAACCTAATTTCCGTAAAATTATACCTATTTTTTTAGTAAAAAAAAGCAGAAATTATGACTATAGTTATTATCAGAGTAACCTTTATGTTGATGGATTATCACAGGCTGGTATATGTCAAAGTTTAGTCTGAAATTTTATTTGAAACCATTTAAATTTTTTGAATGGCAGCAAATACTGACACCTGTTGTTGGTTTGACTGTTTATAAAGCATACACTATAAATTATCACCCAATTTTGTGTTACACCTTTTTAGTCAACTTCATTCCAACTTATTACCAAAAGTTTTACACTTTCTTTTGGAATTTATAGTCAATAAACCTCATTTATATGAAATTATACCTAATGTTTGAGTAAAAAAAAACAGAAATTATGAATTATTTTGACTGTAGTTATTATCAGAGGAACATAATGTTGATGGATTATCACAGGCTGGTATATGTCAAAGTTTAGTCAGAATTTTTTTTTGAAACCATTTCAGTTTTTTGAATGGCAGCAAATGCTGACACCTGTGGTCCTCCCGGGTCAAAATTGACCGGTCTGGTTTGACTGTTTATATAAGGCATGCAGTATAAATTATCACCCAATTCTGTGTTGCACCTTTTTAGCCAACTTCATTCCAACTCATTACCACAAGTATTACACTTTTTTTTTGGAATTCATGGTCAATAAACCTCATTTATATGAAATTAAACCTCATTTTCTTTAGGAAAAAACGCAGTACTTATGAATTATTTGGACTATACTCAAAATTAGAGGAACATATGTTGATGGATTATCACAGACCGGTATATGTCAAAGTTTAGAATATTATAAATATTATAATATTAAAAAAAAATTCAATGACAGCAGATAATGACACCTTTTTAGCCAACTTCATTTCAACTCATAACCACAAGTTTTACAGCTCTTTTTGGAATGAATGGTCAATAAGCCTCATTTACATGGAATTATACCACTTGTTTTTGAGTAAGATAAGCAGAAATTGAGTTATTTTGGATTATCACACACTGGTATCCGTATGGAGTGTTGATTGTGCATGTACTCTGAAATTAACGCTACGCTTCCGCAAGATGCAATATGCATAAGAACGGTAGGGGCAGTGTAGGGGCAGTATGGTGATGTCTGTGACAGGGTCAGGGGTCAGTAGGTATGTCAGCAGTGACAACAATGGCAGAAAGTTTTGAAGACAAGCTAATAGACCAAGTCCGCAATTACCTGCATCTATAGGCGACAGATCAGTACCATTTTAGGTCCCAAAATAACAATAGTAACCTCCTCGAGTATCGCCATATTTATTGTTTCATTATGCGAATCCAGAAGTTCTATATGTCTGAGTTGTCTGGTGTTCCCTCTAGTGGAATCCTCCACTAACATGCGTAGTACATAGGCAATTATGTGAAGAACTCCGTTCACAAAGCAGCCGGTTGTCTACGCGAATGCGTGGTAAAAAAGAAAGTAAATTTCCAGCCTGAGACAGACTGTCCGCACTGTTATGTGCAAGTGATCACATCCGGTTTGTGTGTCCAGACATCACCAACCTAGCTGCATGGGTTGCTGTGGTAACGATGTAGGCGTCAGTAACTACGTAGCTACGCTACTGGCTTTCCTACCCGGAATTATTCGCCCTCGAAACAATCACGCTCTGAAGTCGCGGTGCAGAACGTCCGGCCTGAGACGCATCTGTAGAAATCTGTTTGTAATCGCATTTTAAACCACTTCCAAATGTGATTTGTATCAAATTTGCAAAAATCGCATTTCATATGTTTTTTTTGCTGTCCAGTCTTTCTAAAATCAATCTGGATACAATCTGGATATATATTATTATTATTATTATGTATGTTTATGTCACAAAATGGATTTGGGCTGGCAGTTATGAACAAGGCCCATGGCGGGCTGTGTGTGTGTGTGTGTGCGTGTGTGTGTGTGTCTGCGTGTGTGCGTGTGTGTGCGTGTGTGTGTGCGTGTGTGTGTGTGTGTGTGTGTGTGTGTGTGTGTGTGCATGTGCGTGGTTGTGTGCACGTGTGTGTATTCATGTGCTGGAAAACACAATAGTGTGTGGGTAGATGAGTAATGCGGCTGTGTGTGTGTGTGTGTGTGTGTGTGTGTGTGTGTGTGTGTGTGTGTGTGTGTGTGTGTATATGCGCGTGCATATCTGAGGTGTGTGTGAGGTGTGTTTGAGGTATGTGTATGTGTGTGGTTGTACTTCTGTGTGTTTATTTGCTGAAAAACACAATAGCGTGACACATTGCACCACCGGGTCAAAATTGACCCGGGAAGACCACAGGAGCTATAAATTTGAATAAAATACCCATAATTCAACGAAAGTAGTGGTCATTAATTTTTTTTGCAAAGACCATAGTAGGGAACCATCCATGTAATATTGGGGAAATTAGGTGAAAGAAATCCATATTTATGATATAATGAAGTTTGAAAACGGGTCAGATTTGACCCGAGGACAACAGGAGGGTTGAAATTAGTGGCGTTAAAACAAATTTGCATTAATGTGTTATTGTTGCATTAACTTTGACAGCCCTAGTTAATAATGTCACTTTAGAGTTCTGAAAAGAGAAATGTTTTTGAACTGGTTACATACATGTCCTTGAACTCGTTAGAGAAATGTTTCTGAACTGGTTATATGCACATTCTTGAACTGGTTATTTAAATGTTTCTGAACTGGTTAAACACATGTTTCTGATCTGGTTATATGCACATTCTTTAACTGGTTAGAGAAATGTTTCTGAACTGGTTATATGCATGTTCTTGAACTGGTTAGTTAAATGTTTCTGAACTGGTTAGACACATGTTTCTGAACTGGTTATATGCACATTCTTGAACTTGTTAGAGAAATGTTTCTGAACTGGTTAGATAAATGTTTCTGAACTGGTTTGACACATGTTTCCGAACTGCTTATATGCATGTTCTGACAAAAACTGGTTAGATAAATGTTTCTGAACTGATTAAACGTATACATGTTTCTGAACTGATTATATACAAGGTTCCGAACTGGTTATATACTGTACATGTTTCTGGACTGGTTAAATACATTTTTCTGATGTGGTTAGATAAATGTTCCTGAACTGGTTTTATACATGTTTCTGAACTGGTTTGTTAAATGTTTCTGAACTGGTTATATACATGTTTCTGAACTGGTTATTTAAGTCCTTCCCGACAAGCTAGTACGACATGGTTGGTACCAATGGATTCCTTAGGTTTTTTAATTTCATATGATGCCAGTATTCTTCTTCTAGCTTTAAACCCGTTGAGTCCGCTACAACCTCCGAAAGATCGAATCGGCACGGTTTTTTAAGAGGTTAATTAAAAATTGCAAGTTGAGTGTTAATGCATTAAAGAAATTAGTGGCGTTAAAAAAAATTTGCGTTAATGCGTTATTGTTCCGTTAACTTTGACAGCCCTAGTTAATAGTGTCACTTTAGAGTTCTTTGTGCATACTCCAGAGTTTTATAGAGTGCTCCAGGGAGGATATTTCTTTGTTAGCCAACCAGGAAGTTAGCATCGCACTGGGTTCCCTCGACAAAAAGCCAATGGGATTTTTCCATTGGGTTTTGGATTATTGCAGAAAATAAGCTCCGTGGCAAACACACGTTTTGTTCAACAAGATAATCTTCACAAATGAACACAACTTCTATGATTTTTAAAGTGTAAATGCAATCACCAGAAGTAAAAAGCTAACGTTAGGCTAGAAACGAACTACACAACAGTCGCATGAGCGCGAATATACACAACGAGGCTGTAAAGGCGGACGAGCCGGTGTGATGACGTTTAGTAATCTCATTTAGCCACTTGTTAGCAACCACTTTTTTAAAGACACGTAAAAGCTTCAATATTCATGAGTGGGGTATTTATTGACGTATTTTATATTGTAGAACAAAAGGTTAAAATCTCTTCAGCTTCTGTTAAGACGGATCTTGTTTCAGGCATCTAACTAAAAACCCATTCAAAAAACTCATTGACTTACAGTTGAGGGAACTGGAAAATGCTAACTCATTTCTGAGTTTTAGCACTCATTCCTGTAGCACTCTATTGCCCGGTCTGTCTCTCATTCGTGTGCTCAACACCTTTCTCTTATTCATTCACTCGCACACACCCCGCCAGACCCCTTAATGTGTGCTACTTTCTATAAGCATGAGGAGGTAGAAGGACGGACATACAAAAAGAGAAATAAGCTCTAAAAATAACATCCCTCCTGTCCTCCTTCGCGATGATGTGAGTGTCCTGACCTGTTTTTTTTCTCACTGCTCCTCTGGTATATTAAGCCAGTGTGCACACAGCTCCCTACTACACTGGTGTCTTATACTGCTGCTGCTGCCATATCATCTCAGCTCTCCAGCCTCGCTTCTTCTCCCATTTTCTTTTTCTCTCAAGAGCGCTATTAATCCCACTCACTTACACTCCAACATCCTCATACTGTAGTTCACTTTCTGTGAGTACTCTTGAGGACACTTCACACTCCCGGGCTTTCTTCGCTGCTGTATATCCGTACTCTGAGACACACACACACACACACACACACACACACACACACACACACACACACACACACACACACACACCTTCTCTTCTTATTTGCGCATCTTTCCAGACACCCACCTGCATCAACAGTAAAACCACTCACTCACAGCACTTCCTAATCACTGCTAAAAGCAATTCACCTATTCACAAACACAAGCCTAAAGCCACGCGCTCACACAATTCACCACTCACCCACATAAAGCAACACACACAAGCATCTCCCACTGTTGCCTGCAAACTATGTAACAATGCTGATTCCAAGGCAGAGGATTAAGATTGCGTTGCGTCTGTGGATGCCTGTTCTGATGCTCAGGATTGTGGTGGCTCACACTCTGGTAATGTATAAAACACGCTCACATGAACTATATTTAACTACCTTTTGTAACATAACAATACACTGCCTAAATGTATTATTTTTTCCTGGAGGAGCTGTGTTACTGCAGGGATCCCCTGTTAGTTTAGATGTGAACTTTTGATATATGTTTCTGAACTGGTTATATACATGCAAACTGGTTAGATAAATGTTTCTGAACTGGTTAGATAAATGTTTCTGAACTGGTTAGGTACATGTTCCCGAACTGGTTAGGTAAATGTTTCTAAACTGGTTAGATACATGTTTCTGAACTGGTTAGATACATGTTTCGGAACAGGTTAGATACATGTTCCCGAACTGGTTAGATAAATATTTCTGAAGTGGTTATATACATGTTTCTGAACTGGTTGGATACATGTTTCTGAACTGGTTAGATGCATGTTTCCGAACTGGTTATATATATATGTTTCTGAACTGGTTGGATACATGTTCCCAAACTGGTTATATACATGTTTCTGAACTGGTTAGATAAATGTTTCTGAAGTGGTTGTACATGTTTCTGAACTGGTTAGATAATTGTTTCTGAAGTGGTTGTATGTGTTTCTGAACTGGTTAGATAAATGTGTTTGAAGTGGTTAGATAAATGTTTTTGAATTGGTTATATACATGTTTCTGAACATGTTAGTTAAATGTTTCTGAACTGGTTAGTTAAATGTTTCTGAACTGGTTATATACATGTTTCTGAGCTGGTTAGTTAAATGTTTCTGAACTGGTTATATACATGTTTCTGAACTGGTTAGTTAAATGTTTCTGAACTGGTTATATCCATGTTTCTGAACTGGTTAGTTAAATGTTTCTGAGCTGGTTATCTACATGTTTCTGAACTGGTTAGTTAAATGTACCTGAACTGGTTATATACATGTTTCTGAACAGGTTAGTTATTTTTTTCTGAACTGGTTAGTTAAATGTTTCTGAACTGGTTATATACATGTTTCTGAACAGGTTAGTTATTTTTTTCTGAACTGGTTAGTTAAATGTTTCTGAACTGGTTATATACATGTTTCTGAACTGGTTAGTTAAATGTTTCCGAACTGGTTACGCACATGTTTCTGAACTGATTAGATCCATTTTTCTGAACTGGTTGCAGAAGTGCTTTCCTTCAAAAGACTGCAAGAGAAATGTAGCCACCTTCAGCACAATACCCTTGAATTTCATTTTCAAATGACCTTTGTGCTTCAATCAGGGACTATAATTAATTTAATTAAACTTCATCTTTGAAAGAAGAACCACATATCACTATCTTTCTTTCTTCTCAGAAAATTGTATCTCATTGCATTTCAGTAAAATCCCATCTGTCCCTCTCTGAACTGTTTTATTTTTTATTATTTTGTTTTTATTGAAGCTGAGGTAGGCGAGATTGGAGCAAATATGATTTAAAAAAAGTTATTTTTCTATAAAGGTCGCTATATCCTGACAGTAATACATGAAACAGGTAACCTGAAAAAAATCATGTGCTTCTGTGTCCTCCGGTGCTCCTAGCGGCATCTGAAAGATTTCACTTATCGGAGGAAAGCAACCAGTCAGAGCTGATCTGAGGTCTGCTGTCCAGCTGCCGTCTATGAGAGCCGGCTGTCAATCACTCGCGAACTCCGACCAAACGGTCAAACTAGGCCGCGCTGATCAAATACGAATCAATATTATGTTACGTTAATGCCTATTTCTCGCCTCAAATGTTTTCGGAATCATCTTGTAGTGTACGGTTTAGCTGTAAAATGAGAAAGTTTGTGACACCGCCGCCATTGTAAAATCTGGTTAAGGAATGCCAAGTTCCGGTCACATGACCGGAACACAGCCAATAGGAAATCTCTCTCTCAATGAAAATGACCTGTAATTGGTCAAAGTCTCCCGTCACGGGCTCAATTTTCTAAAGCCTGAAAACAGAGCCATGATGAGCTGCAGAAGTCTAGTTTTCTCTCAGAACACTTGAATTACAATATGCTGAAAGGTTATTATGGAATTTTTGCCCAATGATGCCAAAAATATACTGCCTACTGCCACTTTAACTCTTTTTTTTTTTCTCTACAGTCTTGTACCTTTGATTGTCTTAACTTTGGCAGGTTGTAATGGTTGTGACCTAAGAATGCAACCTTATTCTTTGATTTTACAAATGAAAGTCATCATAAGATAACATTTGAATAGCATAAAAGAGACGGTAATGTCAACAGTTGGCAGGATGCTGTTGCATCTCAGAATTTGTATATTATTTATAGCTTTGCCTTTATGTTTTATCTACAAAGTATCCAAACATTGAAACAAACCCAACTTAGGGTTTGCAGTCATTTGAGTAATTTTGTTTATGACTTCTTCTTTGTTCATGAATTTGTTCAAAACAGTGTTTATTGTGTGTGTTTGTTGTATAGATCCAGGGCTCCATTCGTCCCCATGCCATCATCATTTTGCCAAACAGCGCTGGAACAGAGGTTCTGGTTTGCTATGAAGACGAGGGCGTCTATATTGACACCTACGGCCGCATCACCAAGGATACAGTGCTGCAGTGGGGGGAGATGCCTGCATCGGTCGGTAAGTTTCACTCACACACACATCACTTCAACAATTGGATCATACTCTTAAAGGTATAATATGCAGGAATTTTCTAAAAGAAAACAAACAATGTATAGACATACCAAAATAATCCCTCTCAATCATCACTTCTGACCCACTAGAAGTGTGGTGGTGGTGTCTGTGTCTACAGAGACCCTGTCCTCTACCTGTATTTTCTCTTTCTTGTTATTGTGGGGGGCAGTAGCTCAGTCCATAGGGCCTTGGCTTGGGAACCGGAGGGTTGCTGGTTCAAGTCCCCGCATGGACCAAGTACTGATTGTGAACTGCTTGCTGGAGAGATGCTAGTTTGCCTCTTGGGCACTGCTGAGGTGCCCTTGAGCAAGGCACTAAACCCCAATCTGACATCTCCCCATTAATGCATGTATATAGGTCCTGTTTGTGCATGTGTGTATTTCGGGCCTGAGTGTACTATGCACTATGTAAAAATAACAGAGAGCAAAAAATTGAATTTCCCCTTGGGGATTAATAAAGTGCCTTTCTTTCTTTCTTCTTTCTTGTGCTGTGTTCAGGACTCTGAACTCTGCCAATAAGCAGGTTTTGCAACCCGTTCAGGTCGGCAAATACCGCCACTTTGTCACGTCCCTCGAGGTCTAACGCTGGGAACGCACTGGCCGCATGGTGGCCGCGTGGCGGCTGCGTGCTAGTGCGTGTTAGCTGCGCCTCTTCTAGAGATTCGAGGTCTCGCCTATTTTTGATGCGAGCCGCGCGCGTTTCACAGCAGCAACAGACAGAGAGAGTGATCTATTGACAATATATTGACATCATATCAGCAAAATTACTACAGTTTACATGTCTAGACATCTGTAAAATATGTCACAGACAGTGAAGATGATCTATTGACTGCATATTAACATCATACCAGCAACATTATACAGTTTACATGTCTCTATCTGTAGAAAATGTTACGGAGATGAAAAAAAGTAAAGACTTGTTTTTAAGTCGAAACTTCCTGCTTTCATTTCAAAATAAAAGCCCTCAAGCGTTTTTTCTGTGGACAGAATTCCTTCATTTGTTAACACGAGGCTTTTATTCTGAAATATGTGCAGACAGTGCTGTGGAACATGCAGTGACTTGGAGAGCTCCATGAATGAATGTAGTACAGGTTTTAATTGTGGATTATTACTATTATTTACAAATTACCACACGTTTCTTAACCTTTCTCTGTCTAAAATAAATATAAATGACATTTATAATGAAATGAAATGGCCATTATGAAAGGCAAACTCTATGTAGAAAGAAAGGGCTGGCAGCAGCAGCAGAAACGCAGCAGACACGCAGCTGACACGCAGCTGAAGCGCAGCCGGTGTGGATAACCGTCGTGTCAATCACGCAGCCGCCACGCGGCCACGATGCGGGCAGCGATGGTTGAGCTCTCTCAACCATCACTGCTCTCTCTCTCTCTCCCTCACTCGCTCGTTGAGCCGAGGAGGATTCGCCAACTTTGAATGCTGTGTGTTTACAAACAGCAACTGACAACTGTTACATATTATACCTTTAAGTAACTACTGTCTGACTCTATATCAGCAGCTGTCCTGAGCACTGAGAACGCACCCTGAACCAGATTCAGTGAAGACATATTTGGGACAGGGTGGGCTAAAAATAAGATGGTAGTGATTCTGTGTGTGTGTTTGTGTGTGTGTGTGCGTGTGTGTGTGTGTGTGTGTGTGTGTGTGGTGCGTGCGTGCGTGCGTGCGTGCGTGCGTGCGTGCGTGCGTGCGTGCGCGCAATTCTCCTACTTCCTACAGTTTATAGCTATCTATATTTTATTTCTGTCTCTTCATATCCATGACCGCTGTGTATCTCTCTGTTTCCAGCCTACCTTCAGTCTAACCAGGTGATGGGTTGGGGAGAAAAGGCCATAGAGCTGAGGTCGGCCAACACAGGGAACCTGGAGGGAGTTTTCATGCACAAAAAAGCCCAGAAACTCAAGTTCTTGTGTGAAAGGAATGACAAGGTACGAGTTCAAGTCTATTTAGATTTACTTTTAAGTATCTGCTTAAACCTGCAACACAGTACCCTGTGTATTCATGAAAATATTGTAAACTTGTAATATTATTCCTAAACCTGCGTCTCTCTCCTGTTGCAGGTCTTCTTTGCGTCAGTGCAGTCAGGAGGCAGCAGTCAGATTTACTTCATGACTCTTGGACAGAACTCACTGTTCAGCTGGTAACGACTGGACTTGTAACTCTGGGATCAACTGGTGGTGTCTGCCTTCATTATTCTGGGTTTGCCTGGTGATGCCTTTTTATATTTCCATGGATAGCGGACGCCATAGAAAGATGAACTAAATATTCCTGGATCCATCACTCTGTTTTGTCTACTTTCCACGTAAATGTGAGTGAATCCACAGCTGAGGTTGATCGCAACTCCGGCTGCAGCAAAAACTGCTTGAATCCATCATTCCATCCTGCAGAGACACAAATATCTGGACCTGAAATTCTGCGCTTCAGTACACTGCCACCTCACCCATCCACGGAAGTGTTGAAAGGTACAACTAGCAGTGTCAGCTTCACAGAGCAATGTTCTCATGTCTGAACTCCATAGTTATCTTGAGTCTTTCCCAGTAGGATTCAGGCTGCAAACCATCACCGCACCAGTGAGACAGAATCAAGACTCCTTTTGTGTCCTGTTTTATTCAAATCTACCTGGAAGCAAAACTGATGGCTTGATTCAGCTGATTGTGTGCCGACTTCCAATGAACAACAGATCATCAGTGAAGATCCCGTCCCTCCTCTCATCCGTCAGCACTGGATTCCATATTCAGCTCACATCACTCCTGGATCAGTTAACCCTCTGTTTTTCTTTCCCTAAATAACTCCGTCGTATCAGTTACTCAGCTAACTATGTGTTTATCAGTTTTTCACTCATATTTGCTTCAACAATGCCTGGCCGTGGTGTATAACTGGATCAACTGCTTCCTTTTTATCTGAAGAAGTCAAGTCTTGGATAATGGTTCTCCTATTACAGACCAGGGGAGGAATGTGTCCTTCTCTGGTGTTCAGCTGTTGTCTGGTTCATGTCTTCATGCAAGCAACAAGAACAGAAGTCCTTCATTCCCTCCAGTGAACATCATCTGTGCATCTATTGGGACCTAAATGTGGATTAAGAAGGACAACTACTCTATGGCGCGGTCGAAAAGTCTTTTTTGCTTAGGAAGGTTCCTAACGGAGTGAAATGGACCGGAAGTATCGAAGTAGCAGCCATAATAAGAACTGTTTGAATCCTCTAAATGCGAAGAAAGGGTGCTTCAATGTTTCCTTCCTTATCCCCTTTAACATAGGATACACTGGACCATCCTTTACAAAAGGAAAAACATAATGCCGCCCCACAATTCCTTGCGGCCGCAACATTTAAAGCGACGCACCATTTTGCCGTTCATGAAAACAAACGATATGCCCATCTTGCATAGATTTAACAATTATTTTCATACAGTCATATAGTAATTGGGATTCATGTTGATAAATATGAGTGGACAGTGACAACCATTTCATTTCTCTTTATTCTATTTATTTATTTTGAACAAGAAACAAATAAGTAAAACACAAAACAAGACTAACAAATAAAATGAACAGTAAACATATAGCAAACAAGTAATCAACATAAATAAATATTATGTCCAAAAAGCAGTAGGAAGAAGTATACATTTAATGGTTCTACACCTTCCCCATAACTCCATGAATTAGCTCAAAATTTATCATATAACCTTTTGTGACTAGTAGCCTATATTTTTTTTTTTAATTTCAATTCCAACCTTGGTAATGAATTTTTCACCGGTTGTCCACATTAGGTGGACAACTGGTTATTATATGTCAATGTAAAGTGTTCCAGCAGCAGAAGTCCATTTTCGGAACATTTAGTAGTTTCACCAAGGCAGACCTGCGTCATAACATCCGCCGCCGTCGTATCATAATTACGGAGCCTAGTGTAAGTGCAGTCGGATTCTCTTAACACCGCAGTTGTTTTTTCCTAAATCCGTATGAATTCTCCTTCACATCTTTCCTTGACCTCATGACGTTTTCCATAGAGGTCAAGGAAAAGTGGTGAGGAAAAGACATTAGGAAGTCATTTTTTTACTTTTCGATCACAGCCTATGTCATTCCACATTTTCCAATACCAATACCTCAGCAGTGTTTTCTTCTTCACTGCTATAAGCACACATCAAGGACCCAAACAAATTAGTCTGTTACTGTACTGAATCCTCATTCTGTTGATTACCACATTGTATTATTGGACAGCATTATATTATGCACTATCAAGTGTTATATTATTGAAAGAAGAGTTTGTTTTTTTCTTGTCTGAAGTGACAGGAAGTCAGTATAGCACCTACACAGCATAGATCCAATCAGTACAGCTGTAAATATACTGAACCTTATAATAAGGCAAACTGTCACGATTGAATTACTGCCATTGTTCAGTAACTTTTGACTATTCATTAGGTCATCCCTTATTATCAACTGGAAGTCCACTTTGCTCTCAGCCTTGCCTGAAATCAGTTGCCATGGGATACTCGCTGCACTGCACACTTTGCATTAAAATTAGTTGAGTAGGTTTTTATTTAACAAAGTCTTAATACAATACCTCACCATTCCTCTTAAATCCCAGTTTGAGCATTCCCTCCACCACAGATCTGGACCATGACATTATTCCATAATAAGGACCTCGTACTTTACACAAGAAACAACTCCACATGCAGTAACACGCTTAGAATTATTCTCTGCATCGATTTTGTACAGCTTAGGATGTATATATTCTTGTAAGATGCACTGTTTTCTAAATATTTTATAATTGATAAAGCCATCTTTATGTATGTGTACAGAATTATGATCAGGCTTATGAATGTGAAATTCCATCCCAGAACAGAAGTTCGTACATGTTATTTTCATGATCTTTGAAAGCAAACGTGAACATGAGCTACTGACGGTGAACTTGAAGGCTCCTGGTCGAAGTGATCAAATAACGTATCGTATTAATTCTGACAGGCTTTTTGCACAATGGCCACCTTGTACATGTATTCTGTAATATAGCCTCCCTTGAAAAAAAGCCATTCTGTAGTCAGTATTGAAGATATAACTGATAGCCTTTGGCTTTTGGATCAGTATTTCTCACACTACCCAACGTGGGACGCACACCTGTTTTTGCTGGGTCGCCTTGAGATTTGTCGTTGAGCCTAGATGTGATGAGATGCAATGAGCTGGGCCTGTTGTATAGTATTTGCTCTGTTTTTCTTGATATTTCTGTCATTTACACACCAAAGATAAAGGCTTTGATATATTGGCTTCCTTGAATCTAACCGTGTAAGATACCAGTAATTAACAAATCACAACTGACTATTTGATTTGGAAAGATGATCTATATTTTCAAAAGTTCAACGTATATCATTATACACTGTACAAAAGACGCAAACAAGACCAACACATCAGATATATGGAGGCCTGAAAGATCTCCCAGGAATGATGTGTCTCGCTAAATCGCAACAAAATATATGCAAGTTAATGTTCAATGCTAGTGTTCATATATTTAATAGCTTACATGTATACATTAGACAGTGCTGCAGTGAAGAAATAATTGGTTTTACCTTCAAATGTGAATTTGTCCATTTCTGATCCATTTCCATTATACCGTTTTCTCCTTTGTCAGATTTTGCTCAAATAGAGTGCTCCAGGGATAACGTATTTTTGTCGGTCAACCAGGAAGTTAGCGTCGCCCTGGGTTCCCTCGACAAAAAGCCAATGGGATTTTTCCATTGGGTTTTGGATATTGCAGAAAATAAGCTTGTAGGCAACAGGTTTATGATACTTACACGTTTTGTTGAGCAAGATATTCACAAATGAACACCACTTTATGATTTTTGAAGTGTGAAGTAAAACGCTAACGTTAGGCTAGAAACGAACTACACCACCGTCGCATGAGCTCGAGTATAAACAACGAGGCTGTAAAGGCGGACAAGATGGCGTGATCACGTTTAATAGTCTCATTTAGCTACTTGTTAGCAACTGCCTTTATTAAGACATATAAAAGCTTAAAAATTCACGAGTCAATGTATTTTATGTTGTAGAAAATAACTAAAATCTCTTAAGCTTGTGTTAACCACAGACCTAATTTCAGGCATCTAACTAAAAACCCATTCAAAAAACCCATTGACTTCGAGACGAGGGAACTGGAAGTGCTAAAATGCTAACTCAATTTCTTGTAGCACTCTATGGCTGACTTACTTATGTTTTGTGTTACATTATCCTCCATGTTATATTTACTCTTGAGTGTTGAGGCTATCAAAATTTGCACCAAATGTTTTATATTCAGTGAGTTTTTATTATGGACTTGATATAAATATTGCAGCTGGTTCTGTGAGAATATTTTAAATTGGAAAATGAACTTTCTGATAATGGCTGTCTCATTACTTAGTTTTTAACTAAGCTAAACTGATAGTTGCTTAGCTGTGTTCAGTTTCCACATAAGATAAATAAAATATTACACAATTATATTTCACATGCTGTAATTCAAAATGTATAAAATTGGCAAAATAATTTTCATAAACATTAATTCAAAGCAGATTTTGGACATTGGAAATTGATTTATTTCTATGTGCAGCTGACAAACACTGCAATAAAATTTGATCAAAATAGATTTGGGCCAATACATTTTTAGCACTCAAAATACATTTTGAGTCACATAAAACATAAGTGTTGATTTTTTTTATTTTGAAATCACGACATAAATGCATTCAGATGTCCTGTATGTGAATGACATGATCATAGGATACGGGAGCTGCCATCTTGAGATTTTGACGTCATTTGGAGCCAGAGTCTGCGCACTAGTGATCGGGGGGCTGAAGCTGCGGTATCAAGGTCCCGTCCACACACCCGCCCGAGCCAGACACGAGCCGAGCATGACCGCAGCACTATGCCGAGCATAGCCGCAGCACTATGGTAGCTATTAAGCCACCTAGCTGCTACGTTAGCACTATGGTAGCTGTTTGGCTAGAAAGACAGAACAACTAACCATAATATCTCTATAACTACATTCCTAATCAAATTGACACATGTTCTATTACACAGACTCATGACGGTTACGGAAAGTTAAAGTTACATCTCCTCTCTCGTACAATTCCCGAGCCTCTGGCTGCGTCTACTTCACTCAGAGCAGCTGCCAATCACAGCTGTCAATCATGACGTCTCACCCCCTTTTTATAGCATCAAATAACTAATTAAAACCAAACTTATCAGAAAAATGAACACTTGAACATACAGCAGTGTGATAAGAACTACCTAAAATTACAGAAACCGTCTTTGGGAAAAATGTATTTGACATGCACTTTGACTTTTTATTTTGGCCCATGTCCCATCCACTAACATGGAGGAGGCGGGATTTATGACCTATACTGCAGCCAGTCACCAGGGGGCGATTAAGATGTTTTGGCTTCACTTTTGGGGAGCTGTCATGTTGTCCATCTTTATATACAGTCTTTGCATGTGTTTAGAATCAGGCACTGTGCTAGCTTGTGGTCAGGTCTGTTGCAGGTTTGGCCAGGTTCCTGAGCAAGACCCTGAGCCATTAGAGTCCAGACAGGACAGGAGACCAGACCAAAACCAGTTCTAAACTACCACAGTGGTTCCATCATGTGTTCCGCTCCACGTTACATTCACATGGAAAATGTACATCAACAGTGTACAGTAGCTAGCCTGTATGTGTTGCACTTCATTATCCAACACGCTCTGTCACTGATGTCTTGTGATCAACAGTACACGTGGTAAGCACAAGTTAACATATTAGTCCCTTCAAGCCTTTTGATTTAAAGGAACAGTGTGCAACATTTCGGGGAATCTATTAGCAAAAATGTTGTTTGTTTTCAATAGTGTATAACTAACTAAGAATTGTGTTTTTGTTAGCTTAGAATGAGCCCTTCATATCTACATAGGGAAACGTTGCCATGTTGCTCCACCATGTTTCTACAGTAGTCCACAACGGACAAACAAAACACTGATTCTAGAGAGAGCCTTTCACGTTTTTACGTAACCTGAAGGCCACCGTAGTTCTCCGCCGAGCTTGTGAAACTGCAGTAACGTGAGCCGCAGAGTGCTAAACCATGTTACCGCCAGCAAGGGAGGAGTGAGCGAAGAGGTACTCATTTGGTTGCAATCTGCAACCACACCACTAGATGCCGCCAAATCCTACACACTGTACCTTTAAGTCTTTAATTCTTTCGTTACAAAGTCAGAATTTGTGAGAATATCGTTACAGTTTGATTTCATGTCCCTACTTTTTAAAGCAATGTAAATGTTTGAGTACCAATGGTTTATCATTGTTATGCAATTATAACTTGATTGTTATAATTGGTAACTCTACCATGATCAGATGAGTTATAATTTGGCAAATTTATGAATTCAGTCTTGTTGGCGTCCTTATACTGTCGAGTTTTAGCTCAGTACAAATGTGCCAGTTTTTCCATTCAGCATCATGTTTGATCTGCATCGTTCTTCATCCTGCTTTAAGAAACAGCCAGTTTCTCACCTAATGATGTGTTATACATGTGGGTTAATCCATTTGTCATCTAAAGCTACAGTTTGGAGACACAATGAGGATGTTTTTGTGTAGGTTATTAGAAACAAACTTCTCTGTCTTCTGCTGCACTTTGTCTTCCTGTGCTGAACATTTGAGTCTAGCTTCACTAATGAGAGAGAGAGATCAGCGCACTTCCGCCTACATCTTCCACTGGTTAGGATGATGATAGATTCTGTTTCAGGCCCGCGGTGACTCACATCTCCAACTCTCCAACCAACTCTTTTCCTCTCACTTTGTCAACACGTGTCTTCTAAACGCCGCCTTTTATTCCCTCTGCATCTCTCCTCTAACCGTAGTTATATTTGTTGCTCTCTCTACCATCTTTCATCTTTATCTAGCTCCTTGTCTTATCCAAAGTCTTTCCATCCACCCTCAGCCCTGTTGAAGGAGGACCTTTTTGCCACTTCAGGAAGTTTTATTTTTGTTTAACCATACTTTTCAAAATGCACTCGTATGATAAAGGAAATCATGCAGTGTGAACATTTGATTTCAGCCTTATCGATACTGTGTCATTTTTCTCTCATATTTCTGAGCTGCTGTATCGGATTCTTTCCTGTGAAGCATACCATTACTCATCTATATTGCATCAAATACTTATATACTGTTACTGTAACACCTGTGGCTGTTACGTCAACGACAGTCAGCGTCCTGTTGCTCGCGCTTGAGCTCGCACTACCGACACACACGAGACTGAACGTGATTGACAGGCATCATGTTGATTAACGTTAGCAACATTAGCCAGCTAATATCACTATATATTTCACATGCTTGGCCGTAATGTTAGCTTACCAAACGGAGGTCCCTCCATGAATCGAAGGCCCAGCCAATGTTGATCCTAGTGTTAACTTTTCCTGCTTCAGCCTCCCAATCGTGGTCAGAAAGCACAGGGGAGACACCGCAGTTTTGGTGTCCTGGGCCGGAGTCGATAACGTTACTCATTAACCCCCGGAGCTGCTGCATTTATTTCTGCACAAACTGCAAAGCTCAAAGCTAAACTAACTCTCTTCTGCTCTGCTGCTTGCTCGTTTCTCACACACACACTGCAGCTCTCTCTCTCTTGCTTCAACCCTCACTTCCTACGTGCACACACACTCTTCGCACTGGCTCTGCTATTCTCCCACAACACTATTTTTCCTCACACATCGGTCACATTCCTGTTTTGCAAGACGGGCTTCATTAGATATAACTTTGTTTTTTTTTGTGCTTCCATAGAGTTTGTGTTGGAGTCTGAGTTGTGGTGGCAGCTGGTCGTTTTGACGATAGCGGACTCCATTTCTAACCAAATGTTGGCTATGCTTGCACACTGTTAGCCCTGTAGCGGAGCTGAAGAGGGTAAAAGCGCTCGCGAGCGCGCATGACGCAACATCCGTTGGATTTTCCCAGAAAACGGGCCCAGCTTCTTCACATTAAAAGCAGTCTACAGGCTGATAGAGGAAACCCAGAAAGTCGCGGAAAGTCTCATTTTTTAGGTGAGGTTTTATTAACTTAAACGATTAAAAAAACGTTTATATGTGTAAAAACTTTCATACAGTCCCTTTAATAGTATCAAGAGTATGGAAAACGGACCACAGAATTGGCCCCACCCTGGTTTTTGCTGATTGTTGAAGTGGGATGAAGCATGATGCAGAAAAAACGCTAACATAAAGCAGCTCAAATTTGTGGCACAAGGTTTGCTATGATTTGTTAAAGCATGTAACTTTTGCTGAACTGTGGCTACAAGACAGCGTAACCGTAGCACAAGTAGAAAAGACTTATAAAGTCAGTGATCTGACTGTAATGTCAGTTACACACAAGTTTGCTACCATTAGCCACCATAAGCCACTGGTCATACCAGACCAAGTAAGCTGTGTAGGGATAAAACACCTAAGTATATTAAAGGGATAAAGGGTGTGTTTTATTGCGTATTAATTAGAGGAAGAATGTGTTATATCTGTTTTTAAAAGTTTCATCGTTTTGCGCTACATCTTTTCTTTTCCAGCCTGTGTACAGTATGAGCAAAAGTTTGTGGATGAGCTGTACAGTTCTAAAGAAAGTATGCGTTTGTGTGGGAGGGTGTGATGTAGATGGCAACAGGTGTTCAGTAAGCAGGAATTCAGTCTGCAAGGGAAGGAAGGAAGGATAGAGTTAGAGGAGGTCTTTGGTGGCTTCAGTCAGGTGTCAGTTAAATAGAAGGAACAGGGATGTTGCTTTACATTTTTTTTTTTTTCTTTGCTGCAGCCTACAATTATCTTGGTTTCAAAAGCTCAATTTAAGAAAACGGTGGAAAAAAGCAGTTTATTTAACCTGCTAACAGCATTGGGACAGAGGCCCCCAAACTGTACGTGTGGATTGAGAATGTCTAGAAGATGGTTAGGATGAAGAGAAGGAGGAAGAGGAAGTGATAATAACCTTTTTAGGTGTAGATTTCTACATTTGTTCCATCCATTGGCCAAATGAATCTTCCAAAGTGATAGCACTCATTGTGAAGCACCAATAGGCCCATAGTGATATATGCCAGACTGGTATTGTCTGTTGATGAGTGATATTTCCCAAAAGTTTAGATTTATAATTACAATCAGTATGTTGTGGATGAACTTGATAAATTTACCCAACTCTTGAAAAATAAAGTGCTTGCAATATGGAGTTATTTATATCATATGACACACAGGACAGTTGTGTTCTTACAAGTTGTACATTCTGAAGATACCAAATATTCTATAGATATACATTATACTTAATAATTTATATTCCTCTTAACCATTTCATTTCTTTGAAATTAAGTTTATATATATATATAATAGCATATAAAGTTGATACTTTGTTTTTTTTGCACTGGACCTATGTTTGATGCATCATATACTGTACCCCTCCTGCTTTGAGATGAACACACACTAACTAGTGTTTCCATGTAAAGAGCCAAAAGACAGTGAGATAACAATAAATATGTTAAGTGGTGTGTTGTTGTTGTTGTTGTTGTTTGCTTTAAAGGTTTTACTGACGTGTTTTTTTACTAACAGCTTCATTTCAATACTAACTCAATATATTATCCTTTGGGACCTTTATGTAGGGAATTGTATTTATTGTCAGAGAAGGCCGTCGAGTGGAACGTCAGACTTTCTACCAACTATTTCAAACATAGACAGATGTTTGAACAAGACATACGTTTGAATTAAAACATGATTGAATGTGGATTCGCAATGAGTTTTGCAAGTGGAAATCAACATAAAATGAATAATTAATAATTGGCCATATTCGTTGCATTTCATTGAGAATTTAGTTACATATACTGTCACGGTCTAACTGTCTCATAAGTTACGTCAGAAGGACGGGCAATTTCGATTGGCTGCTGAGGTTTAGGGGCGGGCCTAGTTGGTGAGCAGGAAGTTATTTGAGTATGGAAAGCCGTTTGAGCATTTATTCCATATCCTTGATATCAGACGTCAGTGTCCTCCACTAGTTCGGTCTTTGTCAGCACTAGTTGGACATTTGATCGCACTAGTTGGCCATTTTGTCTTACTAGTTGAACAAAAACTCTTACTAGTCGCTGTTTTTCAGCAACTGGTGGCACTTTTGTCCAACTAGTTCCACAAGAAGCCTTACTAGACTGTGCACCACACTAGTAGGACCAAAGTCCTGACTAGTCGGCTTTTTGACGCACTAGTAGACCTCTGGACCGAACTAGTAACGCTGAGAACCTTACTAGTTAACTAGTAAGATGCAAAAGCTCTAACTAGTTAACTAGTAGAGCACATATTCACCGCACTAGTTAACTAGTGACCTACAATTTTCTGCACTAGTTAACTAGTGAGGTCCAAAATGCTCACTAGTTAACTAGTGAAGGCCCAAATTATCACTAGTTAACTAGTTAAAGTATTTTTGACTTTAACTAGTTAACAAGTGCGTCTCAAAATATGTACTAGTTAACTAGTAAGACACAAAATGTCCACTAGTTGACCATCAGCGTCTGAGACTAGTCAGGTCCATGTCATAGATCCGGAGGTTGTAGGTGCTGATGTAGTAAGTATGGGGGGAGGAGCCCCCTCGTTGGATCGCCAGGCCTTAGCTAAGGAGCAAAAGGGAGATCCTTCTCTGGAGTACGCCCTTAAAGTGTCGGCATCAGTGGATGAGAGTAAGGATGTTGCCAGTGGTTACTTCATTAGAGATGGGCTTCTTTTCAGAAAGTGGAGACCGGCTAATCGACCTGCTAGTGAGGATCGGGCTAGTTATGAGCAGGTTGTGCTTCCCCAGTGTTATCGTAAGGAGGTGCTATACCTAGCACATGAGTCGTCCTATGGTGGCCAGCTGGGGTTCAGGAAACCCTTGGATAGAATTAGTAGGCAGTTCTATTGGGCTAGCCTACGGAAGGATCTGAAAAGATTTTGTCGATCCTGCCACGTCTGTCAAGTGGTAGGGAGGCCCGGGAGGGCCACACCAGTTGCCCCCTTACAGCCCTTACCGATGGTGAAGGAGCCATTTTCTGAGATCATGATTGATTGTGTGGGCCCTTTGCTCAGGTCAAAAAGGGGTAATGAATATCTGTATACTGTTTGGGTTACAGCTACGCGGTATCCGGAGGCTTTTCCGCTGCGTAGTATCAAAGCCAAAGTTATTGCGGAACACTTGATTAAGTTCTTCTCGAGGGCAGGTTTGCCGCGGTCGATACAGTCTGATAGGGGCTCCAATTTTACATCAAAGCTTTATCACCAAGTAATGTCTGAGTTGCATATTACGCCTAAACATTCCTCTGCTTACCATCCGCAGTCTCAAGGAGCCATCCACGAGGTTCGTGGTCCACTTAAACTATTAAAGGAGAGGGTTGTTCAGCCAACAGCTCCGGGAGATGTTTTGCAGTATGTGTCGTCATGCAGGGCCAGGTTGCAGGCGGCGTGTGAGGTGGCATGCAGAAATTTGGCAGGAGCTAAGGCACAGATGAAAGCGAGATACGACCAGAAAGCAGTGCAGCCTTTCTTTGACCCAGGTGATTTGGTCTTGGTATTAGTGGCTGGAGCCCGTGAGCAACTGGGCCCTGGGTTAGCCGGCCCATATCGGGTTCTTAGGCGGGTGGGAAACCTCAATTATGTGGTCAGTACTCCCGACCGGCGCACTAAGACTCGTCTTTGTCATGACAACGCGCTGAAGGCTTATGAGGGGCGTGAATCTGAAGCAGTGGTGTGCTGTGCAGTGAGTGTGGTCCCAGAGGAAGGGGAAGGATCAGAGCCATGGTACTCTCCTCCTGATATTATTAGTGCTAGGCTGCATAACACCCAGGCACTCGCAGCTTTGGATGGACAATTAAGTCACCTCAGTGAGTCCCAGCGGCAGGATGTGCATCACCTTGTAGACTCGTATCCCAAGTTGTTTCAGGATGTTCCAGGTAGGACGACAAAAGCATTGCATGATGTAGATACAGGGGCTGCTGAGCCAGTGAAACAGCATCCATATAGGTTCCCTCCACACAAGAAGTTGACAATACAGGAGGAGGTAGACTATATCGGAGATCGGAGTGATTGAGCAGGCTGATAGTCCTTGGAGTTCTCCAGTGGTGTTAGCTGCACAGGAAGGAAGGGCAGATAGGTTCTGTGTTGATTTTAGAAAGGTGAACGATGTGACGAAGGGAGATGCTTTCCCCATTCCTCGCCTAGAGGATTGTATTGATCAGGTGGGCCACGCTAAGTACGTGACTAAGATCGATCTTCTGAAAGGTTATTTCCAGGTTCCCTTAAAGGGACTATTTGTAACTTATCACGCGCATAAATCATAACGGGTCGGAATCCCATGCGCGCTCGCGTGTGGGTACGCGCTGCTCCTGCTGCCTGCTTGCACACCGCGCTCGTTCTCACCCGCTCGGCTCGCTCCAACTCCACGTGCACGCGCGCACACTGCAGAAGAGTTAGTTTAGCTCTGAGAATATCTAGTGAATGTGGAGTGGACGTTTTTGCAGAAATAAATGCTGCCGCTCCACCAGACCAACAGAGGTTTCCCGTGTCTTGTGAAGTGACGGGGCTCCGCAGCGAGTTACGTTATCGTCCCGACCGGGTGTCGGTGTCGGTGTCTCCCCCCCCCCGACCAGGTGTCGGTGTCTCCCCCCCACCGACCGGGTGTCTCCCCCCCCCCTCCGTTCCCTCCGCGGTCGGCAGGCTGAGACAGGAAAAGCCAGCACTAGAATCAGCATTGATCCATGGAGAGACCCTCCTCTGGTCAGCTAACATTACTGCCAAGCAGGTGAAATATAGAGTGATATTGTGTTTTAGCTGACGTGTGTCGCCTCACTGTTTAGACCGGTGCTCGTTCATGTCAATGTAGCGCGAGCACAAGCGCGAGCGCGAGCAACAGGACGCTGACTTTCGTTGACATTGCGGCCACAGGTGTCGCTGTGAACAAGCAATTTCTGATTCTTACATATAGCCCCTTTAACTGAACGTGCCAGTGAGATATCAGCGTTTGTCACACATGAGGGATTGTATCATTCTTTCGGCATGAAGAATGAGCCGGCAACATTTCAACGCTTGATGAATGCAGTTACACAGGGACTAGGGAATACTGTCACCTACTTGGATGATGTAGTAACCTATAGTGATACCTGGGATGAGCATGAGGTTCACATCAGAGCTCAGTTGGAACGCTTGGCTGAAGCAGGGCTAGTGGTCAATCTGTCCAAATGCGAGTTCGGCAGGGAAGGGTCACTTACCTGGATCATCAGGGTGGGTGTGTGGGCATGGGCATGTGTGGGTTTTATCGGCGTTTTGTGCCGAATTTCGCTGTAGTGACCGCTTCTCTGACGAATCTACTGAGAAAAGGGGTGAAGTTTGTGTGGACTGATGGGTGTCAGGAGGCTTTGGCTCAGGTTAAGAACATCCTGTCTAGTGCTCCGGTGTTGAAGGCTCCCAATTTTAAGCAGCCATTTGCATTGACTGTAGACGCGTGTGATGTTGGAGTGGGGGCTGTCTTACTACAGGCAGGGGCTGATGGTTGCGACCGGCCAGTAGCGTACTTTTCCAAGAAGCTCAATCGTCATCAGACAGCTTAGTCGACCATAGAGAAGGAAGCCTTGGCTTTGATTTTAGCAGTCAGGCATTTTGAAGTCTATGTAGCCAGTGGGGACCAGGCCATGAAGGTCTATTCTGACCATAACCCTTTGGCCTTTCTTGCTAAGTTCCGCAGTGCTAATGCCAGGGTGTTCCGCTGGAGCCTCCTCCTTCAACCTTACAGGTTGCCCTCGCTGGCAAAGAAAACGTTATCGCAGATGCCCTGTCCAGGGGTTAAAATGGCATTGAAGTGATGGATTAATGAGTGAATTCTAGTAATGGTTAATGTTCCCTTAATTTGGAAGCCTTGTGCCTATTTGGGTAGAGGTAATGAAGGGAGAATTTGTGCAAAGCCTTTCGTGCAGGAAGAGTAATGAACCTTTAAGGAGGCTTATGTGTGTTGTCTATGTAGTGTAGGTCTAACTCTCTGTAAACAAAATGAGAATACGAAAGTAAAGAGAAGGGGGTATAAAAGGAAAAAAAAAGTTGTGTGTTCGGGTTTTCTTTTTGTCTTTTTTTTTTTTTTATGGGGGAAGAATGTCACGGTCTAACTGTCTCCTAAGTTACGTCAGAAGGATGGGCTATTACGATCGGCTGCTGAGGTGTAGGGGCTGGCCTAGTTGGTGAGCAGGAAGTTATATTAGTAACTCACGGGAGAGCGAGAGGGCGGCCACACAGCGCAGACCTCCACCAAGGTTCCCAAGTACGATTGCCCCCCCCTCTTTTCAGCTTGTATTTTTGTTTATGTTGAGATCAGCTGTACGTAGCGGAGCATCGTAAAACACTTCATTCAAACTGGACAGAAACAAAATAAAACTCACCTAAACCGTCGTCGTTACTCTTTCCAACAATCACCAAGAGTGCTTTGGTCGAACTCAACTGTAATTTCACCGGGTTTAATGTGAAAAAAAATCAAATCTACAGCTGTCTCCACCCCCCCACCCCCCGCTCTCTCTCTGTCTCTCGGTGTCATGCGTCATCAGCTCGTCATCAGTTACACTGCGCATGTGTTATACCAAGAGGTCTTAATGTTCTGGCTGATCAGAATCCTTAAAAAAATTCCTGAATCCAGATCATGATCCGGATTGCAACCAAAATCTAATGGAGCTTAAGCGAATGTTCAGACAGGAAGACCCTCTTTACACTCTTTCATTCACAACCTTTCTGTCTCTCTTATCTCTACTGGCTCCTACTCTATCAGCTGACTGTGGGTGGTTCATTCTTAATAGCCAATCATATCGTTGCAAACAAATATAAAACTGTTCTCCTCTCTGCTGCGTCAGTTCTCATTCAGGGCGTCTCGATGCAACCCGCCTCCACCCCATCACCTCCAGTCTTCATCATATTCAGTGCCCAGGCCTGCTCCACATCCCTTCATTGGATCTTCAGTACTACCTTCACCACGACCACCAGTGTCTAGACTCCAAGGGGGGAATATACCTAATCTCATCACGGCATCACTACCCCCTTTTATATACTACGTCACGATGGAGTCTAATCGCCAAAGACTTTGCACTATTAATCTCATCATGCATCATGTAATAAATTATTGTTCAATCAATACGGGATCTCTCCTGATTGAAATGGATTGTTCATTGTGCCACACCCCACCCCTACAAAAAATTTCATTCAAATCCATCACGGACTTTTGGAGTAATTCTGCTAACAGACAAACCAACAAACCAACGCCGGTAAAATAACATAAACATATCCTCCTTCCTAGGCCTTCGGCCTTGGCGGAGGTAATAATTGTTTGCTGCTATATTAATGCTCCAAATAGCATATAGAGCACTTTTAATATTGCATTTTAAAGAAAGTATCTTTTGGTCTCTATGTGCCTCTGTCTCTCTCTCCCTCACTCTCATTCCAGAGGTCTCATCTCATGTATCCCCTGAAGACTCACTGGCACCAGTCGCAGGTTTCCTGGCTCCTGTCGGGTCTCACACTCTTAGATGAAGTTGGGTCATCGAGCCTCCAGCTGCAACACATCAAGCCACATTCTCATATTTTGGAATCGTCAAAACATCAAGGTATTCTTTGTTATTTGCGACCCCTATAAGAATGACCTCTGTTACACTCAACCCTGGCTGGTTTGGATTGATGATAGCTGCTACCAACACGGGGACTCGTTTGAGCAGATTTCACTCCTTTTTCCTTTGACCTGGAGCTCTGCCCTGCAGTGAGTCCGTCACTGTTGAAGAACACTACACTCCGCTCTAAATTTGCCTCTTTAGTACCTCTCCAACTGAACCCCTCCTGCCTCACCCCCCTTTCACCAGCCTCAGATTCCCTCCCAACCCCATTCCACCACAACCCCCCACCTCAACACACACACACTTGCCCCCGTATTTGTGTTTGTGTGTAAATGTGTGTGTCAGCACCCCCAGAGTAGGGAGCGTCCGGCGACTAAGCCATGACTGGCAGACACACAGTCACACAGCAGTTTGGCATTTGGATCATTCACACTTCCTGTTGGATCAATACGTTTGTTGTTGTTTTTGAGCCTGCTGGGACAGGTAAGGAGGATCATATTTTGGTTTCTACAGTTGGGATAAAGCTGTGTTGAAGGGGCAGCTGGGCCTGTTTCGAATGTGCATGGCTGGATCAACACTGGAATTGCAACATATCACACTGAGATCTTTTCACTGCCGGGTGAAGGCACCTATTTGACACCAGATACTTCTCTTTTGTTGCACATGGATGCTTCTGGCAAAGGTGGAAATTCAGTAAAGGCACTTTCTGCATCATGGTTCACACGTAGCTTCCTGTCACGATAGATGCTGCTCTGGTAATCAGATAATCAAATGTAATTCACTTGGTCAAGGGCCATAAGGTTCCTGATACTGCATGTTATTGATACTGCAGGCAGCGTTGGATTGAATATGGTGAATTAGTTTGCAGTCAGAAAGAAGAGGACAGCTGGGATTATCTGTCTGGAGCTAAATTTATATGCTGTGTCATGTGTCCATATACCCGACTATCTATCATCTATCTATCTATCTATCTAAAAACCTCTATTTATCTGTCTCCATATCTTGTCTATATATCTATCTCTATCTAAATGTATCATATCTATGTATCTATCTATACGCGTCACTATCTGTCAATCTGTAACATCCGTTTGGGAGTTTAAAGGGCAGAAGTGAAAAAATAAAGTGTGTCAGTTATATAGCCAGCAGGGTGAGGCAACACAAGACATACCAGCCAAAGCTGAGTGGGTGGCAGAGTGGGGTGGGGGGGGTTCACAGTGCAAGCCTGGCATGCCAGTATGACGCAGTGTTCGGCCTCTGAGCCCTGGTTGGCGGACACAGAGAGGTCAGGTGATCCTGCCCGGGCTAAATCGGTCCTGCTAGCAGACAACTTGAGGAGTTGGGAGAATTGGAGAGATGGTGGAGAGGTGGAGGGTTAAGAGCTTTTTTCAGAATGTTGCAACTGAGAAAATTTTAAATGGATTTACAGCAAGTAGAGGGATTCCTTTCCTCCACCAATAGTCCCTTTACATCCCAGTTTGAAATCACATTTTGAACGGAAAAGGAAAGCTTTAGTTGGCAAGATTCTTATATAATAATTAGGGCTGTCAAAATTAACCCGATAATAATGCGTTAACGCAAATTCATTTTAACGTTGCTAATTCCTTTAACGCAACTTAGATTTTAAGGCTCAGTTTTAAAGCTAGAGTGTAGATATTGACATCATCACTAGCTTGTCGGGAAGGAGGCTAAATAACGTTCCAAACACACTAAATTTTTGTGAGGAAAAACTGGCGTGGCCATTTTCAAATGGGTTGACGGAGGACTCTTTTGACAATTCAGGAAGTTGTATTTTTGTTATCTGATTCTTTCCTGTGAAGCATACCATTACCCTATCTATATTTCATTAAACACTTTTGCATAATTTATCAAAGTTAACGCATTAACGCAAATTCGTTTTAACGCCACTAATTTCTTTAACACATTAACGCAACTTGCGAGGTTGTAGCGGGCTCAGCTTTAAAGCTTTTTAGAGTGAAGATACTGGCATCATGTGAACTACAAAACCTAAGGAATCCATTGGTACGAACCATGACTAGCTTGTCGCGAAGGAGGTTAAATAATGCTCTAAACTTACCCTAAATTTTGGCGAGGAAAAACTGGCATGGCCACTTTCCAAGGGGTCCCTTGACGTCTGACCTCAAGATATGTGAATGAAAATACCCACGAGTCTCCCCTTTACAGACATGACCACTTTATGATAATCACATGCAGTTTGGGGCAAGTCATTGTCAAGTCAGCCCAGTGACACAATGACAGCTGTTGTTGCCTGTTGGGCTTGATTTTGCCATGTTATGATTTGAGCATATTTTTTATGCTAAATGCATAACTGGCGTACCTGTGAGGGTTTCTGGAAAATATTTGTCATTGTTTTGTGTTGTTAATGGATTTTCATTAATAAATATATACATAAATTTGCATAAAGCAACCACATTTGCCCACTCCCATGTTGATAAGAGTGAAAAATCTTAAAAATCTCCCTTTAAGGTACATTTTGAACAAATAAAAAATGTGTGATTAATCGTGATTAAATATTTTCATCGATTGACAGCCCTAATAATAATACATAAATCTGAATCCCAAAGTGGGGCCTGTACAGTGAGGGTGTCACCTCCCCATCAAAATGAGATAACATTGTTTATACAGATGAAGTTCTATGTTGATATGGACAGAGAATCTATCCAAAGATAGACTTGTCATAGCAGAAAAGGTGTAACAGGTGTAACTAATAACGCTAACTATGGCTCTGTTCTATTCAAGTGTCCCAGTGAGAGTGACAGTAAATCAACATGCTTGTGCATGTGCTTTAAATTAAAGGAACAGTGTGTAACATTTTGGGGGATCTATTAGCAGAAATGGAATATAATATTCATAACTATGTTTTCATTAGTGTATAATCACCTTGTAGCCGACAGCTGCTATTGGGGTTCACCTTAGCACACCAAATCAATGGGAGACGGCATCCAGCTCTCGTGCTCTTTATTAAGCACACACACAATACACAGTTTCAACACGGGCGCCGTGCTGCACACACAACATACACAATATTCAATACTGTACACAAGGTCGTATCTCAGTCCCACGCTCTGGAGAGCCGGTCCCTGGCATCTCAGTCCTTCCAGTCCCAGCCCGCACTACTGCATATAAGAGCAGGGACATTAGACAAGTCATTCCAGCTGCACCAAATTAACTAATCTGATGCACTGCTCCCTGAGCCACTCCACAACTCTCTCCCCTGCAGCTGAGCAGCGACCATGCCCTCCCTCCACACACCTGAAACCAAGAATCGTGTTTTCGTTAGCTTAGAATGAGCCCTCTGGGCGGCTGTGGCTCAGAGTAGAGCGGGTCACCCACCAATCGGGAGGTCGGTGGTTCGATCCCCGGCTCCTAGGTCACATTTCAAAATGTCCTTGAGTAAGACACTTAACCCCAAATTGCTCCCGAAGGCTGTGCCATCGGTGTGTGAATGAGTATTTAGATTAGATCCTGATGGGCAGGTTGGCATCTTGCATGGCAGCCTCTGCTATCAGTGTATGAATGTGTGTGTGAATGGGTGAAAGCTGACATGTAGTGTAGGTGTGTGAGTGGTCGGAAGACTAGAAAGGCTATATATAAATGCAAGTCTATTTACCATTTACCCTTCATACTGTATCTACATATACATATCGGACTCTTCTTCAGGGAGTACGCCATGTTGCTCTTCCATGTTTCTACAGTAGCCCTTTTCTACAGTAGACTCTTTACATCCCAGTTTGAAATGACATTTTGAACGTAAAAAGAAAGCTGCAGTCGGCAAGATTCTTATATAATAATTAGGGTTGTCGAAATTAACGGGATAACATGATAATGCAAATTTGTTTTAACGATACCATTTCTTTAATGTCTTAACGCAACTTAGATTTTTAGGTTGTAGCGGGCTCAGTTTTAAAGTTAGAGTGAAGATACTGACATCATCACTAGCTTGTTGGGAAGGAGGCTAAATAACGCTCCAAACTCACGCAAAATTTTGGTCAAGAAAAACTGGCGTGGCCATTTTCAAAGGAGTCCCTTGACCTCTGACCTTAAGATATGTGAATGAAAATGGGTTCTATGGATACCCACAAGTCTCCCCTTTACAGACATGACCACTTTATGATAATCAAATGCAGTTTGGGGCAAGTCATAGTCAAGTCAGCACACTGACAGCTGTTGTTGCCTGTTGGGCTTGAGTTTGCCATGTTATGATTTGAGCATATTTCTTGTGCTACAGTTGTGTATCTGTTTTAATTCACAGTGATTTTATGCATGCATGAAGGATGCTAAGTTTCACACTGTGCATGCGTATGAACTGTTCTTGTGCTTTTGACTGTTGTCTGGCTGCATAGATTTTCATGCCCTGTCAATCAAAGAAGAGCCCACAGACTTATGTAATGATTGCTCACTAGTAGATTTCAGCTCTGCTGCTAGAATATGCCGCTGCTGCTGCGCTAAATCTGTCCACAGCTGAGAGCTGCTGGGGGTTATATGGTGTTGTATAGAGGGCTGGAATTACACAGTGGGTGGTTTGTTTAAATTTAACAAGGTGGATTGTGGGTAGGTGTTTTTACTCCTGTTCTCTCATGTGCCTCTGTGTCCTCCGGTGCTCCTAATGGCATCTGCAAGATTTCACAGAAAAGGAAAACAACCAATCAGAGCCGAGCCTTGCCGTCTCTGAGCAGCTGTCAATCACCCGCAAACCCTGATCAAACGGTCAAACTAGGCAGCGCTGATCAAATATGAATCAATATGCTGTTACTGTAATGCCTATTTCTCGCATAAAATGTTTTCAGAAACATCTAGTAGTGTACTGTTTAGCAGTAAAATGAGAAAGTTTGTGACCATAGCCATATTGAGATCAGTTGAGGAAATACCAAGCACCTGGTGGGCACCAGCTGGAGCTGTTTGATTGGAGTTCGCAAGTGATTGACAGCTGCCTCTGTTGAATGAACAGCCAATAGGAACGCTCTCTCTCTCTGAAATGACCTGTGATTGGCCAAAGTCTCCCATCACAGGCTAGATTTTTTAAAGCCTGAAAACAGAGCCATGAGGAGGTGCAGCAGTCTAGTTTTCTCTCAGAACACTTAAATTACAATATTTGAAAGGTTATCATGGAATGTTTGCCCAGGGGGCAGCAGTAGCTCAGTCCATAGGGACTTGGCTTGGGAACCGGAGGGTCGCCCATTCAAGTCCCCGCATGGACCAAGTACTGAGGGTGAACTTGTAGCTGGAGAGATGCCAATTTGCCTCTTGGGCACTGCCGAGGTGCCCTTGAGCAAGGCACCAAACCCCCAACTGCTCGGGGCGCCTGTCAGGGGCAGCCCCCTCGCTCTGACATCTCTCCATTTATGCATGTATATAGGTCCTGTTTGTGCATGTGTGTGTATTTCGGGCCTGTGTGTACTATGTATGTGAAAATAACTGAGTGATAAAATTTTATTTCCCCTCAGGGATTAATAAAGTGCCTTTCTTCTTTCTTCTTCTTCTTCTTCTTCTTCTTCTTCTTCTTCTTCTTCTTCTTCTTCTTCTTCTTCTTCAATGATGCCAAAAATATTCTACCTACTGCTGCTCTAATGTTTGGAATCAATTACACGACCCAAAGTGGTGCAGGCAAGAGGATATTTCTATAGCAACAGCTGACAAATGAATCACCTTGCAGTGTTTTCCTCCAACTTTCTACCCATCTATACTGCCAGATTCTGAACACTTTACGGTACATATAGGAAACTAGATGACGAAGTTCCCCACCGTGACTCATCCTGAACGTCTGACTCTGGCTCTGCCTTCGGAAACACGGTAATGTACAACTCTGAATGTCAGAGAAAGTGCAGCAACTCTTTCCTGTGTAGCAGAACAGGTGGATGATGAACATCGTCCCAGGAGAATATACGCAGTGATAAAAATACCAGCCATTATTCTTCCTTGACACATAAACTCCAGAGTTGTGTGCCATAGGTCCAAACATACTGCAACACTGCAATAGCAGAACATCTGTTTGTTAAGTTATGTTGTGTATTTGCACAGGCGGAATTTGTTTTCCACTTTTATAGGCAGACATAATATTTCAGAATGTAAACTGAGGTCAAAATGATCAATTAAATTCTCAATTTTCCATTTTTGACTAGTCTTATCAATCAATCAAACTTTATTTGTATAGCACCTTTATTAAGGTCAACCTTAATAAAGGTTTGTTACGCCCCACCCTTGGGCAGCCCTATTGGGGCGAACAACACTCCAACACTGACCCAAAACAACCACAAAAGACACCTTTAAAACTCTCAAAATCCATAGGATTTATTAACCAAGATATATGAAAAAAGACAAGCTGAGAGGCAGCAGAACCAGCAGTCCCAGCAGTCCCCACACCAGAAGCCTCTCCCTTCTCCTGGAGGCTCGTCCGAATTAAAACATCTATGAGTTGAAGTAAATGTAAGTTTTTGTGTGTATTTTGTGGCCTTTGAGTTTAGATCATTTGTGGTTATTGCTGCTTGTTAGTTTTGCTTTTGACTGGGTAACTGTTTGACCAGCTTGGAATTTTGGTTTAGAGCACCCTGACTAGGTAGTAAACGGGCAGGTTTAAAGAGCCTGCCAATTTGTTATTTTGCTTTTCTTAATTTTTGGTGGTAAGACACTGAAGACTAGCTAGGTTAATTAGCCATCTCTGTTGGGGTGTCTCTCTACAGCTTGTTTCCCCAGTTTGCACTTTGCACAGCAACTTGTTTGTGACTCTACTTTTAGGCCATTTTGTTTTGTGTAGCTGTAATAAATACCTGCATGCAGTAACTTGTGGTTTGTGACCTTTTGGTTGTGGTAACTGCACTCCACATTTGTTCGGTCACTTGTGAGTTGCTGCTTAGGTGTAAGTTGGCAACATTTGTGTGTAGTGGTTGACTACAGTGTGACCATTTTGTGTTGTGGTTGTTGCAGTCCACTTTTTGGTGAGGTCACTTGTGTGTTACTATTGTTGTGTATTTAATTGTAGCAAATTAATTGCGTTGTGACCTGTTTGGGATGTGCTCACTCCATAGCTCACTGGATCTTGAATGGTCATCATCAGGTCAGTTTATGTTGCTGGTTTCCTACATCCATCACAGTAACTTGTGTATGTGGTTGGACGACCACATGGTGTCCATTTCATGTTGTGGTAGTGGCAGTTCACTTTTGTTGGATCCTGATCACTTTTGTGTTGGTCACCTGTGTTACTGTTTTTGTGTTGGTAAACGCAGTAACTTTGTGTGGTGTTGTGGTTTTGTTTTACACAAGGTTTGGAAGGAAGTGCTTAAAAGCTCCTGTGCCAGCAGCAGAAGGGAGAGGCTTCTGGTGTGGGGACTGCTGGGACTGCTGGGTCTGCTGCCTCTCAGCTTATGACTTAATATTGTCTTTTTTCATTTATCTTTGTTAATAAATCCAGTGGCAGTTCACTTTTGTTGGATCCTGATCACTTTTGTGTTGGTCACCTGTGTTACTGTTTTTGTGTTGGTAAACGCAGTAACTTTGTTTGGTGTTGTGGTTTTGTTTTACACAAGGTTTGGAAGGAAGTGCTTAAAAGCTCCTGTGCCAGCAGCAGAAGGGAGAGGCTTCTGGTGTGGGGACTGCTGGGTCTGCTGCCTCTCAGCTTATGACTTAATATTGTCTTTTTTCATTTATCTTTGTTAATAAATCCAGTGGCAGTTCACTTTTGTTGGATCCTGATCACTTTTGTGTTGGTCACCTGTGTTACTGTTTTTGTGTTGGTAAATGCAGTAACTTTGTTTGGTGTTGTGGTTTTGTTTTACACAAGGTTTGGAAGGAAGTACTTAAAAGCTCCTGTGCCAGCAGCAGAAGGGAGAGGCTTCTGGTGTGGGGACTGCTGGGACTGCTGGTTCTGCTGCCTCTCAGCTTATGACTTTATATTGTCTTTTTTCATTAATCTTTGTTAATAAATCCTATGGATTTTGAGAGTTTTAAAATCCAAAATCTTTTGTGGTTGGTTTGGGTCAGTCTTGGAGTGTTGTTTGCCCCAATAGGGCTGCCCAAGGGTGGTTTTGTTTTACACCTCATGGTGGTAGCCATTTTGAACCTGGGGGAAGGGCACCCACTGATTTGGCTACTTGTGTGGTTGCTGCTCATTCTTAAACTCTATGGCAGCACCTTAGTTGGCCCTTTCTTGTGTGATAAGATCTTGTTTGTTCCATATTTGACCCAAGTTGGCACCTATTCGTCAGCAGTAGTCCCAATCTGTTATGTGACTTAATTTTATATAATTTGCTTCATATTGACGCTTTAAGAGGTTTCTTGTGTGTAGTGCTGGCCGCTAACATTATGTTCCAGACTGTGCACTTTGGATTAGTCTACATGCTCAGGTAGTGAGGTGTTGAGTCTTGTGGACTGAGTACTCTTGATCTGTGTATTTAGCTGTGTTTTACATTAACATACAGCCTTAAGTAACACTCGTTTTACTAATTTTAAGTGCCAAGTACACTTCATTTCAATAAATAAACAGTATGGTGGTAATTTGTCACGGTGAACTCTTGTGTGTTATATTAGTGCCGTACTAAACTTTAAATGCTTTTGTTCTTGTGAGTGTGATTGAGTGACAACGTGACAAACTATTTATTCATTTTTTTAAGGGTGGGGGTGTTACGGCTGTATGTGTTTTCTGTGCTGCTGTCCCTTTTGCCTCTTCAGTAGCTCTGCCCAGGTGTGCTGCACTCCTCAACGAGGTGTCCAGGTGTGCTGCATTTGCTCAACGAGGTTGGGAAGGAAGTGTTTAAAAGCTTCCTTCCCAGTTCAAAGTGCTTCACAGATGACTGACAAGCCAAAAATAAAACAGATCAAGTGTGCACCGTGAAAATAAAATAAGACAAAACAATTCAGCAATTTAACAATTTGATAATTTGAAACCAATGCACATGATACAATTAGATGATACAAATGTAATAATATAGAATCAAAAGCTATAATAACAGTTATAGTAGTAAAACAGTGTGAAGTAAAAACTAGATTAATAAAACAGAATAAAATTATACAACTTAAATACAATAAAACAAGTGATTCATAAAATAAAAATAAAATAGAATAAAATTATACAACTTAAATACAATAAAATATGTGATTCATAAAATAACAATAAAATTGAATAAAAGTATACAACTTAAATACAATAAAATAAATGATTCACAAAATAACAAAATAGAATACAATTTTACAATTTGATTACAATAAAATAAGTGAATACAATAATAACCATTCTTAATTACTATTAAACAATGTGACATGCAAACAACAGTGTAAATGATCTTCTCATACAAAACCATACGGGCAAATACAAACCCTGTTTATAGCTATTTCTGATGTAAATCAGTACAATGTGTTTCTTAAATTATGGATGAAGATCCGAAAGCATCCTGCAGCTTCACACATGATTCAAGGTGACTAGTGGAGTTTATTGGGTGAGTCAGGGACTACAGTACACTCACTTTGGTCTCCACATGCAAAGTTAATATGCGATTTTCGCCCATTTTCAGCGTTTTATAGGTTGTGTACTTTAACGAACTCCTCCTACAGATTTAATCAGATCGACTTGAAATTTGGTCAGGACCATCTTAAGACCTTAAGGATGAAAGTTTATTAAAATGGTGAGTTTTCACTGAATGACCTGACCGTGGCATGGCGGCCATTTTGGGCCATTCGCCATGAAACAGGAAGTTGTTGTAACTCCACTGTACATAATCCGATCTACCCCAAATTTCTCAGCCATGATAAGGGTCCAGTCCTGATGTCATTCAAATGCAAATATATACTCATAACCCCGCCCCAAGACGTTAGCCACGCCCCCTTTCATAACTCATGAACCGTTTATCGTGGCGTCTTCTGGGACATGTCATATTACTCGGCAGAGAGTTCCTATTTCATTGGCATGGTTATCCCCGCCCCCTAAACATTAGCCCCGCCCCCTTTCATAACTCATGAACCGTTTCTCGTAGAGTCTTGTGGGAGGTGTCATATCACTCAGCAGAGAGTGCCTGTTAAGTTGGTATTGTTATACCCACCCCCTACACATTAGCCCCGCCCCCGTTCACAACTCATGAACCGTTTGTCCTACAGTCTTGTGGGAGGTGTCATTGCACTCAGCAGAGAGTTCCTGATTCAATGGCATCGTTTTCCCCGCCCCCTACACATTAGCCACGCCCCCTTTCACAACTCATGAACCGTTTGTCGTAGAGTCTTGTGGCAGACGTCATCGCGCTCGTCAGAGTTCCGGTTTCATTGTGCCCGGCCGCGTCAGTCGGCGTCCCGCCCGTACCCCCGACGTGCGGAGAGGTGCGAAGGCCCGTTCATCGCTGCTTGTAGCTTTAATTCATTTTTATTTTTACAATCATTCATGTGATAATCATTATTACAGTTATATTGTGTTTATGAAGACTGCTGTTCATATTGTTGTTAGAGGTTTGATGAATATATTATTGATTGGAAATGGCTGATAAAGTTCACTGGACCAGTAAGTGTATAGTGTAGTGTGAGTATAGTGTATTGTATATTCATGAAACAACAGGGAGAGGACACCACAATGCTTTTTGACCTTTTATTTTTCTTCGATCACTTGCCTGCTGGGGGAGAAAGAAATAGCAATGATTAATACATTGCTAGTCTGAGAGTTTGTGAATTCTGTAAAAGACATATCAGTTCTTAATTCTGCATGGTGTCTGGATGTCCTACACTCACTACGATGCCAGGCTGCTTTCAGGCTGTACAGTATCTGGGTCCTGTTAAAATTATGTTTTCCATGAGCACCACATCACTGACTTCGTATCCATTATGGACTAAATAAGTATTTCCACTAGACTGACATGTAGGCTGCATCAAGCCTTCTTTCTTTCTTTCTATATAAATAATGGTCGTAATAGGGCACACCATGCACAATTCCTGCTGTGCTGATTAATGTGTTTTGAATTGACAAACTGTCAGATGCCTGTAGGCATACCATACAGCACACACTTAAAAAAGCAAATATAGTTTGCAGAGGTGCAAATATCAATGAAAAAAGTGATTTATTTTAAGAGTCGACGTTTAAAACCACAAAAAACCCTGCAGGACTTGGACCTGGATATGGAGATAAAAAGGAAGACATTGAGGAAATTAGAAAGAGAAGTAAGTGATCATTTCAGTGTACACTGTAAGCATGTATGTAACATGATGTGTTAATCATTGTTATATCTACAGTATATCGTATCGTCGTAATCCATCATTGTGGATAAGTGGTTGTAATTAATCTTCGTGGTAAATTTCCTAAATAATATATTAACTTCCACCGCTCACTTTTAAGGTGAAGTGACAGTAACTCCTTCAATGGTTTTATCATGTTTCAGTTAACAGCAGCGTTGAGTGAATGTAACGTTATAGGCTATTTTTAGACTACTTACACATTGAGTCGATCCGCTATTGTCTGCCACGTTTTTTTCTCGCTGTTTTCTTACAGCGGCCGACGGCCGTGTCTCCTTTCTACATATTATATGCTTTACTTCTTCATAATCTTCCATTCAAAGCTGTTTCTCACTAGGTTTAAAGTACGTGGAACGCGTTTACTCCATTTCAGCATCAGTAAATCTGCGATCGACCTCGTGGTCTATTGAGGAAAGCAGTAAACGCGCATCTATCAGAATTACTTACACATGGCTCAACCTAGTCGCCCCTCCTCAGCCTGGCTTGGCCTTCGTGAAACTGATTAAGCCAGGGTGAATTGACTAGACTAAGTCAAGCCTCGCCTTCTCTCTTATCCTGGATATCTTTATTCTGCTTTAGTGAAACAGGCCCCTTGTTCAGCCAATATCATCCACCTCTGAATTGACCAATACAACACTTAATATACAACATTAGTTGTATATAAGTTGAATTAATTGATAATATTTCTATGGTAATTCTGTATTAGATTCCATACATGCATGACACCATAGTAGTTGTGTTCGGCTAATAGGTCATAAAATACACAATTCACGCCACTGTGAAACCTCTTCAGTGAAAAGAATAGGAGTAGAACGGACATTGAACTGTTTTCAATGGTCATTTGACTAGTATAAAAGTAAATGGCGATTTTTGCTAGTTGGTTATGGTGATATCAGAACACACGTCAGTGGGGCCGTAAAATGTGGTCGCAGCTCGCCGGGAAGAGAAGAAACGCAGCTCCAGTGGCTGGCTAGTTAGCTAGGTTAGTTTGACCTTCTCCGGAGGGGCGGGGAGTGAGACGGCGGGACAGTTACACCCAGCGCTACCGCTGACCACCAGCCCACTGTTCGGCTCATTTTGGAATGAACAAGCTAGCTAACTAGCCAGCTGTCCACTAGTTAGCCAGCTAGCTAGCTAGCTAGTTAACTAGCTAATTCCACCATGCTTTAATGCTACACTGGTTACAGAAAATGAGCTGAACAAAGTTGTCACTCATCTGACGATAGAACTTTTCTAATTTACTCTGGCTCTCTATGCTCACGTTACAACTTCATTGCTCATGCTCATTACGTTGTGAGTCGTTACCGCAAATCCTCACCTCAGTGAGCACACGACTTGCCATAAGTGGGTTTAGTTTATACAGAAGTTAGCCCGCTACACAACCCGGTACACATAAAAATGGCCCCCACTCTGATCATCGTGCTTCGGTGATTTGAATGGGAATGTCCGTTCTATTCAAGCCCCCAGGAAGTGCGCCGGTCGTCGATCCCGACTTTCGTAGTGGCCAAACGGCGGTATTGCAACTTCCGTGTGAGTCACGTGATGCCATTGGGCCCAAAAATACTTTTCCCCATAGACTTACATTGGGAAAGAGACGTCTGTAACTCAGCGGATAATTTTTTTTTTTGAGGTGAATCAACTTCCCAGTACGAACACCTAAATAGCCCTTATTTAAAAAATGTAGTTTTTAAAGTTGTAAAACGCACTAATAGCTGAATCCAGAGTTATTTCCCTTCCTCTGTTCATGTGGGTGAGACCAAGCCCTGACGACTGCCTGACGTTGGGACCCGGTGACCAAGTCATGTGACTGAGCGGACGCTAATGCACATGTACCATATGCCCGAGAACCGCGAAGATACGGGTACTTTTCCAGATGGAAGTCGAGCCATTTTGGCTTCATGCGCCAATGAGCAACTCTCATAGGAATGACCGGGGCCCCGCCTCCAGCGCTGTATCCAGTTCTTTTAATACATCCATGGTTCTATTCCTATTCTATTTCTATAGTGAGGACATTGCAGTGTTTGAGATGCATAGAGTACATTTTTTAAAAATTACAGTCATAGATGACATCATAGTGATGTCATCCGGGTTGTCTCGGTTTGGGCCTGTTGAAAGATACTATCAAGTTGCATTATGGTAAATGTAGGATCCAGTTACTTTGGAGCCATACAGACTAAAAGTCAGGATATCTTGTCCAATGCTGCTTCGATTGTTTCCATTCTTTTTTCAGTCTGTTTCTTCTGACATCCCAAACTTTATAGCAATGCAATATTAAATTGCTGAAGTAGCCCTTAATTGAAACATTTACTGTACCTTGATTTTATATTATGAATATTGTGTGCTCGTTTTGGTTGTCATTGAACTTGTCCACCACTTCCCGCATGGTCTCCATCCATCTGATGCTTGCCAGGCAACAGATTAGAGGTGATGTGTGAATGCAGCTTGTTGCCGCTGCTATAAACCCTTTGGTTATGTAACCGAGAGACAGCAGCAGCTGTTGTTTTATCAACAGGAGGCTTCAACCAAAGTACACACAAACACACCTGCTCGGAGTGATTATCCGAGGGGAAATCTGGATGTACACATGGATGTTGTGCATGCTGCGGCTATTTTTTCTTAAGCTGTGATCCTCTGGTGACAGTGTTTAAACTTTAGTCTATGTTGATGGAAGTGTTGCAATCCCTTTTAAAGTATATAACAGACAGACAGAGAGGAAAAACTTTAGGTTAAAGACAGAGCAGGGGCAAAGATCTGGTGTGAAAGACAGTTTTATCCTCCACTGTTTGTCTGTATATATCTTGTTAATGGAGACACAGAGATTTATCTCAGGTCAGAGTGAGAACCTCAGCCTCCTCTGTCAGCTACTTCTTTGGGCCCAGGACTGAGCCACAGAGGGCAGCAGGCTGGGATTTGTTGGGATCTTTTGGGCGTGAAAAGAATGATTAGCTGCAATAGCCGATACTATTGCTAAACAAAGTGAGACCAGGATGGACACACTTAGCGATCCGGTACATAGGAAGTGATGCATATGTTGGCCAGGCATCCAGGATGGTTGTCTGAAATTGCAAATTTAGAGGTGAATGGTTCAAAAGAAACTGGTTGAAAGTGGGATTTGGATATCAAGGCAGCCATGTGTATTTTGTGAACTACAGATTTCATAAGTAAGATTGCAACAGGAAACTGTTCTCTTCACTCTTCTTAAGCATACTTTGGCATACATATTTCATGTATTCTTGTACTCTTCATTCCAGTTAACCAAGTCAAGTCAAGTCAATTTTATTTGTATAGCCCGAAATCACAAATCACAAATTTGCCTCAGGGGGCTTTACAATCTGTACAGGATACACCACACTCTGTCCTTTACAGTGCGACCCTCTCATCGGATAAGGAAAAACTCCCCACCAAAAAAAAAACTTTTAACAGGGAAAAGAGAAAAAATGGAAGAAACCTCAGAAAGAGCAACAGAGGAGGGATCCCCTTTCCTGGATGGACAGATGCAATAGATAAAATACAACATAGACAATCCATATGACAAAAAATAATACATACGTATAATGTGAACATATGTGAGAAGGTGGATCCAGGAGGATGTCAAGTAGCTTCCCGGCGTCTCCAAAGAGATAGAGCCAGAGCAACACAACACAACCAACATATGTGAGAAGGTGGATCCAGGAGGATGTCAAGTAGCTTCCCGGCGTCTCCAAAGAGATAGAGCCAGAGCAACACAACCTCCTCTCCACGCCACACAGGTAGAGCCAGAGCAGCATTCTTGAAAACGCAAACCTCCATGTAAATAGATGACTCTTTGTTAAAAAAAACGAGCTATTCTAGGTAATCCACATCACATCTCCAACTCTGCATGGTCTGACCTGGACAGGAGGAATTCACCATCTTAAAGGAGTACTGAAGTTGTGCAGTTTATAGGAGGGAATCAGAAGCAGCTTATTAACAGGACAGAATCAGTGTCTGGCTCCCTACACCTGCCAGGTACCTCCTGCAAATGTCTACATATGTTTTATGTATACAACTATGTGCACACTGGTGTTCTTCGAAGATGTAAAAGAGAAAATACTTAAAGGTTCTTGTTAGCGTTGTAGGTTCAATTTGAAATTAGACGTAACGATGCTCCTCTCCACGCCAGACAGGTAGTGCCAGAGCAACACGACCTCCTCTCCACGCCAGATAGATAGAGCCAGAGCAACACAACCTCCTCACCACGCCAGATAGATAGAGCCAGAACAACACAACCTCCCCTCCACGCCAGATAGATAGAGCCAGAGCAACACGACCTCCTCTCCACGCCAAATGGAGACTACTAGGCTGAAATTATACATTGAGATTGAGACCGACCCACCAGCTAACTAATTGAAATTTAGGGCAAAAAGATGGGTTTTGAGTTTGGATTTAAAGACCTGCACAGAATCAGACTGTGTGATGGTTATAGGGGATATAGGGAGGTTATACCAGAGGAAAGCAGGCCCTTTGGCCTGCAGACACCTTTTACTCTGGGGATAGACAGGAGCCCTGTATTCTGAGAGTGGAGAGTCCTGATTGGAGTATAAGGTTTAAGTAGATCAGACAAGTAGGAAGGAGCGTGCCCATTTACAATTTTATAGGTCATCTGAAGCACTTTAAAGTCTGATCTGACATGGATCGGGAGCCAGTGTAATGAAACTAAAACAGGTGTAATATGGTCAAATTTTCTAGTTTTATCTAGATTCTTGCTGCAGCATTCTGAACCATTTGAAGGCTTCTGATACTAGAACGAGGCTGCCCTGATAGCAAAATATTACAATAATCCATTCTGGATGATACAAAGGCATGGAATAGGATCTCTGCATAAGCCATGGATAAAGAAGACCTGATTTTAGCGATGTTGCGTAGGTGAAAGAAGGCGATCTTGGTGATGTCTTTAATGTGCTGATCAAAAGAATGAGTTGAATCGAACATAACACCAAGATTCTTATCTGTCGAACTCTGGGATATCACACAGTTATCTAAAGACATACTGTAGTTACTTGCTCAAACTGATGTCTATGTCGAGCAGTGCCAATGACCAGCATCTCAGTTTTATCTGAATTTAGGAGCAAGAAATTACTTGACATCCAGTTTCTCACCGCAGACAGGCAGGCCTCTAATTTAATAATTTGTGATCGATCCTACGCCTTTATAGGCATATACAGCTGTGTGTCATCAGCGTAACAGTGGAAATTAATTCCAGACTACGTATAATTTGGCCAAAAGGTGCGATGTATAGGGAGAACAGCACAGGGCCAAGAACAGAGCCCTGAGGTACCCCATATTTCACCTCAGAGAATATTGATGTCGTATTATTACAAGAGACACAGTGCGTTCTTTCGGATAAATAATATTGTAACCATGCAAGAGCAAGCCCAGAGACACCAAATTTGTTCTCCAATGATGATCCTGGATTGGAGAACAAATTTGGCGTCTCTGGGCTTGCTCTTGCATGGTTACAATATTATTTATCCGAAAGAACGCACTGTGTCTCTTGTAATAATACAACATCAATATTCTCTGAGGTGGAGGAATATAAGATGATCAATAGTGTCAAAAGCCGCACTTAGATGCAGTAGTAAAGTACCGAGGTGGAATCTGAATCCATGTTTAGGAGCAAATCATTTACGACTTTAGTAAGCACAGTTTTGGTGGAGTGGCAGGACCTGAAAGCAGACTGAAAGGGTTCGAAAAAGGTCACTAAATAATATATGAAAGTTGTTGAGACACCACTCTTTCTAGTACTTTAGAAAAGAATGGAAGGTTTGAGACTGGTCGATAGTTATTTAGAGACCCTGGGTCAAGATGTGTTTTTTTAAGTAGAGGTTTAACAACGGCTGTCTTGAAGCTAGTGGGGACAATACCAGTCGTAAGAGACAAGTTGACAATATTCAACATTGTAGGTCCCAGCAATGGCCATAGATCTTTAAAAAGTTTAACTGGTAAGGGGTCGAGGAGGCAGGTGGTAGGTTTAGAGCGGAGACCAGCTTAGACAGAGTTTCAAGAGAGACGGTCTCAAAATATATAAGGACAAAGAACTGGGATCCGATGCACGGAAATTGCAGAATTTACAGATGTAGCTGGGAGCGAGGAACTAATTTTATATCTAATCTCATAAATCTAAGAAATCATGTGCTGTAAAGATGAGCTGTTACAGCCGGCTGTTTTTGGGTGAGTTTGATTGTGTTTATTGTTACTGATTAATCGAGAGAAATAGGCTGTTTTGGCAGCGGACAGAGCACGCTTGTAAATGAAGACACACTCATGCCATGATAGGTAGTTTACTTCCAGTTTTGATATACGCCATTTGTGTTCCGATCTCCTGCAGGTCTGTTTAAGAGCACGTGTTTCATCATTAAACCATGGTGTAGACCTCTGTGACCCTCTGGTTTTAGTAATAAGAGGTGCGACTGAGTCCAGAAGATTAGAAAGGGCTGTGTTTAAGTCACTACTACAGTTTTCGACAGGTCCTGTCGCTGTAGAGAAGGAGCCAGAACCACAGGTAATTGCTCACCAAGTTCAGTTATAGTCGACAGACCGATATGGCTAGTGGTAATTACATCAGCACCCGTATTACGTGGACAGGGTGATGTTGCTTCAAAAAGGCTTTACACAGAGGATCATCAGCCTTGTTCAGGTAAATATTGAAATCACCAATAATTACAATCTCATCAGAATGAGTAATAATGTCAGTAATAAATTCTCAGAATTCTTCTAAAAATTGTGAATAAGGGCAAGGCGGTCTGTATAGTACCACAAGATGGAACCTGCTGACCTGGACAAGGCAATTCATGGTTAATGGAGATTATTTTAATACAAGAGCCTCAAATGAGTAAAATTGAATATTATGTTTGGAGGTTAAATTAAAAAGAGATTTGTAGACTAAAGCAACACCTCCACCGTTTTAGTAACCCTAGAAACATGGGCATAAGTGAAATCAGGTGCTTCATTTAATGGTAAGAAAACATTTGGTTTCAGCCATGTTTCACATAAAGCAATCATATCCAGGCCAAGTTGAAGAATCAAATCATTTATCAGTAGGGCTTTGGTAGACAACGATCTGATATGTAGAAAAAAACAAATTTGAAGGTCGTTTTAGGACTGCAGCTTTCATTAATAGAGCTCCAGTAGGATTAGGCCGTCCGCTCTCAGCAGCTCGGGGCGGCCCCAGAAGGAAGGCCAGTTATCAACAAAACCTAATCCCTGCTCCCTACAGTAGCACGCCAGCCAGCGGTTCATTGCAGTAAGCCTACTGTACATCTCATCATTCCCCCGAACAGGCAAGGGACCAGAGACAATTACTCGATGCCGACCCATCTTTCTAACGCAGTCCAGCATCCTAACTATGCTATCTTTTGTTATCTCTGCCTGCCTCAACCTAGCATTATTGGTGCCGACATTAATAACAATGTTCCCATAGCTAGTGATGGTGTGTGCCTGAGTCCCCTGCTTCTCCCTATGTGATGCCAGCACCCTCAGATTAGCTTCAATGTCGGAAACCCTGGCCCCGGGTAAACAGTACACATCGGCTGGCGATGCTAATCTAACATTGTGGATAATGGAGTCCCCATTTATGTGCTTTGCTTGTCCTTGTCAGCGGGAGTGGAGGAGGTGCTGAAGGACTACGAACAAGGGTGGGAAACCGGTTTGCAGACCGGGCAGCACAGCCGGCTGCGGGCTCCGGCGAGTCCTCCTACGCCGCCTGACAGTGACAAACTCCGCAGCCCCTGCCGACGAGACTAAGCTAGAGCTATCGCTAGCAGGCATGCTATCAGGCCTGCTATCAGGCCTGCAGCTAATGCTATCGGGAGTGCCCGTGATATCTAAGCTAAAGCTAGCCCCAAAAAGCTGTTATAATTCACGGACACATCTCTCTAGCAGAGAAACCCTGTCTGTAACAGCGGAACACTCAGCACAAACCATGGTTAACAAGTTTAGCAAAGTATTAAGTATTAACAAGTTAGCAGAGTATCATTAGCTATGAAGTGAGAGTAGGCTAGGCAGGTATGCTACGCTAGACAGATAACAGGGCTAATATGAACAGCAGAAGCTGACGTTACCGCTAATGCTAGACGTTTCAGAATAAATAACAAATCGAGAATGAAGTGAACTAAATACAGGTAGAGTAACAGAGTAGAAAGATAAGGGATTGGTGGATTAACGTTAGCACAGAGAATCAACAAGGATAAAAAGTGAGCAGCAGTGCAGTATACGATCTCACGGAAATTTTGGGAAGTGCGTCACAGTAACTGGTCACAGAGGCAGATCACTGCTTCTCAACCAGCCGATTAGACTGTTATCAGGGCATTAAATGTGCATTATCAGTGGTTATGAGGCTCACAGATGTGGGTCAGTAGGGGCCTGCTACACCCACTAGTAGGTTTTATCACTGATTCACATGGTTGATTACTGAACGAACTTTCACTTTCACTTTTGAAACGTAGTTATTTTAAGCCAAAAACGATGCTTTTCCCTAAACTTAACCAAAGGCCTGTACTACGATGCGAGTTCAACATACCCAGGGTATATTCTTGTTATTTGGCTTAACTAACCCTAACAAACGAGATCATGCTAAATGGTCCTACGACGGTGGTTATCAATTCAGTAAATAAATCCAGGGTTTCTCTATCTGGCTACGAGCGTGTTCACATGAACGGGGTGGTGTCTGCATTATGTGACCAATCACAGACATGTCCACAGACTTGCAGACAGACAGGCAGAGCGGCACATTTTACAAAGGAAGAGCGAACTATAATATTAGACAAAAATGAAGTTTCATAAATTGAACACATAAATCAGACTAAAAGTAACACAGTTGAAGCTGCCAAATGCAGGAAGGACAGCTGGCAAAAGAAAAAACTCCCGATGTATGAATGCGTAAATTAACAGACTTATTAATTTAACGGAACACTCAAAAGTCAGATATAGTTGTCTAGACATAAATAGCTTTTAGAAGTGTAATGGATTACACTTCATTATTCCCGTTAACAAAGTTACGGCGTGTATGACTATATCAGTCTTCTTTAAGATGCGTCCCCGTCTCCGGCGGTGTGAAACGGACTCAAGAGCAAGTAAAAAAAAATATATACAAACATATTTCAAAGCAGTAAGCACCCACACCATACAGCCAGCTGTCCTCCCTGCATTTGTCAGTTTAAACTGTGTTGATTTCAGCCGGGATTAGGACTGTAACTTCCTCGTATTTGTGTAATATTATCTTGCGATCTGCGCACTGAGCTTTGATTGGTCAGTAGGCGGCGCTTTTATACGTGTTGATCTCTTATCTGGAACGTAACCTGCTCCAGAGCAGGTTAGCTGTTCAGCATCAGTTACCATGGTGATCTACCCCGTAAGAAGTGAACCACCGCCGTAGGTTACCGCGAGGTAACCCTGAAGTTACCTCGCTAACGCCAAATCCTGCTTCGAAGTACAGGCCCCGAGTGGTTTTGTTGCCTAAACCTAAAGTTTTGTTTATGTTGAAATTGTAGTGTTTCATTCAGTTTTACAATGTGTTAGATTGTTAAGATTCGCTTTTACTTTTACAACATAGTAGGCCCCTACTGATCCACATCAATGATGCTAATAGCAACTGATAACAGTTGAATTGATGAATGTTTACACATTGTTTATTTGCAGACATCAGACTTTTGGTGACAAGTAAAGTCAGGACCACCACAGAAATATACACCTTTTGTGTTTTTTCCTGTCAGACTTCAAATGTATGCATAGTACCTTGTTAATGCTACATGCTATTTATAGTTTGTTTTATTTTGTTTCATTATATATGTTTTGTCTTCATATGTCTGTGTTGGATTGAATCTGTGTTTTCTGTTATGGTTTTCTTCTCTTTTTCTGTGTGCGTTTTATGAATATTATCAAGTGTGTTATATTATATTATTTCAGAAACAAATTCAATCAACTCCCCCTAGAAAATTTGTTGTAATGTGTCTGCTCTCACAGGGAATAACCCACACAAGCTTTTTCTTACACTATGCCTATTCAGCTAAGCCAAAGGTGTTCAAAATGTGAGGCGGGCCTCCCCGGAGGGCTCCAAACAGTTTCAGGGGAGGCTCAGTCATAATACATTAGTTATTACATTAGTTATCAAAAGAAGATCACATACAATAGCTTAAATGTGTGTGATTTGGTTATTCCTCTGAGACCCGTGGGATCATGGGCGATCCCGACCGACTTTACTGTCTTTCGGAGGCTTTAGCAGGTTCAGCTTTAGAGGTAGTGTGAAGCTATATATATCATATGAAACTAGAAAATATAAGAAATCCATTGGTAATAACCCTGTCATGCTGGATTGTGGGAAGGAGGCTAAATAATACTCCAAGGTTAGGCTAAATATCGGCAAGAAAAAACTGGAATGGCCATTTTCTAAGGGATCCCTTGACCTCTGACCTCAAGATATGTGAATAAAAATGGGTTCTATGAGTACCCACGAATCTCCCCTTTACAGACATGCCCACTTTATGATAATTACATGCAGTTTGGGGCAAAACCATGCAGTTTTTTTGAATGCAGTATAAATATGTTATTTCGCCTATTCTAAAATGGTGTATTTGAATATTTGTGCATACTGGCATTCCTAAATAGTCTTCGAATTACATAAATTGGGTGTCATTGTAAAGCTGAGACTCTTGTGGATCCAATGAGCCCAATTGTTTTCATGTTTGATGATGTTAGTCCTCATAGTAGCCATTTCATTGTAGTGTGACCATTTTTTGAAACTTGAGCTCACAGTATAAAATAACCTGTGGTGACCTCTAGGATAATCAAAGCCTCATGAAACTTTACAGCCACAAACTAGAGACCTAGAGCATTCAGAGCACTCTAATCTTACATTTTTTTGTGTTTTATTTGGTCATTGTTGAAAACGCAAATCTCCATGTAAATAGATGACTCTTTGTCCTAGCTTTCCTAGCTAGATTGACAATAAGGGGCTTTCTGAGCAGTTTCCAGAACAGAAGTGCTCGCCATCCAATCCCCGAAAAAAACAAAATTCCTGCGGAAATCTCAAAATGTCAAAAGTCTTTGATACCAAATCACAGCGTGGGTTTTTCTATGGTGTTCCTCAAGGTCTTGGTGTCTTAATGTGGTATTTTGGAGGGATTATTGATCATTTTTTATCAATTCTCGAAAGGTAAAAAAATGGTTAAATTTAGCACCAAATCTGTGTAACAAATAGTATCAACCCAAAAATTGCTGCAACAACTTATGAGACATAGAGCATGGGAATGGTCATCATATACTTCGATCATAATGTTCTAAACCCTTATACACTTTTACAATTAATTTTAAATAATTAATTTTTTCATGTTTATTTCTGATTTATGACTAGAACAACTTGTCACATAGTGCTGAGCTGCATCTCAAATTAATCTTCAGGTTCCCAGCTTTCAGACAATGAACACCACTTCTATGTGACATCTACAGTTGACCTGCTATCTCCCCCTAAAGACCCCCGTACCCCCCTAAAAAAGACAAAAACAGGTCTATTGTGGGTCTCAGAGGGGTAGGAGAGAGAGTAACATGTCTGACCCTCTGCTTCTGTCTTTGTAGAGAGTAAAACAACATCTGTCACTGCCTCCTGGATTGCCTGAAACATGGCTCAGTAAGTTAGACCTACACATACACACACACACACACATTATTAATTATTATATATAATACAATTATTAAAATGACACTGGCAGATTGGTCAGTTCAATTTAAAGCTCAGTAATTTCCAGTGTGCACAAAATCTCATTAGCCTTTTGTCATGGCCTTTATAATAACAAAATGCCAGGGCTACATATTTACAAGAAAACAACAAAGAAGAGAAACATAAGCAGATATAATCATTTCCATATATGTATCATGTGGTAATATGTGACTGTGTAGCATCCAGAGGGTGCAGAAGAAGACCAGCACCATGTCCCTGACCATCTCCTCTACCTCCTCTGCATCCTCCTCCTCTCGAGAGCTCTCCTCCTGCTCCTCCAGCTCCTCCTCCTCCTCCACCATCCTCGCTCAGAGACACTCCAGCCTGGTGCAGCCGCTGTGTGTCAGCCCTCACAGGGTAACTACATCCAATTCAAATGAATCTCATTTGATAGACATGATAATGTATAGACTTAAAGGAACAGTGTAACATTTTGGGGGGTCTATTAGCAGAAATGGAATATAATATTCATAGCTATGTTTTCAATAGTGTGTAATCACCTGAAACTAAGAATCCTTGGTTAGTTTAGAATGAGCCCTTCATATCTACGTAAGGAGTGCGTCCTCTTCATGGAGTCCGCCATGTTGCTCTGCCATGTTTCTACAGTTGCCCAGAACAGACAAACCACTGGCTCTAGAGAGCCTTTCGCGTTTTTACATTACCTGAAGGCCACCGTAGTTCTCCGCCACGCTTGTGAAACTGCGGTAACGTGAGCCGCAGAGTGCTAAACCGTGGTATCGCCAGCCGCCATCTGTCTTCCATTGCTCCTAAAGTAGTGTTATTATGGTAAGGATGGCCACAGAGCGAGGTGAATGGTGTTACCAAGGTTTTGCACTTGGTGGCTCACGTTACTGCAGTCTTAGAAAGGGAGGAGTGAGCGGATTGGTGAGCAGTTGGTTGCAATCTGCAACCACACCACTAGTGCCACCAAATCCTACACACTGTACCTTTAACTTGTAAGTGAAACAATGGCTGTACATATAGTTAAGTAATTCAAATGTGGATTTAGTGTTAAATGACTCTGTAACAAATTAGCAAATTCGTAAAATGTTTGTTACACAAAATTAAATTAAATATATTATCTTCCATTTCCAGACTCAGAGTCCAATCTACAATCAACAGTACTCAGGGAATGGAGTGGCCCCTACTTTTGTTAAGGTAAACCCACACTTATTCTACTTACACATACACTGCTAATCCAGCCCAACACTTTAATATATACATCTGATTTATTATTATTATTATTATGATTAGTATTATTATTATGAAAGATTACTGCATGATCACAAGACTGAGACTGGTCTTTCTCTTCCTCTCTCCTCCGTCTCTGTTTCCATCACCACCACCTCTGCCAGTGCCTCCATGACGTGTCCGCAGTGAACGGTCAGCTGGTGGTCATGGAATGCAGACTGAGGGGAACTCCTCCTTTGCAGGTCATGTGGTACAGAGAGGACGAGCAAGTGCTAGACTCGGATGATTTCAGGATACTACGCAAGAGTGAGTGTGTGTTTGGCAGTGGGCCGGGGTCACATGGCTCGGACGTGAGTCATGAATTTGACTTCAGATTCTAGTTACAGTCACCAAATCAAAAGTCTTTTTTGAAGCTGCATGACCAGATAACTTCAACATTATATTACAACTGACTCCTTATCTGGCAATATTATTACTTCATCCCTAATATACACTGTACTTTTGAGCTACTGAGTGATTCATTTCAGAGCAGCTTGGATTTCTATATGGTGATGAGTTCACTTCAAACATAAATAACTTTTCTCTCTTCTTGTTTTCCCAGAGGCCAGCTCTGCATCAGTGCCAGGTAAGTACAGGATATTGGTATTACAATAATGGTTTTATCCCTTTAATGTCCTCACTAAGAAAAAAGCAATGGAATTTTTTTTCTCTTTGCATTTTTTTTATGTCCGTGTCCTTCCCTAATAACAACAATCAATATGTTGTTTTTTTTTTTTAACAGACCCCACAATTTTTTTTAATATAGGCCCCTACCAAATGGTTGAGTTGTCACTTCATGATAAACGTAAAATACAAACCATGTACTGTTAATATGCTAGTAATAGGTTAGTTTATCAACAACTTGTTACCATGAAAGTAGTAGTATTACTAGTAATGGTAAGTAGGCTACTTTGAAAACATCTCAGAAATGGTGAAAATCATACTGATATTTTTTTTTCATCAGATATATAATGGCATAACATTAAATATATGATATTAACAAATGATATTAACAACAGTAAACGTTCATTCAAGTTTTTTTATTTCATAAAAAATGTAAATTTATTTTCTTAGCATCATTACTTTTACAAAGGACAATTCAACCATTTGGTCAAGAATGTTTTTGGACAGTAAAAACCTATGAAATTATTTCAGCATATATATAGTGGAATAACATTAAATGTATAATATTAACAGCAATGAATGATCAGAAGTTTTTTTTTATTTCGTAGCAAGTAGTCAATTTTAATTACATTAGCTTAGCTTCACTAACATTACCATAATATTACAATCGAACCGTTTGGTAGAGCATGTTTTTAGAATTCTTTTTGGCTCTTATTAGACTTTTTTTGTATCAAGTTACATATTTCTGTTCAGTAAGACCTCTGAAACTATAATATGTTGAAAAAATATGCGTACATTTTAAAATTAGACCTAACAGAGTTTAATTATACATTAGACTCCTCATCCTCATCATGGATGTATAAAGAGAACAGTCCTCATGTCTGGAGTGACTGTTGTGTTGCTAACTTACTGTAAGGAGGCGGACTAAAAAGGCTTGCTATTTAAAGTCACAGCGACATCTAGGGGATTTTTTTAGCGTGACATAACTAAACCAAGTGGTAGAGATGAGAACACATTTTTCAGTAAGATGTAGTGACTCAAAATGTGCTCTAACAACCAGTTGAGCAGAAAATTAAAGGCAGTGATTCTCAATAGCTGAATGATTCTAGCTACATCAGCGTACAAGGTTTACAGTATGTGTCTTTCATGTATACCAAACATATTCCCAAACAAACTACTTGTAGTGAGTACACTGCTGCAAACAAATCTGTCATAACTGGACTGTTGATATTGAGAACTCTGCCACTTGGCACACTAGCGTCTCCATGTGGAAACAAGAAGGAACAGTTTTAAAATAGTTTGAGCTTAAATTATCGTGCAATCATTTAAGATTTTGTAGTGACGTGTATCAAGGAGTAAGGGGACAAAATAATGATTGGTAAATGTAACACATCATTGTTCATTGATTGGTTGATTTCAAGAGATAATTTCTATCTTGATTTGTCACCTCTCTTGGGCCATAAACTATCAGAAGCCTTTATGACACTAGCAGCAAACATTCATACAAACATGATCAGTTCAGTTAAAAAGGACCTATTATACTTTTGTGTTTTTTCCCTTTCCTTTAGTGTGTTATATAGTTTTTTGTGCATGTAAAAGGTCTGCAAAGTTACAAAGCCCAAAGTCCATGCCAAAGGGAGTTACTCTCCCCCACAGAAACACTGCTCCTGAACTGCCTGAAACGCCTTGCTTAAAGTCCCGCCTTTTCTTCCATAACGTGGTGATGTCACCAAGTAACACATTTGCATAATACCTGCCTAGCGGCTAGTTTGACACACCCTCAAACAAAGCTAGTTAGAGCAGAGCTGAGGCCTGTACTACGAAGCAGGATTTAGGGTTAGCGAGGTAACTTCAGGGTTAACTCTGGGTTTTCCGTCCTACGAAGGTGGATCACTTCTTACCGGGGTAGAACGCCATGGTAACTTATGCTGAACACCTAACCTGCTCCGGAACAGGTTATGTTCTAGATAAGAGATCAACTCGTATAAAAGCACCACCTACTGACCAATCAGAGCTGAGTGCGCGGATCGTATGATAATATTACACACATATGAAGAAGTTTAGGTCATAATCCAGGCTAAAAACAACACAGTTTAAACTGACAAATGCAGGAATGACAGCTGGATTTATGCTGTGGGTACTTACCGCTTTGTATTAAGTTTTTTCATAATTTTTTTACTTGGCCTTGAGGCCGTTTCACACCGCCGGAGACGAGGAGGCAGCTGAAAGAAGATTGAAATAGTCATACACGCCGCGTCCTTGTTAATGGGCCTAATGAAGTGTAATCCATTCATCCATAACACATTTAAAAGCTATTTATATCTAGACAACTAAAGCTGACTCTGAGTGTTCCGTTAAATTAATAAGTCTGTTAATTTACGCATTCACACTTCGGGAGGTTCTTCTTTTGCCAGCCGTCCTTCCTCCATTTGGCAGCTTCAACTGTGTTACTTATAGCCTGGATTAAAGCTGAAGTCGGCGAGATTGGAGCAAATATGATTAAAAAAAGTTATTTTTATAAAACGGTCGCTATATCGTGACAGTAGTACATGAAACAGGTAACCTGAATAAAATCATGTTCCTCTGTGTCATACTGTGTCCTCCGGTGCTCCTAACGGCAACTGAAAGATTTCACTTAACGGAGGAAAACAAGCAGTAAGAACTGATCTGAGGTCCATTGTCCAGCTGCCTTCTATGAGAGCCGGCTGCCAATCACTCACGAACTCCAACCAAACGGTCAAACTAGGCCGCGCTGATCAAATATGAATCAATATTATGTTACGTTAATGCCTATTTCTCACCTCAAATGTTTTCAGAATCATCTTGTAGTGCACGGTTTAGCTGTTGTAAAATGAGAAAGTGTGTGACGCGGCCGCCATTGTAAAATCTGTTGAAGGAACGCCAAGTTCTGGTCATATGACCGGAGCACAGCCAATAGGAGCGCTCTCTCAATGAAATTACCTGTGATTGGTCAAAGTCTCCCGTCACTTGCTAGATTTTCTAAAGCCTGAAAACAGAGCCATGATGAGGTGCAGAAGTCTAGTTATCTCTCAGAACACTTGAATTACAATATGCTGAAAGGTTATTATGAATTTTTGCCCAATGATGCCAAAAATATACTGCCTACTGCCACTTTAAGTGTTTAACTTCTTCGTATTTGTCAATTATAGTTCGCTCTTCCTTTGTAAAATATGCCGCTCTGCCTGTCTGTCTGCAAGTCAGTAGACTGGTCCATGTCCGTGATTGGTCACATGGTGCAAACACCGTCCCGTTCATGTAACCAGACTGAGAAACCCTGGGTTGATTTACCGAATTGATAACCACCTTCGTAGGACTGCTTAGCGGGATCTCGGTTGTTAGGGTTAGTTAAGCCAGATAACGAGAAGATACCCTGGGTATGTTGAACTCGCTTCGTAGTACAGGCCTCTGGAGTGGAGTCCCAAGAGTTTGGTTCAGTTGAGAATCACAACAATGAGCCAACTGACCAATCAGAGCAGACCGGGCTTTTCGGGAGGGGGTGGCAGGAGCTCAAACTGAGTGTTTCGGGTAGAGGTTGAAAAGAGGTGCTGCAGCACAGCTGGTATGAGAAAAATAAAGCGTTTTTTGAACATTGAAGCATGTTCTTGTAGAAACCCCAAATATGTTAAAGTACTGTAAGTAAGTATGAACCTGAAAATAAGCAAAATAGGTCCTCTTTAATGAGTATTGGTCTAGACACAGTGCAGCTTAAATCCTGTGTGGAAATGACACTTTTTATTCAATAAAAAAATGCATTCATGTTTTGGTGTTACCCTCTGCAGAGGAGCTGTGTACACTGGTGATCACAGAGGCTTTTCCAGAAGACTCTGGCCTGTTTAAATGTGTGGCCCTCAACTCCTTCGGCACAGTCTCCTGCTCAGCAATCCTGGAAGTTTACAATGGTTAGATACTTTAGTCCATTTATGAAGCACCTTAATTTATCTATTTCAAGTTCACCGTTCAACTGTATTAAAAAATTAAAAATGATCAGTCTTGCTTTTAGAGTCACTCATCTCTTGCTTTGCACCCCTCTATGCAGACCTGGAGGAGCAGCTGGAGATCGAGGCCGTTCATCAGCAGGAAGCAGTTTCTCTTCGACAGGAAAAGGAGGCCGTGTTCCAACAGGAGACTTCCTCCTTCAGAAAGAGCAACGAGGACTTTCCGTCTGAGCTGCCTGACTCAATGATTCTCCCCCCTCCTGAGTGGCCCGACAGCCCTCTAGAAGTTAACATCCCCGTTGCAGAGTGAGTAGATGGTACACAGACGTCAGTCACAATCAGACAGTATATGTACACGTTACATAACACTGACCCCACACACCATTATTTTAAACCAGCAATGTGCTTCTTCTATTATGGTGCTATCTGTTGTGTATGATAGTGAGCATGTAGTACTCCTACTTGCTATAAAATTGTCTTATTGTGAAGTAAAAGACAAAAACAATCCTTAATTTTTTCTTGCACTCATTTCTCACATGTAGGAATGACCTCTGACCCTTATTTTTAGTTACTTGCAACACAGTTGATGTAGTAGTTGAAGCGTCTTGTACAACTTGCAGTGTTGTCCTTACCGCAAGTCGTCACAGTAGCAATCACTAAAATGATGATCAATTGTATTGACTTTATAATATGTAATGGAAACACAATTTATAATTTCAGTTTATGGAAAAGGTTTATAAGCATTTTTTTTATTATTATTAATATTATTATTTTTATTACTGTTATTATTATTGTTATCAATAGTAGTATTTATTTATTTTTATTTTTATTATTTATTTATTTTATTATTGTTACATTGTAGTGGGTATTTCCTTTTAGTAAATCGTTCAGGAGCACACATTTCAAAGAAATCCTTACCGCAAGTCACTTTTAGCAATCACTAAAATGATGATCAATTGTATTGACTTTATAATATTTAATGGAAACACAATTTATAATTTCAGTTTATGGAAAAGGTTTATAAGCATTTTTTTTATTATTATTAATATTATTATTATTATTATTATTACTGTTATTATTATTGTTGTCAATAGTATTGTTTATTTATTTTTATTTTTATTTTTATTATTTATTTATTTTATTATTGTTACAATGTAGTGGGTATTTCCTTTTAGTAAATCGTTCAGGAGCACACATTTCAAAGAAATTAATTCTGTTTAAACCGTTGCAGTTCCTCTTTAAATCCAGACGAGGTCGCTGTTGTAACATTCTAAAATTAAAGAATATCTTTCTTTCATGAGACTTTCCTAATGGGGCTAAGTGAGAACTTAATGATAATGATTAGGATACTATATTGATTAATGAGAAAAATAAATGCAGCTTTTGAGAAGGGCTTTAAAACACAAATTGATGTAAACATTTAATAAATAAATAGAGAAGTCAGTCAGAGAGGAGCTCCTCTGTGTTCACTGAACAACTGAGGTTGAACAGATGCAGTTGTGATGATGACGATGCTGAGCGTCTGGAAAATTGAACCAATCAGATGGACCCGCGCGACCCCGACTCTCCGCCTCATGAGCGCGCGGTGTCACCTTTTGCAGTGCAGCCCCATGGTGCAGCCTCCCAATTCAAACCGGAGTTTGGAGTGAAAAGTCCAATTTCATTCAGCCAGTAGGTCTACTGAAGTTTAAGGACAGTGGTGCAGAAAATTCAACCGGGTAAGAAAATCCTCTTTGAGCCTGTCACGGCTGCCTTTTCTAACTACTGGGAACTTTAGCTATTTGGAGTCGCAGTTTTAACCTGTGTAACGTCAATGTATATGTCTATATTGACTTTAATCTTGAAACAAGCTAATTTCCCTATCTTGTTTATATCATGGAAACAGAATAAGTTATGTCCTCCTGAAAAGGTCAAACTAAGTTTAGAGCACTGGGAAAGTGGTCTATTTTGGGGCTTTATGTCATCTGGCTTGTTTCTCCTTCAAACAGGCGAAGAGGAAATTAGCCGTCAGATAATTTAAATTAAGCTAGCTAACTGTTAGCCAACGTTATCAACAACGTTATTCGTCGCTTAGTGAAAGGTTTTAGCTAGCAGGTTAGAGCTCCCCATTACGGAGCCCCCTAGTCCCCTAGGAGAAAATGTTTATTATCTCGTTCCCTCTTAGTAACTCGTTCCCTCGAGTTAGGTATCTCGTCGAGGGAACGAGTTACTTCATAGAGCACTTCTTCCAATCATTCCTGACAGTCTACGCATTGCTGATGTACGGAGCCCCCTGGATACTTCGGTAAAGTTGGAAAGATATTGACAGATTCAAACTTCCTGGATCTATAACTCATAACCAAAACGTTGTTAAAACACAAACGAGGGCTCTTTCTACCCGTAGTAAGGTAGACAACGAGCTACAACGTCATTTTAATCACAACGAGCCGTCCTCCGAGCTTGACACATTACATTGGTCTCTATGCGCAGCTGGCTGTCAAACGAGTGGTCAGGGACCGTCTACAAAGTGCAACGCCGAAAAGAGAAAAATATTCAATAACTTCAGTATTATAGTGTAGTACCACCAAAATTACTTCACACATCAATGATCTCCTCTTATTTGGTACTACAACACTTACTTTGGAAAAATATTTCTTTGCATCATTTTGGTGAATTTTTAATGCGAAGAATATTCAATAACTTCAGTAATGTTCAGTGTAGTACCATCAAAATTACTTCACACATCAATGATCTCCTCATGGTTGTACTGCAACATTTAGTTTTGAAAAATATGATTGTGCATAATTCTTTTGAATTTGTAAAGGGAAAATATTCAATAACTTCAGTATTATGCAGTGTGGTATCACCAAAATCACTTCACACATCAATGGTCTCTTCTTGATTATACTTTTGAAACTAATTAAGACATTTTTATTTCACTACATTTTATAAAAGTGAAGTTATTGAATATGTTTCCCATTAAAAATTCACCAAAATTATGCAAAAGCATATTTTTCAAAACTAAGTGTTGTAGTACAACTATGAGGAGATCATTGATGTATGAAGTAATTTTGGTGGTACTACACTGTATAACACTGAAGTTATTGAATATTTTTCTCTTTTCGGCGTTGCACTTTGTAGACTTCCCTGACCACTCGTGTGACAGCCAGCCATAGAGACCGATGTAATGTGTCCAGCTCGGAGGACGGCTCGTTTTGATTAAAATGAGTTTGTAGCTCGTTGTCTACCTTATTACGGTTAGAAAGAGCCTTCATTGTGTGTTAACAATGATTTGGTTATGACTTATTGATCCAGGAAGTTTGAATCTGTCAATATCTTTCCAACTTTACCGAAGTACATCATCTGGGGGGGCTCCGTACATCAGCAATGCGTGGACTGTCAGGAATGATTGGAAGAAGTGCTCTATGAAGTAACTCTTCATAGAGCACTCTATCTCGTTCCCTCGAGTTAGTAACTCGAGGGAACGAGATACCGAACTTGAGGGAACAAGTTACTAACTTGAGGGAACGAGATACTAACTCGAGGGAACGAGTTACTAACTCGAGGGAACGAGATAATAAACATTTTCTCCTAGGGGACTAGGGGAGCTCCGTACCCCATTACAAATTTGCTGTATAATGTTTTTTCTAAAGACACTCTTGTCTTTTAAGTTTCTCAAAGGTGTAGCTGTAGACCCCCGAAACATTTTTTTGTCGTAAGAAGCAAGTTTTACATTTTTTTTTTTTTTTTTATATAGGCTAACGTAGCAGTAAAATCGACGCCTGGTTGTAACTTACTGCAGGAAGGGAGATATCTGACACATCTCCACACACATCTAATTAACGTAACGTTACCTGAACTGAAATATGATATTAGCATTAACTCTCACTTTCCTGGGGATCCTCTGGAGCTCTTAGAAGCACCATAACTGTGCTGTTGAGTTGTGTTTGCTGTATGCCAGACAGACCCTACTTTAGCCAAGTGGTACCTTAGAATGGGGTATGAGCTCATCTGTGAAGTGGTGATATGGCCTGTGTCCTTCAGACTTAACCCTTTACCAGCAGTCATACAGAGCTCATGTTGTTGAACATATTTTGCACTACAGGACTCAAAAAGATTTGTTTTGTATTTTTGTGTGAGGAAATACTAAAACCACTGTGGGTGCATCCCAAAGCTCTTAATTGCATCCACGTTTCCCTACCTTGCGTCTTTTCCTTGCGTCTTTTTCCCTCCCACCAGGGAAGCATGGAGAGACGCAAGGAAACCATATGAGGAGAGAGGAAACGTGGAAATATGTTTTAAGAGAAATGAGACGTCCATTCCTCTGAAGCGTCACGTGAAGCGACGTCCGTTTCTGATGACAGCAGCAGCTGATCACAGCTGGATCAGCTGTCAGTCGGCTTTAATAGCTATAGAGACTTTTGATGGAGTTTGTGTGTGAGCTGATCAAATACTAATAAAGACACACAGTTATTATCAGTGGCAGAGCAGCAGTGTTTTCTCTCTGTAGCCTGTTACCTGTTTAACAAACACCTGCACATGAATAACAGCTGCAGTCTGTATTTATACTGTGGAGTGAGTCCTGCTTAGAGGCTCAGGAACCATCTCTACTGGCACAATATCTTTACATTATTTATTCATTATTAGCGTCTGTAGTTATTGATATTCTGATTGTGAATTCATTATTTAATAACCCAGAATATGACTATGATGTCTTTTGAACAGTGGACATCATTTATAAGGCTGAATGTTTCAGTGAAAATGTAAATGATATAACTCATATCAAAACTTACAATCAGGAATTATCAGCCTCACATGTTACTGAATGGAAATGAAGATAAATAATGTAACAGGTGTTTGTTGCTGACAGACAGACTCTCCTTAACTCTCTGACTTTAATAGTATCATTAATAAAAGTTAACGGGGAAATAACAGATCATGAAAAGAAAATTCTTTCTAATAAATGCAGAAGGATGATTTAGACCCATTTGTCAGGTTTTATAAACCCCTTTCAGTGACAGGTTGTTTTACTCGTGGTTTGTGAAGGAGAGATACTGCAGATCCTTCTGCTGCTGTTCAGAGCTGCAATTAACACAGATTTTAACTAGATGGTGAATCAGAAAACAACTAAACTATGAAACGTTTAATCTGAGATCTGTCTTCACTCCGGTATAAAACTCCAGTGATGTTGAGAGGTAAAGTTATCAGATCAGTCCGGTCGGCAGCAGCGTCCAATCAGTAACTGATATCCAATAAGGGGGCGTGTCGGTCGGTAAAAGACTTCCGTGAAGGCTGCTCTCGTGTATCCTCGCTCATCGCTCCTCAGAAATCCCTCCTTGCTCCTCGATCCTCGCTCCTCCGTGCAGAAATAAGAGCTTTGGGACGGTCTTCAAGATGGCGCACCAGAACAACTTCCGGTTCAAGCGAGGATCGAGGAGCGAAGAAACGACAAATAAGAGAATTGAGATGCACCTTGAGTGAGGAGTCTGAAGTGACTGATTAGGAATGGTACATGCAGTCTTATAATCAGACATTAGCCTGTGAATACAATGCTGTTTTGCAGTTTTTGATACTGCACCACAAATACATGTTCAACATATGTGAAATCCAGTATAAGATATTCGAAAATTTACCACCAAAAGTGTAGTAATATCTAGGGATGCACCCGGCAGATATTGACTCAAATAGCTGGATCGGGTATCAGTGACAATGGCACCGATCTGTTCAATTCAATTTTATGTTTATATTCTATATGCATTTTATACCAGAATTTAAATTCCTGTTTGAGTTTTCACCAATTTGTTGCTACATTAAAAAGGTATACATTTCAATTATAATTCCTGTTAATTTTGAATATTTTTTATCAAGTTGCTGGTGTACGATTTATTATTTTGATAATAAATAACAATTCAGTAAATGTATATCTTTGTATTTTTTTGTAAGGAAAGCAATGTTTAAGTCAAGCCTGATGTTGCCTTACACATAAAAGAATGGTCCCAGTCATTTCCACAAAGTGAGGCACAGCTTATTAATTAAATCCTGGTATCGGATCGGTACTCGGTACCGGCCAATACTCAAAGCCCAGGTATTGCTATCGATATCGGGACTGAAAAAGTTGGATCAGTGCATCCCTGGTAATATCACAGCAGATGTAAAATACCACACAGATGCTACTTAAAGTGGCAGTAGGCAACAATTTTTTGGCATAATTTGGCAAAAATTCCATAATAACCTTTCAGCATATTGTAATTCAAGTGGTCTGAGAGAAAACTAGACCTCTGCTCCTCCTCATGGCTCTGTTTTCAGGCTTTAGAAAAATCTAGCCCGTGATGGCAGATTTTGACCAATCACAGGTCATTTCAGAGAGAGAGAGCGTTCCTATTGGCTGTGCTCCGGTCATGTGACCAGAACTTGGCTTCCTTCAACAGATTTTACAATGGCGGCCGCGTCACAAACTCATTTTACAGCTAAACAGTACACTACAAGATGATTCTGAAAACATTTGAGGCGAGAAATAGGCATTACAGTAACAGAATATTGATTCATATTTGATCAGCGCTGCCTAGTTTGACCGTTTGGTCGGAGTTCGCGAGTGATTGACAACCGGCTCTCATAGACGGGAGCTGGACAGCGGACCTTGTTTTCCTCCGGTAAGTGGAATCCTTCAGATGCCGTTAGGAGCACCGGAGGACACAGTAGGATACAGTATGACACAGAGGAACATGATTTTTTTCAGGTTACCTGTTTCATGTACTACTGTCACGATATAGCGGCCATTTTCTAAAAATAACTTTTTGAAAGCATATTTGCGCCAATCTCGCCTACTGCAGCTTTAAGCAATATAAAGTAATATGTTTTGCTTTTGTATCATTGGTGATTCATTTCAGCAAGACATGTGTCTTTAATGTTGACTTGGTTCATATTCAAATCCAGTGAGTGTTTCATGGTGTGAACTGAGTGTAATGTGTCCACTCTATATCCGTGTCCGGGGCTATGATCTCATCTGTAATGTGAAGTGCAGACATGGCGTCTGTGTCCTTCAGATACCCCCCCTTCCTCAGTGCTGCACACAACAACAGTTGTTCATAAACTGTTGGCAGCAGTCCGGCTTTTAAGGTCATGTTGAGGTTCTCTGGTCAACTTGAAGTTGATTGTTGTATTGATTCGATGAGGAAGATGTATTGCATCGTCTGTAGCGTGAGGCGCTTCTGTTGGTTTTGACTATTTGCCTACAGTAATAATAGTGACCTTTAGATGAATGATGAGAAGGTGTCTTTATTATGGTCGGGGTAAAGATTGCTTTCAACTGTGATAACAAATTGTGGTTTTGCTTTTAGACATTTTGTAAGACATGTTAGACATCTAAGTAACTCTAACTGGCTGTCACCGAAATATGGTAAAATGTAGTCATAAAATGTTCCAAATTGATCAAAATCAACTTGATGGATCAGGTTATTGCAGTAGTCTAGACTGATTTGAAGGTAACTTACCACAGTTGATTTATATAACCTTATTGGGTTGACCAGTACTATTCTGACAGATACTGAGATGCTTAATTTGTCCAACATTTATAAATGAATCCAATTTTGTCTCTGATCGGGTAGACATATAATTGGACAAATTAATGAGAAAATGAAGAAAATGATGCTCACAAAATCCCTCTTTCAGTGAAAGCTGTGTTTGTTTATCTTTCACCACCCAATACAAATAATGTATCTCACTACACAGTGTTGAGGTTTTTTCAGAATCCAGCAGAGACTTTTATTTTCAAAAAGTTTACTAGATTCTGTTCAGCGTTCATATTGTCATCTCTGTCTCTGTTGTCGCCGGTCATACAGAGGACTTACTGTAGTACAGCTTAGCATTCTCCTACCCACAATGCCATGCATATCTTGTGAGTTTGTTTTTAAAAGGGTTGGGTCACCAGTAAAGCGTCTGCACCTGCCAGCTGATGTCCGAATTCCAAGACCAATATAGCTTTGCCCACTTAATCGCACAAACACAAATACACGTACTGTAATAAATCTCACACGCACACACACACACACACACACACACACACACACACACACACACACATCACTTTCACATAGTAGCATTTAAAGGACAGAAAGTAGGCCGACAACACATACTAATTAACATACTATGGTTTCTGTGTATGTAAGATTTACTCGTTTGCTTATTACTAGTGCAGTGCCCGTTCAAAACATGCCTGTTCAGAACGGACCGAATGCTTGACCTGTGGTGTTGCTGCTTGCAGCTTTCTCGAGAACCGCTCATTCAAACAACATCACACACGACACTGCGCTTCCTTTGGTCCTGAGCAATAGACCTGCCATGACATACGCAGTTGCATCACACACCCAAGTCTAGGCAAGGTAGGCAACCTGGGCCTGTGGCCCCCAACTAAAAGGGCCCCAAACAGCTATAGGTTTATGGTGATGTTTAGATATAAACATTATTTAATTATATTACTATTCTAACTCATTGTACCCCGAAATAACTTACAAAAGGCCCCCAAAGCACTTCAAAATATGCAACTCAACTGTATACTACTTATTGTGTACTTCTACTTACTGACTTTTTAATAATTTTACTAATACTTAGGCTAATAGTTTCACTTCAGAAAGAAAGTTTTGAGTACTGTTAATAAAAGCTGTTAATATGTCACTTGACTAAGTTTTAATATGTTTTCATGCGAGAAAGTAACAATTTAGATTCCCAATATGTGGTCAGTTTATCCAAATATCGCCTGTTTGTAAATTTGCAGCGTTCGTTGTCGGAGATGTGACGGAGCTGCTGGCGAAGTGCCTTGAAACCGGCCCGGCTATCGTCTTGTGAGATTTTTAGCCAGGCTAAAAGCTGTTAATATGTCACTACTTTATTAAGTTTTAATATGCTTTCATGCAAGAAAGTTAACCATTTAGATTCCCTATATGTGGGCGGTTTTTTTTCAAATATCGCCTGTTTGCAAATTTACTGCGACCATTTTCGGAGATGTGAGAGCCGCTACCGGGTGTCTTGAAACCGGCCCGGCTGTCATTGAGCATACTTCAGTGTGAACAGTCTGCTGGTAAAATCAAACTTAATCGTTCATTTAGTTTGCTGTATGCAGTATGCATACTGTACTGTCAGTATGGGAGTATGTGACTGCCGATAAGTAACAAGAAATTTCAGTTCAGAAATACCAAAAATATGTTTCAAGTGATGTAGATATAGTTGCTAGTACATAGTATGTCCCCCGAAGAGCACTTACAAGTTTAGTTTTTATCTGTAAAATGTCCCAGTCAGATCTTATCTTGGTCACATTTCTTTAATAACTAAATCTTAAGATTCTCATCAAAAAATATGTTTATATTATGTGTTTATGTTAAAAAAAATTAATATCGGCCAACGCAAACTTTCTGTCTCAAAAAGTACAAGTCGGACTATAGACTGCATCCTCCAAGGAGGTTTTAGATTTCCATTTGTCTTTTAGTTTCAAAGATGACTTTTGGCCATGCAAACAAAACATTTTGCTCATACATGCATGGTAAAGAGTCCAAATTCTCATTTTCTGGACTGCTTGGTCTAACATGTAGATACATGGTCTAACATGTAGATACATGTTAGACCAAGCAGTCCAGAAAATGAGAATTTGGACTCTTTACCATGTGTGTGTGTAGTTAAATGGCCTTTATGGATATCTATCCATTTTCTGCCATTCAGAAACCACTCTTTCTACAGATTTAGGTATACATAGGGTAAAAATGATGATTGTCGGTCAGTATACTTTCAGAGGTCAGCTGATACTGCTGGCCAACACAGTCTTGTGCCCTAAGGGGACCAGGAGAAACACAGAAAAACAGTGAGCAAGTGTGTGTAAGTAAATGAGTGTGTGAGAGAGAGCGATGAGAGAGACTGCTATTGTCATTATGCTCCTGCGTAGCCCCGACTACGTGGTAGTCATGGGAACAACATTCTTTCCTGGAAAAAAAGTAGGGGACCAGCCAGGCTTGATGTTACAGGAAGAAAACTAGTGAGTCGGCTGAAATGGGAGCAGAACCATTGATATCTGTTACTCTCATTAGACAGTCCCAGTAGTACGATGCAGTAGTACTGGAGTATATATTCTTTAGTTAAAGATACGTTTTAATGTTGTTCACCAGTTGACGTATTGATCTTGATGGTGAGAATGAATCTCAGCCATTGATAGTACGTACAAGCTGTGTCACAAAGTTGTCCGCTGAAATAATATCATGGTGAGGTTCAGAATCAGATTTGGATGAGTATAATGCCAACATGGCAACCACTGAGAAATAAATGAGATACATACATTTTGTCTGTTTGATTGGTAGCTTGTGCAGCCTGTGTCAACCTTCTTCAAAATAGCTGAACAGGAATTACTGTTTTTCAGAGTTCCTAAAAGCAAAATGATCACACTGAATCATGTAACTTGGATCTAATTATCAGAAGACCATCTTGTTCTAGTTCTCCATTGGGCTGCCTCTTCTTAGTCGATTAGTTGACTAATCAGTCTTTTTGGTCTTAGTTGCTACAATTTCTTTTGTCGATTAGTCATTTTTTTATGCCTAAAAATTGTGAGCACATCTCTAGTGAACACAAGATTTAAGTGATGCCTTTTTTTTGCCCAACCCTTCCACTGTTTTACTTTGATATTTTTGGTCTTGTGTTTTCGGAAAAGCCTAAATAGCGAGTTTAACCTAGTCTCGCTTTTTTATGTGTATTTCCCCCTAAATAAGTTCACTATTAAAAGATATGATTTTTGAAATTTTGCAAAATTAAAAGACCTTCCCTGAAAAGAATTTCCTGACCCTTTGCAACCCTGATCTCACCCCCCTGCTTATCATCCCAGAACCTGTAGTTTTTCTGTATATTTTCAAATCTTTACTTGCCTGCATGTCTGTTTTTGTCTGTCAGTTTTCCAGAGCCTCAGCCGGCCAATCACTCCTCTGAAGAACCCTTCGGTTGCAGCGAGGAGGGAAGTGCGCTGAGCTCAGAGTACCAAAGGTCACCAGGGGTCACTGTCCGAGCCTGCACTCCCAGCCCTCCCCCTCCACCCTCACCACCACCACCAACCCAAGTCAAGGAGAAAACCCAAACAACCAAGCTGTTCACCCCAAGCAAGCTCAGTTTCACTGTAAGAAGAACATTTGTTACACAATGTTTTGTGCTCTCTGATAAGTTTTTTGCTAAAGTTATTAAAGGGATAGTTTGCGTGTTTTGAAGTGGGGTTGTATGAGGTACTTATCCATAGTCAGTGTAGAGTACAGTAGATGACGGCTGGCACGCCCCCAGCTTTGAGAAGCAGACAGGAGTTACCGCATGGGAGCAAAGCAATGTACTTCTGTGGACTGGGCTGTCAGCAAAACGTATTTTAGCCACCTAAATGAAAGGCTCACCATTAGTTACATTTGGCATTCAAGAAGCATGTTAATTAGCTTCATCCCAGCAAATGGAAATGTGTAAAAGTTTCTGAATGTCTCTTCATTACACCGTGTCCTGACTTGGATGTGACGCAAGCGAGCGTCAGCGACAAAATCAGCTTGATTACATTGTTTTCTATTGGAGTATCCTAACTAGCCGTGAACAGCGCGGCCTGGCTACTCCTCCAGCCGCTTTGAGCGGAGCTTTTGGTCGGACGCCCTGTTCCTATTGTTTTTCCTGTCGCTCGCGTTGAGAGTGCCGCAATATGGAAGAGGAATGGCTGTTTAGTTTAGATAAAATGAGCCGTTGGGGCCGCCGACAAGAAATGTAACAGCCACCTCACTAATGGTTAAAACTATAAACCAGCACAAAAGTGTCAACTAGCTTACCAAACCACCATGTTCTGAATAGACACATTACAAAAACTTTTGCATTTTAGAACATAAAACAGCTAACTTACACTACTCACTAGGCACTAGGCATGATGGGAAATGTGGGCCGTCACTACAATATTTTAGTACAAGGCCTTGTTTTGATCCACTCCCGTTTGCCGTTTGTGTGTGATTTTTTTTAATCTAGCTCAAAGAAAAAAAATTGAGAGAAAGTAGGCCTACAAATCGGGTGCATTAAAACGCAAGAGAAAGAGAGAGTAAGAAAAGCATCCTGTGCTCCTCTTATATCTTACTTCTTCTACCTGTTTGGATTATTTTGTTCAGTATTGTGGAATACACAATGGACTAATGTTACACTATGCAGCAGGCTGAGCAGGGACAACAATTGGTGAGTGAAACATCCACAATTAGTCTTTATTATCTTGAATTGTGGTTAAGAAGAAATCAGTCAGAATGTTAGATTAATCAGTTGTTTAACTCACTATTTACTGGATCTCGACACCTGTGTCACTGCCTGTGGGGTTGTTGCATCTTGTCCCGGGCATGAACAAGATGCATTGCCTGGGGAGTTATCGGTACAATACCTCCTCATTTCATTACAAACACCTAAATAAGGTGGCAGCTGGCTGGAGGAAGATCGCTAGATAATAACCTACTTGCTGTTAGCTATATTGTATGTTATTTAAATATCACAATATAAAACGTGTGTTTTCTGTTTAAAAAGTACAAACGTAGGAAGATAGTAAGTACTACTAACCCATCTTTTAAATGGTTACGTCTCCAGTCTGATATGGAGCACACAGCTGATATGTACGTGGTTTGTTTACATGACAGAACAGAAGTGCATCTATCTATCCATCCATCCATTCATCCATTTTCTTCCGCTTATCTGGGGCTGGGTTGCGGGGGGCAACAGGCTTAGCAGGGAATTCCACACATCCTTCTCCCCAGCAACGTTTTCCAGCTCTCTCCAGAAGTGCATATTTAACGTATTCAGTCTGGACAGAGAGCGTCCGGTGCTACGCGATGCAGCACGATAGTCAAATGCTCGCATCCAGCTGGGACACGATGTTAGACTCAGAAATGGTAGAGTTCCACCTTTTATTCAGTTTTTTTTATATGTTTGTGTCTTTTCCCTTCTAGTCCTCCCAGTCAGGAGGTAACAACATGAACCTGTCAGACCTGCCTACCTTCACTCCCAGTGTCTTCCCTCCCAGCGCCTTTAACTATGAGCGACCGAGGCATTTCATCCAATCACAGCCGGCCTTTCAAGCACCCAGCTATGAAAGCGTTCTGAAAGAGGCCCAAGAGAACCAAAACAACTCCCAACAGAACCTCAACAGTTCCCCAAATAGTCCAAATGTTACAGAGACACAGAGTCAAGCTAAAATGACACAAAGTCTGTCTTTTTCTCAAACTCAGTCAGTGTCCAAGTCATTGTCACAGACCCAGTCTCAGTTTCAGTCACTAAGCCTCAGTCAGAGCCAAACCCAGACCCAGGCCAACGGCACGAGCAAGTCCTCTCCCTCCTCATCAAGTCTCAGCTCTCCGATCTCCACCCCGGCCTCCTCCTCTGCTGCACCTCCTCATTCCTCCACTTCCCCCTTGCTCAGTCCCTCTGCCGCCACCACCACCTCCTCCTCCCCGTTCCCGGCCTCCTCATCCTCTCTCCCCCGCACCACCATGCGTTCCACCATCACCCTCACCCCCAGCGTCCCCAGCGCCACCGGCCTTGGTAGCGCCACCCTGCCGGCCAATCAGGACACCATGTCAGCACCTGCTGCCTACCTCTGCTCTGTGCTGCCCTCCCAGTCCGCCTTCTCCCCTTTTTCCTCCTCCAAGCTGTCTCCCAACTCCAACCTCCCCCATCCCTCCACCTCCCCCTCCCGCTCCCCACTCGCCCTCTCCAGCCCCCTCCTCCCCATGAGGGCCTTCTCCTCTCCTTCCTCCGTCCCTCAGCAGCCTCTTCCAGTGTCACCTTCCCTCCCTCGCTCCCCTCTCTCTCCCTCCTCCTCCTCTCTCCCACAGCCCAATACTCCCAACGGTCAGAACAGAGTACCGCCTGCTGTGGTCTCCTTGCCCGCCAGCTACAAGGGAGCGCCAAGCATGTGAGTCAAAGTATACATCTATTTGGCATGCACATGTTATCATACACTTTGGAGTTCCCCACCCTTAAAAAAAACATTGCTTTGAGGAGCAAAATGTATATATTTATTAGGGCTATCAATTGATTCAAATATTTAATCGTGATTAATCCCATGATTGTCCATGATTGTCCGTGATTAATCATGATTAATCGCAAATTAATCACAAATTTTGTATCTGTTGAAAATGTACCTTAAAGGGAGATTTGTCCAGTATTTAATACTCTTATCAACATGGGAGTGGGTAAATATGCTTGCTTTATGCATATGTATGTATACATGTATTGTGAGGGTAACTTGCCACTCAGCAGGCTGGTGGGGTTAATTATCTCTGAGGAGAGGCAGCTGTGGAGCCTAATTGTCCCTGATGAGGATCAGGTGGTGGCTGCCTATATCTACCCCTGGTTTCAGTGCTCTGGTGCTGACTCATTGTCTCTTTGTCAGAGGTAGTGAGAGTGCTGTCCAGCTTTTGCTCTAGCTGTGGTTGTCTCTAGTGGTTGTGTGTCTGCAGAGGGTCAACACCTTCAGTTGGCTCTCTGGGTTTACATGTGTGGTTGTGTGTGTTTTGTGCCCACCATTTAGCTTCTTCTCAGAGCGGCAGTCTCTTGGCCTGCCTTTGCTGGTTCTTTTGTTTTCTTTAAATTCTAGTCAGCTGCTCGGCAGCGGTGTTTTAGTTTTAGTCGTTTCAAGGTATATTGTGAGTTTTCATTTGGTGTTTCCCCTCTCCCTTTAAATCGCTTGCGATTTATTTATTTATTTATTTATTTATTTTTTTTTTGTGGTTAACCTTAGGGATTAACTTTTAGATACCCCTGGTCCGCAATTGCGTCTGTAGCGTGAATGGTGCCTGCTACTTTGAGAAGCATCTTATCTCATCCTGCATCTACTGGGATGAGAAAAACACATTCTTGTGTCCAACAAGATTTGGTCATTTACAGATGGAGGTCTCCAAAGAAAGAACAATTTGTTTGGATAAAGGGCCATAAACTCTTTTATCGACCATCGAGTGTCAGTTTTGACACTGTCCAGGAGGATAATAACTTTTAAAACTGTGGGAAGGGTTTTCTCCCCACTTAAACCAACAAGAACTGATAACTTTTCCTGACTTCAAAGTGATCCGTTTGGTCAAAAACACACACACACACACACACACTCCCCTGTCCATCTTACATTCCACAGCCTAGGTTTCTTAACCTTTCGGTGACCCAGAGATTCACTCCAGCGGTGAAGCGTCAACCCCACCTAGTTTTCATCTGTGGTAATGTGACCAATAATTAAATTGTTTAGAAGTCATCATGTGTTAGGTTATTGACTTCTTTGTGTATAATCATTAATGGTATTGTAATACGTTTTAATGTTTTATCAGTGATGTTCAATAGATGTAATACCTTAAGTTTAAGGTTGTTAAAAAGGAGTTATAACTTGAACTTAGAATTACATTTTTACAATCTTGATACTAATGTTTGATTAAAACATTAGTGGTTTTATAGTTTTTGATATGTATCTGTCTCGTGCAAAAGAAAGGAAAAATTAGTAAAGAGGGAATTCTGATTTTGCGCGTGTAAAGGTTTTTCAATAATGAATCGATCAGAGAAAGAGAGGGTTTCGACCCCTCCCTCCCAGAGGGGGTTAAAGAAGAGATGACACAGAGTCAGAAGTGTTGTTGTTGGAAGAAGTTGAGAAAGTTGTCCGCAGGGAGATGAGCCCAGCAGGAGCTCTCCAGAATTTACATACATACATTTCATTTGTATGTTTATTTTCTACCTCATGTTCATTTTTTCTGAGTCAAGTGACTTCTAAAGGACAGCATTTTTAAAGATCTTTTGTTTATCTCGCGTGATTTAAATGCTAAGTGCTCCGCCAGCATTTCCAGTTTTTCCGTGAAATAGATAAATTCTAAAGCTTCAGAAGATAATCCGACTTCAGCTTTTTGATCTCTTTCAACGAGTAATCAGCCAACGGACTTCAACTCCCACATTCAATGTTCTGACGAGAAAGTTGAATGTTCTCCACGCTTTGCTGTTTGGTATCCCGGGCCAGCTGAACCGATCTCATCCAACCCATCCAAGGGGCTTGTCTATCCAGACAACGTGTGAGGAAACGGCCTCTGGACCCACAGAACCAACTGCAGCGATAAGTGAATGTTCCGTGGCTTTATGATCAATAGTTGTTTGTCAGACATATCTTCTAAATTTCCTAATCTTCCAAATTATTAACTGCAACTTTTATAGCTTAGAGAGAATAATCAGACTTTCCCTCACTACTAAAGTTCCAATCAGAATTGCTTCATTGAATTTTCATTTCATTCATTCATTCATTAATTAATTAATTACCAGTGTTAATTAGTCATTTGTATATTCATCACTTCATTTATTCAATTATCACGATTTATGGTAAATAAATGTTTCACTTTATCACTACGTCATGTCTGTGTGTGTATTTCAAAGCAGAACTGTAGATCAATGAATTCAGAACTTATACTTCAGACTTGAGATTGATTAATGATCAATACTTCTATCACAATAGTTTCTGCTTTTCCTATAAAAAGTGGTGGTGCCCCGAATTGAGTATTTCTTTATTTAACGAGTGCAAATCTTTAATTACATGTAGATTTGGTTAACGCTACACGTCCTTCTCCCCGTTTCCCCTGACATGTATATGTATTGTTAAATCAATTAACAAAACGATGACAAATATTGTCCAGAATCCTAGCCTAGGTTATTTAGCATAAAAAAATATACTCAAATCACATAACATGGCAAACTCAAGCCCAACAGGCAACAACAGCTGTCAGTGTGCTGACTTGACTATGACTTGCCCCAAACTGCATGTGATGATCATAAAATGGGCATGTCTGTAAAGGGGAGACTCGTGGGTACCCATAGAACCCATTTTCATTCACATATCTTGAGGTTAGAGATCAAGGGATCCCTTTTGAAAATGGCCATGCCAGTTTGGATGCATTCTTTAGGTTTTCTATTTTGATATGATACCAGTATCTTGACTCTAGCTTTAAACCTGAGCCCGCTACAACGTAAAAATCGCAAGTTGTGTTAATGTGTTAAAGAAATTAGTGGTGTTAAAATGAATTTGCCTGAACGCATTATTATTGTGTCAACTTTGACAGCCGTAATATTTAAGCATATTTATGCGTATGTGAAACTGTAAACAAGTTGTGCCTTCTCTGTTCAAGAGAGTTTATGCAATGATTAAGCATCACCAGGGACATTTTTGGCTTTTTAATTTTAAATATTTTGATCATTTTGGCTGTCAATGCATATGGCATCAATTTCGGCAAGGGTGTGTTTTTTTATTTTTTTTATGAATTTTGGAAGTTCAACCTCAGCTCCTATAATAAGTCAAAAATAAACTGTGTAGCCAAAATACGGACACTCAGACCCGCAAGGACAAAAATGTCCAGATTGAAACCACAACTATTCATCCCACGGCCATTACAACACAAAATCATGTATTCTGTTATATCAGGCTTTCAATCTAGAGCCCTGGCTTCAACATTGTAGTTTTTAATACTTTCCACCAGTTTGAGCAATTTTCTCATGCTTGCCCTATGGGGCATGCTATTTTCCTTTTGGGGGGAAATACTGGCATTTAAAGGGTTAAAATTCTGAAAATTAATAAATATTTGGTAGTTATAATCTAGACTGATGCTATTTAAAAGATATAACTGTGAATGTAGAAAATCATATAAATACATAATTTTGTCATTTTTTACATTTTTATCCTCTAAGGACGTCAGAGCAACTTTTTTTAAAGGGATGCACAAGGGTTAACAGTAATACTGGTGAATAAATACCAAAAAATAAATACCATCCATCATTGAAGTTTTTCAGATTAATGGTAAAATGTTTAAAACTGTAATCCAGTTATTTTTCTGCAGATTTCATAACAGCTGGATGATTGAGAAGAACCTCCACAGAAGCATAAAACAATCTCAGACTGTTTTTCTTCTCAGAAAGCCAAAACATCACAGAGTAACTTTGACTTAGTTATGTTTATGGACCATCCATGGTATTTATTACATCAAATCCATGATGGGAACTCTGTTGTATAAAAGCATGGAGCAGGTGTGGAGAGAGAGGATGAGGAGGCCAGTTCTTTGCAGTCTCTGCATTTAATGCATTTAAAGGAACAGTGTGTAACAATTAGGGGGATCTATTGGCAGAAATGGAATACAATATTAATAAGTATGTTTTCTTTAGTGTATAATCACCTGAAAATAAGAGTTGTGTTCTATTTCATCCTTACTGACCGCCAGAGGCAGTGCTTCAACACTGAATATCTTCGTCTCGCGCATGCGCAGGTCGAGTATTAATATCAACAAAGTCAAGTGTGACCTCGGATGACCCTGGTTAGGTATAAATTTTCTGGTGTCATCCCGAGATCAGTCCTATTTGATCTTCTCGCTTAGGCAGGTTAACTACTGTGGTAGCATTAGCTAAAAGCTAAATTATCTACAACTAAATCTATTTGAGCTTGTCGCCTGTAGCCTTGTGACCACCGGTCGGAGTTGCGGAATTTCGCCCTCCAAAGGCTGTGACGAGCTGGCCAATCCCACACTGTGTTTGTTCGCCATTCGGTCCTCTGAGAGAGGGAACGGCGGACGCACCTATCCTGGTCATCACCGGCGTGATAAAGACCATCTTCCCATGTGTACAGTCCTCGGTGAGATCGATTTACATTGTTTCTATAACGATAACGTTGTTGTGTTCAAAATTTGCAGAGCGCTTAGCTCAAGCATATTTAGTGGGGTACTAACGAGGCTCTCCGTTCGGCGTTTACCTATTTGACAACGTTCTGTCAGTGAGGAGAGCGTTCCCGCTCCCTTCTCACTGTAACAAATACATCGTTCTTCCGTTCTGTTTTGCAGTTAGCAGAGCGTTTGGCTCAAGCTAATTTAGTGAGGTGCAAACAGGAGAGTGTCCGCTCGGTGTTTGCCGATTTATTTATTTTTTTATTTTTTTATTTTTATTTTTTTTTTGACAATGTGCTGTCAAGTGAGGGAAGCGTCCCCGCTCTCCTCTCTCTGCAGCGCTGTAGCGTACATTGCCTACTATAACTTTCTGTTTTACGGTTAGCAGCGCGTCCTCGCTCAGGCTAACTCGGCATGACGCTAGCAACAGTTAAGAAGTTTGGTAACATTACTGTATGCATTGTTTACTACAAACGTCACTGCCTTCACTATAAGCAGAGTGCTCTCGCTCAGGCTAATTTTGGCATTGTCTTCCATAACGTTACCACCTTCACAATTAGCAGAGTGCTCTCGCTCAGGCTAATTCTGGCATTGTTTTCACAACGTTACTGCCCTCACAATTGATAGAGAGTAGAGCTCAGGCTAATTCCGGCATTGTTTTCACAACGTTACTGCCTTCACAATTAGTAGAGTGCTCTCGCTCAGGCTAATTCTGGCATTGTTTTCACAACGTTACCACCTTCACAATTAGTAGAGTGCTCTCGCTCAGGATCATTTTGGCATTGTTTTCACAACGTTACTGCCTTCACAGTTAGCAGAGTGCTCTCGCTCAGGCTAATTTTGGCATTGGGTACTATAACGTTGCTGTCCTCGCAATTAGCAGAGTGCTCTCGCTCAGGCTAATCTGGTGGACTCAGATACTGACAGCTACTGACAGGTACTTGAGCAGACTGTCCAATCTGATCAGACCAGGCAACAGTTCTCTGGTCTTCGCAGGGACATGCCCCCCCCTGGCAGGCCTAGGGGTTCCGGGTCTTGCCCCAGAGGCCGCTCCCGGCCACCGGCTCGGCGTAGTGGCCACTGCGCTCCACTGAGAGGCAGGTCCACTACTGTAGTGACCCCACCCACTTGCCCTCCAGGCAAGTGAAGAGAGTGTCCTCGCTCCCCTCTCACTACATAGACTGTTTTCTGCACATTTTTTTCAGTCAGTAGAGTGCTTTCGCTCAGACTGACTCAAACAGCCCGCAGCAACTGGCAGGGCAGAGTTTCTCTGCTGTCGTTACTATCTTTAACTCTCCTGGCTGCAACACATGTATGGCTCCTCTCCAACCTGAGGATGGCCATGACCTTTGCCCCTCTTGTCTCGTTCTCGAACATCTGAGGGAGGGCCTCTCGGAGGACTCGTGCATGAATTGCAGCATCATGCCTCGTGCAGTGAGAGCTACTAGACTGGCTGAGGTGGAACTCCTGAGGGGTGACGCTGGCCTCCCCTTGTCAAGGCAGCTGGCCCCAGCCCAACCTACCCATTTCAAGCGGCGGGCCACAGAGGGTGCGCCATCCAAGAAGAAGGCTAAGTCTGTCAAGCTGTCTTCTAAGGTGGATATGCCTACGGCTGAGCTGGCCCAGATGAAGTCGCTCCTCCTGGCCCTCCATTCTAGTGCGGGTACGGAGAACGCAGGTGCACCCACTCCACCCATGGCTGAGTCGTTTTCTGAGGGCTTCAGTCACCCTCTTTAAGAATACAATGTGGAGGAGCCCTCCCATGCCTCTGGGCTCGGCTCCCGTTCCTCGGCCCATAGTTTCTCGGATGGGGGGGAGACCGTTCCATGGGAGCCATTATTTGCATGGCCTTGGTTCGACTGCAGCAGCCAGAACAACTGCTAGCGCTTGCTTCAGGCGCGTGCCGGCCGACAACCACCTTTACTGTGCCTACCTCCGAGGAATATCTGAGGGAGTTACAGGCATGCTGGAGGGACACTAAGGCTCTCTCCCATCTAACGTCTGATGGTCGAACCCTGGCAGCCATGCATGATGCGGCAAAATTTGGCCTTGACCACATGCCAGCTATTGAGCCTGCCATTGCCTCCCTCATAGTCTCCCCTGACTAGGCTCTGAGACCAGAGGCCAGGTGCCCTCGACCCCAATGTCGGGTCACAGACGATGTCCTCTCGAAGGCCTATGATACATAGACTCGCATGGGCCGCATCGGCAACTCCCTCTCTCACCTCATGCTTGCCCTCTCAGCCTCTTTGCAGCAGGCTGGTCCTGACGCTTCCTCCACCAGCCTCAGTGATGCGTCATTGCAGGCGTTTGCCCTGATGTCAAGGAGGTTTCTTTGTTTTGCTTTCCAAGACTGTCATTTTCAGTTCAGGGTGCTTCCTTTTTGACTCTCTCTCTCTCTCCCCACGATTATTCACCAGGTGCGTGGCGGCGGCCCTCTCGCCCCTACAGTCACGCGGCATGAAGATCCTGCTGTATCTAGACGATTGGCTGATCTGTGTGCCATCTCCGCTTCAGGCAGCCCGGGACACGGCCCTCCTTCTCTCTCACATGGCCCAGCTGGGTCTCAGGGTGAACTTGGAGAAGAGCTCTTTGAACCCCTCTCAGAGCGTAACCTTTATTGGTATGGCTCTGGATACAGTCACTATGTGGGCCTGTCCACACTTCAGCATGTGGACGACACCCTCCACCACCTTCACCTGATGTCAAGAGGGGGCAGTTCGTTGCAGAGATGGTTGAACGGTCTCCACTTGGACGCCAAGTGGCACAGGCACAAGAAGATAAGGATGTCTCAACAATGCCTACTCGCTCTATCCCCATGGAGGGAGAGAGCGTACTTATCAAGGGGCGTGCCCATGGGATCCGTTCCATCCCACAGAGAGGCCGTCACAACAGATGCCTGCCTCTCTGGGTGGGGTGCAGTGTGACAGAACAAGACTGCTCAGGGACAGTGGTCTGCTCAGGACCGCACAGAGCATGTCAATGTACTGGAACTACGGGCAGTGTTCTGCTTGCCTCCCTTTGAACCCTTAGTACAGGCAGAGCTGAGGTGGCTATCGGCCTAAACCTCATTTCTCCTTGCCATCACTTCAACAAAGCGTGTAGGCGAGCTACATGCCTTGTCTGTGAGCAATTCATGTCTGAGGTGGAACTCAGATGGCTCAGGTGTTACTTGGTGGCCAAATACAGCGTTAAGGTGCTGTCACGTTCACATATCAATCAGCCTATCCGGCTTGCCCAGTTTGACCCCCCAAGAGGAGATGGGGAGGAGAAGTCAAGGCTGTTAACCCAGTGCGGGCCCTTAGAGCCTATGTAGAAGCCACCGCGTGCATACGGCGGTCAGAGCAACTCTTTGTCTGTTACGGCGGTCCCAAGAAGGGCTGCGCTCTTTCAAAGCAGCGCCTGTCCCACTGAATCGTGGAAGTCATTGCCCACGCATACAGGGTGAATGACCGTTCTCCTCCATCCGCAGTAAGGTGCCACTCTACCAGGAGTGTTGCCACATCATGGGCAACCCTGAGAGGGGTCCCGTTGGAGGACATATGTGCCGCTGCCTCATGGACGTCACCGAGCACATTCTCCAAATATGTGTCAATGTGGCCACCCCTCATCCATTGGGCGTGGTCCTTCAGCCGAGTTCCGTGCTTCATCTTTCTTTATGTACTCAAGGATTCCTCGTGACTCTGTTGATATAAGTCATCCAGAGTGGAAGCACTGCCTCCTCAGTAAGGATGAAATAGAACGAAAGTTACGGATATAACTACGGTTCTATGCATCCTGGATGACTGCCAGAGTTCTTAGTTACTCAGAATCTCTTCGATACAAAGATATTCAGTGTTGAAGCACTGCCTCTGGCAGTCATCCAGGATTCATAGAACCGTAGTTACATCCGTAACTTTCGTTTTCGTTACCATAGAATTAGCCGCAAACTGCAACCTCGCCAGATCTTACAAACTGGACCTTTAAAGGGACTCTATGTAAGAATCAGAAATTGCTTGTTAACAGCGACACCTGTGGCCGCAATGTCAACGAAAGTCAGCGTCCTGTTGCTCGCGCTCGCTCTACATAGACATGAACGAGCACCGGTCTAAACAGTGGGGCGACACACGTCAGCTAACATACAATATCACTCTATATTTCACCTGCTTGGCAGTAATGTTAGCTGACCAGACGAAGGGGTCTCCATGAATCAATGCTGATCCTAGTGTTGGCTTTTCCTGCTTCAGCCTCCCGACCCGGTCGGAGACAATAACGTAACTCTCTGCGGAGCCCTGTCACTTCACAAGACACGGGAAACCTCTGTTGGTCTGGAGGAGCGGCAGCATTTATTTCTGCACAAATGTCCACTGCACATTCACTAGATATTCTCAGAGCTAAACTAACTCTTCTGCATTGTGTAGTGTGCACGTGGAGTTGGAGCGAGCCGAGCGGGTGAGAACGAGCGCGGTATGCAAGCAGGCAGTAGCAGACAGCAGGAGCAGAGCAGAGACTCGGAGACTAAGACTCCAGCCCTGGAGACAAAAGTTACGGTCTCCCCGCGTCCTCCGATCGATGATTTATACGCGTAAGAAGTTACATATAGTCCCTTTAATAGCATCTATTAGTAAAAAATGTCCACACAGATGTTTGTGCTTTCTTTCATAAGCAACCTATATAGGTCATAGTACATTTCTACTAGTCAGCTAAGGACAAAGGTTTATTTCCAGGAGTGTTTGATACAAGTTTGTTGCAGGATTATTGTTCTTTAGTGCCTTTAGTGTCTTTTTCATCTTTGCTTCCTTCTTGTGCTCTATTTAAGCACTATATATCTATTTTTTTCCTTTTATCTCTCTCTCTATCCCCAGCCTTCCCAAACCCATTCTGAAGAAGTCTGTAGCTCCTCGGCCTTCTTCCTCTCGCTCCACAGATGACGACATCCAGGGCTCCAAAGACGCCCTCATCCAGGATCTGGAGAAGAAGTTGCGCTCAAAGGAGGCCAGGAGGAGAAACAGCCAGGTGTGTGTTGTGTGTGTTGTGTGTGTGTTGTGTGTGTGTGGGTGTGTGGGTGGGTGGGTGGGTGGGTGGGTGGGTAAGTGTGTGTGTGTAAGAATAAAAAAAACAAGAACAACAAAAACCCACAGACACTCAGGCTCCAGGCTGTGTCACTTACACAGTGTTATTATTATTTATTAAGTACTGATTGCCTTTTATGTATTGTGTTGTTTTATGTAGTGTATTTATTGTCATGTGGTTGTTTTTTTTTGTCTACCTGCCAACAGATGCAAATTAGCTTCTAGCTAACTCTGGTGCAGTTAATTTTAATCGTGCGCTGTCCCTACAAAAATAAAAAAATAGTGTGTGCCTGTCTGAACGTGAAAGAATACATAATTGCAATAGGTTACCAAAACAAATCACAGCACGCTTTCTATGTGCGTGAAAAATTACAATTTAACAGTATAAAGTTTCATTTTCAAACAGAAACTGTCCTATGAGGAGCGTATGGCTCGTAGGCTGCTGGGTCCAGACAACGCCAACTACATGTTTGACCAAGACAGTCTCTCAGACTCACAACTCGACCAGGTATGACAACACACTTTTATTTAGTGAGTGGATATCATAATTACTATAACCAAATCCTCCAATCTCAACTTTTCTAGCAGTGTGTTTCAGACTGTACTGCTGTGTGTTGCAGTGCTTACTGTGCTGCACAGACATTTATGTTGGCTCTGGTCCAAAGCCCATTAGCTTTCATTTTGCTATTAAGTAAAGACCACACATTATTACAGTCATTTGGGTTTGAATGGCTGCACAGAGAGCCAGTTTCCCTCCCAGGGCCTCCTGACAGGCTCCCGAACCTAAAGTTGAAAAAGCCTGGCAGTATAATCAGCAGCCCCAGTGAGCTGCCTCATGCTGTCATTTTGACCAGTTGTCCTGTGTATGTGTGTGTGTGTGTGTGTGTGTGTGTGCGCAGGATTGTTCCGTCAAAAAGCCTTGGCCGCTCACAGGGCTTTGCACCATCTACTCTCTCTCTCCTTCACACACAACACCAACACACTGAAACACACATTTGTCAGCAGCTGTTTCTTGCCTGCTTTCTGAGAACGAGCCCCTTTCATTGGTGACAACAGGACTATTGTGTCAGAATACACACACACACTCCTGGCATTTTGTCAAACCAAAACGGTTCATTTTCAAAGTTCAAACCTGTGATTACCTCTGCTGCTTAAATTGGTCTGTTTTCTGTTGCAGCCAGATTCACCAGAAGGAAGACACACGGGTGGACTATGGTAAATAGAAATTATTCATTTATCTACAGTAAATAGATATACAGTGTACTGCAGTATACAGTACAGTATATTATGTATGTGTGATATCATGTGAAAAGAATCTTACACTATGATGAGATAGGTATCCATATTGACCTTTTGAGTTGCTTATTTCCCAAATACTGTATGTGTTACAAGTTTCTCTAGAGTAGTTTCTCTAGAGTTCTTGAAACTGAGGAAACTGTGTTGTATCCAGGATCCACAGATAAAGTAGCCAAAAACTGTACTCAAGTAAAAGTACTGTTACTTTGCAAGAAAAAGTACTCAAGTAGACGTAAAAGTAGTCATCAAAATAACTACTTGAGTAAGTTTTACGTAAAAAGTAAAAGTATTTACTGAAAACGTTACTTGAGTAGCGAGTAACTTAAGAAGTTAAATAATAATGAAAAACACTGGCACACCACTGTCTTTTATTTGATGTGGATATGACTAGCATTATTTCAACCACAGATGGTCTTCCTCAGGTAAAGCTAAAGAAGTGAACAACACCTGTATTTATTTGTGCTGAAATGACAAGTCGTCATCTCCTGATTAGATAACCAGACAATGTTCCCAGTCTGTGTCTCTCAAGTGTGATCACAAAATATTATATTAATATTATAGGCTACTCTATTAAGTACACCAATAATTAATTATTATTTTTTAATGACATTATTTGCTTGTTGTCTCTTATATTATATTATTATTTGGCAAATAAATCAGAAAATCTGAAGATGCCTCATATCAGCTGACTCATTTAGGCTAATTAGTAGATAATGACAATTTCATCATTTAATTTCAGACAATCTTCAGACATTTGACTCTCCGACTCCAACTAAACAACGTAAACTGACACAGGCGTAAGGCCGTACCGCTAACGTTAGCATTAGCAAACCTAGCTGGCTAGTAACGTTACCACTGATGGTGTTCGGCTGAATCCGAAAGAGTTAGACTGGTGTTATGTTGAAGTCTGTTCCCCCGTTGAATAGTGTTTATTGTCTATACATACAGGTGTGTTCACTTAATCACTTTGACCAGAGGAAGACTACAGGTGATGAAACATTACATTAGCCACGTCCACATGAAATAAAAGCAGTTTGTCCTTTTTTTCGTGTGCATAATCTGGTCTCTACTCTTCTGTCTGTCTTCATCAGGCTACTCAAAGCATGACGAGTTAAATAAATACCACTCACATGCCGTTAGCTTGAATATTTACATTACAAAAGAAAGAAAAAGTAGTAGTAGTTTTGAAGCATGATATACTGTGTGTATATTATTAAACTTCTTCAGACCAGCGTTTACAAACGGAGCCCACTGCACTGTGCACTGTTCATTCATCTGTAAATATTAGCTGCTACTTGAAAGCCATAATATTAACATTACTCCTGTTGTAGCTTCAGCCGTGCTGCTTTGAGTGGAGTGATGTGGATGCGTGGCTGTGCTAGGATAACAGAGCGGTAGCAGATCTGGGACCAGCTGACCACCTGCCTCTTAACGGATCATGAATTCATAAAATAAAAAAAAGTAGCACAATGAATGCATCCAAATGTAACGGAATAAGAGTAATGATTGTCTCTAAAAATCTACTCAAGTAAGAGTAAAAAGTATGCTGCATTTAAATTACTCTGTACAAGTACATTTTACTCCAAAAAGTTACTTTAGTAAATGTAACTAGTTACTACCCACCTCTGGTTGTATCAAAGTGAATTGTATTCACTCCATCCCGATGGCAGATTGTTGCACCAAGAAGAACCAAGATTTAAAGGGACAGTTCACCCCAAAATAAAAAAAAAAAAAAACGTATTTTTTCTCTTACCTCTTACCTATTTTTTCTCTTAGTGCTATTTATCAATCTAGATTGTTTTGCGAATGTTGGAGATATCGGTATTTCTGCCTTCTTTCCAATATAATAGAACTACAACCTCCAACCATATCACTGCGCAGAAGGAAGCGTGCATCGCTTCCTTCGATGCACGCTACTCATGGACGAGAGGCTTGTGCTCATGATAGTGAGAGATGTAAACATTAATGACTTCCTCCTCGGCTGAGCTGTAACGTCAGCTAGCTCAGTGGTGCTAGGTGAGCTAGCGGTATCGATGAACGCTTCCTTCTGTGAATTGATACGGGTGGCCTGTGTAGTTCGGTAGAAAGAACATAGTTCCTACAGGAAACTTCTTACTACAAGATCTGTGGACTATCTTGAGTAACCGGGTCATGATTTATAGAAAGAGCTGCTGTTGAGTTTTTCAAATTAATTTTTTGGCACTTTGAGCAGCACAAGCCGAGTGCCATATAGTTCCATCATATTAGAGAGAAGGCAGACATCTCTACGGCCGATATCTCCAACACTTGGCAACTCACACCAAAACACATCTAGATTGATAAACAGCACCACAGGTAAGAGGAAAAATATGTATTTTTGATTTTGATTTTTGTATTCATTTTTATTTTTTATTTTTATTTTTGCTGTCCCTTTAAATTCAAGCTAAATGACTTGTTCCGATGTTTGCACTGTAGTAGGAACTACCGGTTGAAATAAAACCTAAGCAAGGAATTAACTATTCTGAAATATTACACTATTTGAATGGGATTTGAAGTAGAAATAGGAGGATTTTATACTTGACAGTTTCCAGGAAAGTATTTATTTGTCCCTAATTTTAGCCTGGGCCATAAATGTTTCCAGTGTCTTATAACTACAACTGTCTGTCAGGAGAGATCAAAATGGCTCAAGTCCCTCATTCAGTAGCCATGCTGTCAGAGGACAGAGACAGAACAGGAATCAGCATTAATATGGTTGCTTGTTTGTGTGTGTGCTGTCACTAGTAGTCTGTAAATCCAGTCATTGAAAGTGAGGTAAAGTGAGGTTATGATAAATAATCCCTCTCTCCCTGCAGGGGAAGGCGCCATTCAGGGACAGATGAGAGGGGAAATGAGGGCTCAGCTATCCAGGAGAAATGTTACGCTCCTCGCTTCCTGCAGATCCCTCCAGACCTCACTGTAGAGGAGGGACGCTTCTGTAGGATTGACTTCAAGGTGAATCGCTCAATCACACACGTGCACGCATTAACACCAAGGGCTTCACGTTTTCAAGTTTATTAATACACTCAAGTCTGTATCACTACAAGGTCAGGGTCATTATCATATAAATAATACAAAAAAATCCATGCAATAATGGTGCGGTCAGGTAAAGGTAAATACAGGGGGAATACAATTGCAACTAGAGGTGTAAGAAAATATCGATACACTTGAGTATCGTGATATTATATTTTGTGATACTGTATCAATTCTCAAAAACACTTCGATTTTTAATTAATGGTATACATGACACAAAGATTTGTGGCAGATAGTGGTTCATCTTGTGTTGTTTCAACCCCCTCTATCTTCAGACATTTGACTCTCCGACTCCAACTAAACAACGTAAACTGACACAGGCGTAAGGCCGTACCACTAGCATTAGCAAACCTAGCTGGCTAGTAACGTTACCACTGATGGTGTTCGGCTGAATCCGAAAGAGTTAGACTGGTGTTATGTTGAAGTCTGTTCCCCCGTCGCATAGTGTTTCCCTCCTATTAAAATGATAGCGCCGCCTTCGGTGGTTAGGGTTAGGGATAAGGGTTGGTTCAGGTTTAAGGCCCAGACACACCAACCCGACATCAGAGTGGCGACGAATGCCACCAGTTACATCGCCTCACGTTGCCTTTGTCTTGGCCAAAAAGTTGCACTCAAACGGCCAACTACCATCTACGTTCTGCATCTGCCTGAGATGAAATAACTCTCCACACCAGCAGGTGATGGGAGTCTGTATTTGTCATTCAAAAAGGGAAACCAGAAGACTGAGGACTGTGGATATAAAAGCCGTTGTTATGATACGTACATGAAATAAAGAGGCGTTTGCCGACCATTTTCACACCACTTTCCCTCACCACTTAGCTTCATTCCAGATGGCCATGTCGTTGTGAAAATATCCGTGTATTGGAATGATCAGATGAGATGAAGATGAAAAATGAGAAGAGCCTTCTGTGTTTTTCCCCATGACTTTACTCGTTTGCTTGCGTTCCTCACTTCCGTTTCTCTCCTCGTGCACTGATTCGTTTAAGCTGAACAGCCAATCAGTGATTTCTCTCACCGCTGATTCAACATGCTGAATCGGCCAAAAATACGCTAACACAGGCAGACTAGAGCCGACGGTGAGGGACACACCGAAAAAACTAGGCTGACAGATGCTCACCAATGGCCCCAAACTGTCCGACCGTCGGCTTGGTGTGTCAGGTGCTTTAGGTAGGGGAAACAGTATTTGACACAACATCAGCACCATCAAGAGCCATGCCCTTGGAAAAAAGTGCCCTGCCAAAGTCAAATACTCAGGGAACACACCGAGCCAAAAAAAATAGCACATTATTTATATAATATTAAATATGTAACAATCAGTTTACATTTTTTCATTTACTTAATTTGTTTACCTAAGTAATCCTGCAAGTACTTTTATTTATTTATATTTTTTTACTGATATAGGCAAATGTTACTGTTCCAATTCATAAAGAAGTAAACTTTACTTAGATTTTATGCATACAGTATAAAATGTGTTCTTTACTATGACAGTTTTCCTAAAATTAAATATTAAAAAATCGCAATATATTGTAACCCCTGTTTCATGATATGTATCGTATCGCCAGATTCTTGCCAATACACAGCTCTAATAGCAATGTTTCTCTTTTCTCTATCCAGGTGGGAGGCCTCCCTACACCAGACGTCTGCTGGTACCTGGACTGTAAAGCCATTCGTCCAGACGACTACCATAAGATGTTGGTGTGTGAGAAAGGGATGCACTCATTCATCATAGAGATCGTCACAGTGCACCACGCCGGCGTTTATGAGTGTGTGGCCAGAAACCGAGCAGGGGAGAGCAAATTTACCATGAGGCTCGATGTAATAGGTAAAAATTTCATTACAGTTTTTAGGCTGGAAATGCTGTATTTTTTAATAGAACTTCATCAATAATGATCATGATTAATTTATTAATCTATACCAGTCCTGCTTTGGAAAGTTCTTCTTCAGGGTGGGAGAGAATTTAATCACTTGTGCTGTGCAACCTCCTCTCTGCAGCCCAGGAGGCTCTCCGTCCTCCCACCTTTGTCCAGAAGATGTTGAACTCTAGAGCTCTAGAGGGCGACACTGTTCGGTTAGAGTGTAAAGTGGATGCTTCCCCTCCTCCACAGCTCTTCTGGAAGAAAGATAAAGACATGCTGCGCATTGACCCAAACAGAATGAGGTGGGTTACCTCATTATACCCAAACTCTTTAACCGCACTCCACTGCTGCACAATAAACTCAATAGATGATACTGACGGGACACTCTTTTGGGACTTTTTTCCATTGGCACTTTTGGCCATTTGATTTGCGTCGTTTTAGCAGGCCGAGTCGCGCTCAAGATAGGCTATCTCCGGAATTGGGCCAAAGTGCACCCCACGTGCCTCCAAGCGTGTTGCGGTGACATCTCGCCGACCGCGGCCAACACGCGTGTGTTCTCATGTCTGAGTCTGCTTTATTTTACGGTTTCGTTTTCAGCTGTATAGGAGTTGTGCTAAGTTGCTGCTGATAAAAACACAACATTTCCTGATTTTGCTGCTTCATAATAAAAGATTTTAAATAACAAAAAAAAAATATCACCAAATTAGCAGAGCTTTGTTAGTGGCTATTAAAACAAGTCTACTGCAGGGAGGAAGAGTACTAGCAGCAAAAATAACAGGGGACTTGTATGTGAAGAATATAGGAAATGAAATGTGTTCATCCACTGTTTTACAGCCACTCCTTTGACCACTAGTCACAGCCATGGTTACACACACCCTCAAGCGAGTAGCCCTGTTGTAATGGAGATGCATCCCTGCCGTGCTGGGCTGATGTGCCGAGTAAAACCGAGTCAAGCCAAGCCAGCACATTGTGTATGGATTTTGGTAAACATACCAATCAAGTATTTTACAACACAAATTTTGTTTTCTGCCTCAATCCTGTTCTTGAATCATATTCACATTTACTTGAGAAGTGTGACTCAATATCTCCCTTAATAGGCCATTAAGGTATACCCTATACCCTATTTCTCTCCCCTTGTTTCCTGTCTGCCTCTTCACTATCAACTGTCAAATGAAGGCAAAAATGCAAAAAAAAAAAAATAGGGGTTGCTCGTAGTAATGAACCCACTGAAAATTAGCATCTGATTCTGCAGTGTGCCATTACTTTTTAATTTGTGTGTGTATTTGTTCTTTTGAATGCTCAGCCTGCATCAGGACGCTTTGGTCACCATGTGTAATGATGAAATAAACATTTGAACTTTGTTTCTCCACAGTCTGTATCAGGATGGTTCAGGCCGCCAGTGCTTGTTGCTAGAGAGGGTGATGAAGTCTGATGCTGGTTGGTACACCCTCTCTGCCATAAATGAAGCTGGCATGTCCACATGCAACGCCAGGCTGGATGTCGGCAGTAAGTCCACCTTTGTTTGTGTTCATCTTTCTATGCAAATTAGCTTTAAATGGCCCATCTCAGTTATCTAGTTACCATAGTAGACTAGGCTGTAAAATCAAACAACAGATGGAGAACGCTGTGCGCTCTATGCTACAGTGAATCCAGCTCTCCAGCCTGGAACTTGCAAACAAATGCTGTTATGTAATCGAGCGGAAACATGATGAACGTATGAGGCATCGAGCTGTTGGGCTGTTTCCTAAAGAATACTGCATTAATCACTGAGTCCGAGTGATAAGTATGATGAGAGAGAGCTCACTGGAGGAAAATACAACACAGCTATTAGGTTTCTGCTCGATCACATAACACACCATCTGCTTTGTGGAGAGGGAGCTGAGTGAGAGGCTGACAAAGGCTGACCCTCTGTTACACATGAGCTGGACCTAAAGACCTAATTAATAGTAAAAATAGTAATATAACTAGAATTATTAGTGATAGAAGTTATTAAGTAAATTGTTGTACTTGATCCCATTTAAAGTGGCAGTAGGCAACAATTTTTTGGCATAATTTGGCAAAAATTCCATAATAACCTTTCAGCATATTGTAATTCAAGTGGTCTGAGAGAAAACTAGACTTCTGCTCCGCATCATGGCTACAGAGCCATGATGAGGAGCAGAAGTCTAGTTTTCTCTAGACTCTCTATTTCTAAAGCCTGAAAACAGTTTCAGGCTTTAGAAATATCTAGCCCGTGACGGCAGAGGTCACAGAGGTCAGAGGTCACAGGTCATTTCAGAGAGAGAGAGAGTGTTCCTATTGGCTGTGCTTCGGCCATGTGACCAGAACTTGGCTTCCTTCAAAAGATTTTACAACAAACTTTCTCATTTTACAGCTAAACAGAGTAGATGATTCTGAAAACATTTTAGGCGAGAAATAGGCATTACAGTAACAGAATATTGATTCATATTTGATCAGCGCTGCCTAGTTTGACCGTTTGGTCGGAGTTCGCGAGTGATTGACAGCCGGCTCTCATAGACTGCAGCTGGACAGCGGACCTTGTTTTCCTCCGGTAAGTGAAATCCTTCAGATGCCGTTAGGAGCACCGGAGGACACAGTAGGACACAGAGGAACATGATTTTTTTCAGGTTACCTGTATCATGTACTACTGTCACGATATAGCGGCCGTTTTCTAAAAATAACTTTTTGAAATCATATTTGCGCCAATACTTGCAGCTTTAATTTTCAATGCGTAATGTTCACATTCTGTGTAAAAGTACTCATGACAAAACCAATAGTTCGTAAAAATATTTGACGTGCGACTTAATCGCACGAAAAAAAATGCTTCTGGTGCGTAAAGGCTGAAGTTTTTAATTAGTTATAAATGTAAAATAAAAAAGTAATGGATCACAACATTAGTCATTGCTTTTAAATTACATTCCAGACCGTTACTGTAGTGTCATACTGCAATAAAATGATAATAGGGGTAATAATTACAGTTACTTCTTAATGTTTAAAACTGGTGTTCGTCAAACAACGTGACAGTCAAAACTGAGTACATTTTTCATTGATTTGTAAAAGTACATTTGAATCCATCGCACCCCTCTTCTCTGCCTCTTGCAGCTCGCACAGCGCCGGCCATGAAAACGGCGCCCCCTGGCTCGAAGACGTTGAAGCTGCTGTCCTCTCTGAGCCACATGCCCTCTCTGACCGTGGAGAGCCCCGCCCAGCACACCGCCCCCCTGTACGAGAGTGAAGAGCTGTAGACCGCCACTGAACCCAGTCAGATAACTATCACATATCTCAGAACTGTAGAACTGGGCCGGAGCCTGTATTATCTGTCATCTCGAGGCAGATCATGCTTCGGTGCAGATTAACAGCATCGCAGCAGACCAGGACACAGAACACTTTTGAGGCAAATCCAGGTCAGGTTAATTAAACGTAAAAGGCCGATGAACTTTACAGTTTAATTTAAAATTTCTTGAACAAATAAAATTGATACATTTTCAATATTAAGGTACATTTACAGGGAAAATCTTTTAAATAAACTGCAATATGGTATTTTTCTTGATTGGAAAAAGTTGAAATTTGTCATGTTAATACGCTCAAAACAACCCTTCCTCCATCCATTAGATGTTGAGGAAACACCCCTAAACATGAGGAGCACTTTGTAGCTGCTTCGAGAGAAACTTTTCCACAGTAAAGTGCCTTAAAGAGTTAAAATAACGACACCTCGTAATGTCCATCTGCTGCTGTTTCTCACCACTGTGCCTGTCCTCTGTCTGTCTGTCTATTGTTTAAGGCTGCAGAGCTGATGTTTAGCCTATAAGCCTCTCTTCATCTGCTGGTTTGTTTTGCTCTCAGCTAAATGGTGCGTCTAGGTATTAATAGACCTGGAGTCAGACCTGCTGCCACTTTTATCCCAGCTGCCTACTACAACACTGCAACACAAAATCCCCTGTAGTCCAGTTTCCCCATAGAGAGGTGAAGTCCCGCCTCTTCCGGTGGACCACCAGGGAACCTTATTTAAGAAAAAATATAAATGGTGGTCAACGGTGAGAGACAAATCATTTTTTGATCCCGTTTGAATTGCGCCATGAATCACACATTTGTCAATTTTGTCAAGAAAGTCTAAGTTGTAGACTGTGAAAATACGTAATAAGAAAGACTACACACCCAAAAGTTGCTTAACCCTTGTGGACCCCTCAAATTTACTACCTTTGGGGACCCTCGAGCCAAAAATGTCCAGGCAAAAAAACTGCTATAAAATCATCATATATCAATATTTTTTTCTGCTTTTTTCTGCATAAATCTCTTAAACCACTTCAGCACTGCTCAAAACTACCAAATATTCAATAATTTTCAGGATTTTAACCCTTTAAATGACAGTTTCCCCATTGTAGGCTGATGCATGAAATTCTTATCTTTGCCAGTTATATTATGGAGCCCTGTGACCACCAGAGGGCCCCGATAGTGACGTGTGTGTGTGTGTGTGTGTGTGTGTGTGTGTGTGTGTGTGTGTTTGTGTACGCCCGTGCACTGATCATGTCATTCATTCATTCATTCAAGCCTATCGCTCCCTTATGGAGCATAGGCCGTTGACCACAGTCCGCCAGAGTCTTCTGTCCTGGGCTTTCCTCAGCCCGCTCTGCTTGATGTCTGGGTCAAGGTCCCTGGGCCAGGTATTCTTGGGCCGGCCTCTCCTTCTTTTGCATTGTGGGTTCCATCTAAGGGCCTGCCTGGTGGTGCTGGTACTGGGTTTCCGGAGTGTGTGGCCAATCCATCCCCATCTCCTTCTCCTGATCTCTTCTTCCACAGGTTTTTGACCTGTTCTCTGCCAGAGATCATTGTTGCTGATGATATCTGGCCAGTGGATGTTTAAGATCCGCCTCAGGCAGTTGTTATGAATGTTTGTACTTTTGTTATTGTCGTCTTGGTTGTCCTCCACGTCTCTGAACCGTAGAGGAGTATTGGTTTGATTTTGGAATTGAAGAGTGAGCTTTGTCCGTCGGCTGATTTCTTTGGAGCTCCAGATGTTCTTGAGTTGTATGAATGAAGCCCTTGCCTTGCCGATTCTGGCTCTGACATCTGCATCCGTTCCGCCCTGTTTATCCATGACACTGCCGAGGTATGTAAAGGCTTCTACTTCTTGAAGTGCTGTTCTCTCGAGGGTCACTGAGTCTTCGCTGGTTGTGTTGACCTTGAGAAGTTTACTTTTTCCTTTATGGATGTTGAGGCCTATTTGTGATGATGTGTCTGCGAGTATTCCTGTCTTTTCTTGCATCTGTTGTCGACTGTGAGACAGCAAAGCCAGGTCATCAGCGAAGTCTAAATCATCTAGCTGTGTTGTGAGTGTCCACTGGATCCAGTTTCTCCTCTGTGCTGTTGTGGTCTTCATTATCCAATCGATACCCAGGAGGAAGAGGAAAGGGGACAGTAGACAGCCTTGCCTGACGCCGGTCTTCACTTGGAAGCTTCTGGTGAGCTGTCCTCCATGGATAACTCTGCAGGTCATCCCTGCGTAGGAGTTTCTGATTATGTTGACCATTTTTTCTGGAATGCCATGGTTTCGAAGCAGTTTCCAGAGGATGTTTCTGTCAACGCTGTCAAATGCCTTCTCGTAGTTTATGAAGTTGATGTACAGCGGAGAATTGCATTCCAATGACTGTTCAACTATGATGCGGAGGGTTGCGATCTGGTCTATGCATGATCTATTCTGCCAAAAGCCTGCTTGCTGGTCTCTTAGGTCCACGGCTTTCTTTATTCGTTCCAGGAGAATTCTACAGAATATCTTTCCTGGCACTGAGAGAAGCATGATTCCTCTGTAGTAAGAGCATTTGCTCAGCTCTCCTCTCTTGGGGAGCTTGACCAGATAGCCCTCTTGCCAATCTGTTGGTACTTCCTCCTTCTCCCAGATCTTCTCGAACAGTGGGTGCAGCATCTCTACGGAAGTGTCCATGTCTGCCTTCAGCGCCTCTGCAGGAATGTTGTCTTGTCCTGCTGCCTTGTTATTCCTCAACTGTGTGATGGAATTTTAATTTTGAAAGTACTGAAACGCCTCTTCATACCTTCTCTTGTTCTCTTCTCTTGTTCTTTCCTCTTGCTCTTTGCTCGTGGTCCTTCTCCTTCTCTTGCTCACTAATGAGCCATCAGCCAAGCTGCAAGTTTATAACTGCTGTGAAAGCAGCCAGGTGCAAAAACACACTAACGCTTGTTGTTTTTAACATTATCAACAACATCTTTGAGTGCAGCAAGGGCGGGGGTCATGACTTCACTGACCACAGTCCGCCAGAGTCTTCTGTCCTGGGCTTTCCTCAGCCCGCTCTGCTTGATGTCTGGGTCAAGGTCCCTGGGCCAGGTATTCTTGGGCCGGCTTCTCCTTCTTTTGCCTTGTGGGTTCCATCTAAGGGCCTGCCTGGTGGTGCTGGTACTGGGTTTCCGGAGTGTGTGGCCAAACCATCCCCATCTCCTTCTCCTGATCTCTTCTTCCACAGGTTTTTGACCTGTTCTCTGCCAGAGATCATTGTTGCTGATGATATCTGGCCAGTGGATGTTTAAGATCCGCCTCAGGCAGTTGTTATGAATGTTTGTACTTTTGTTATTGTCGTCTTGGTTGTCCTCCACGTCTCTGAACCGTAGAGGAGTATTGGTTTGATTTTGGAATTGAAGAGTGAGCTTTGTCCGTCGGCTGATTTCTTTGGAGCTCCAGATGTTCTTGAGTTGTATGAATGAAGCCCTTGCCTTGCCGATTCTGGCTCTGACATCTGCATCCGTTCCGCCCTGTTTATCGATGACACTGCCGAGGTATGTAAAGGCTTCTACTTCTTGAAGTGCTGTTCTCTCCGGGGTCACTGAGTCTTCGCTGGTTGTGTTGACCTTGAGAAGTTTACTTTTTCCTTTATGGATGTTGAGGCCTATTTGTGATGATGTGTCTGCGAGTATTCCTGTCTTTTCTTGCATCTGTTGTCTACTGTGAGACAGCAAAGCCAGGTAATCAGCGAAGTCTAAATCATCTATCTGTGTTGTGAGTGTCCACTGGATCCAGTTTCTCCTCTGTGCTGTTGTGGTCTTCATTATCCAATCGATACCCAGGAGGAAGAGGAAAGGGGACAGTAGACAGCCTTGCCTGACGCCGGTCTTCACTTGGAAGCTTCTGGTGAGCTGTCCTCCATGGATAACTCTGCAGGTCATCCCTGCGTAGGAGTTTCTGATTATGTTGACCATTTTTTCTGGAATGCCATGGTGTCGAAGCAGTTTCCAGAGGATGTTTCTGTCAACGCTGTCAAATGCCTTCTCGTAGTCTATGAAGTTGATGCACAGCGGAGAATTCCATTCCAATGACTGTTCAACTATGATGCGGAGGGTTGCTTTCTGGTCTATGCATGATCTATTCTGCCAAAAGCCTGCTTGCTGGTCTCTTAGCAGTGGGTCCACGGCTTTCTTTATTCGTTCCAGGAGAATTCTACAGAATATCTTTCCTGGCACTGAGAGAAGCATAATTCCTCTGTAGTTAGAGCATTTGCTCAGGTCTCCTCTCTTGGGGAGCTTGACCAGATAGCCCTATTGCCAATCTGTTGGTACTTCCTCCTTCTCCCAGGTCTTCTCGAACAGTGTGTGCAGCTACGGAAGTGTCCATGTCTGCCTTCAGCGCCTCTGCAGGAATGTTGTCTTGTCCTGCTGCCTTGTTATTCCTCAACTGTGTGATGGAATTTTAATTTTGAAAGTACTGAAACGCCTCTTCATACCTTCTCTTGTTCTCTTCTCTTGTTCTTTCCTCTTGCTCTTTGCTCGTGGTCCTTCTCCTTCTCTTGCTCACTTATGAGCCATCAGCCAAGCTGCAAGTTTATAACTGCTGTGAAAGCAGCCAGGTGCAAAAACACACTAACGCTTGTTGTTTTTAACATTATCAACAACATCTTTGAGTGCAGCAAGGGCAGGGGTCATGACTTCACTCAGGTTTATTTTATTTGTCTACTTCAAAGACAAATAAACACATCCCTAAAAATGCACATACCGACATGATAAACCATCTCCACCATTTATTCACTTCTGACATGATCAGTGCACGGGCGTACACGCACACGCACATGTGCACACGCACACGCACGTCACTATCGGGGCCCTCTGGTGGTCACAGGGCTCCATAATATAACTGGCAAAGATAAGAATTTCATGCATAAGCCTATTTTATAGCAGTTTTTTTGCGTGGACATTTCTGGCTCGAGGGTCCCCAGAGGGTGTAAAATTTTAAATCTGACACCACATAAAAAATACTAATGCAATGAAATCAATGTTGTTGCTATTTTTTGACATATCCAAGACTCTAATCACCAGCAATGAAATCAATGTTGTTGCTATTTTTTGACATATCCAAAACTCTAATCACCAGCAATGCCCCACCCCCCCACTATTCATGATATTAGAAATATCTCATTTTTTGTGTCGTTTTTTTTTAATAAAACAAGTGGCATCATGTATTCAAACTGGCATTTAAAGGGTTAAAATCCTGAAAATTATTGAATATTTGGTTGTTTTGAGCAGACCTGAAGTGAAGTCTTTTATTCACAGAGATTTATGCAGAAAAAAAGCAGAAAAAAATATTGATATATGATGATTTTAGAGCAGTTTTTTTGCGTGGACATTTTTGGCTCGAGGGTCCCCAGAGGGTACAAAATGTGTCAGTAGTGTATAATAGACCTGTAAGAGTAACTGACATTAGATTCAAAAAAATTGTCAAAAAAGAAACATACTGCAGAAATTCATGCAAGTGGCTGTAACACAGCCATAATTATCACCAAATCAAAAAAGAAAAATGACAAAAATGGCCTAAAAAGGCCAGAGGGGTCCCTAAGGGTTAAGTGACATCTCTCTCTCTGAAGCTACGATGCTTGTGTGTTTCACACCAGCAACGGGTCTCACTCGTTCTTTCACTTCCCGACTGATAAAAAGACCACTGGATAAAACACATCAGGTAAGATAACGTTTCATTTGTGTGAGCCAAGTTCACAATATACGTTGGTCACAACGTATGAGACGAGAGATGTAGTTCACTGAGCGGTTTCACACAAAACTAAATTATCGTTTAGTATGACAAACCTACGAAACTGTGACTTTCTTGACTTGCAAAACTATCTTCTAAATTTACAAACATGTGTGATTCATGGCGCAATTAAAAATGGGATAAAAAAATATTTGTCTCGCCGTTGATTACAGTTCATATTTTTTTCCGAAATAAGGTCCCTTGGTTTCTACCGGAAGGGCGGCACTTCGCCTCTCTATAGAAAACTGATGCCAGGACATCTCAAACAAATCTATGAACTCGGCAGTTGTAACCACTGGGGAAAGTGCTTTCCCGCTCTCTTCCGTGGACTAGGTTAGAAAACAGAAAGCAACCTAGAAGTACAGTACCCACAGTCCAACACTGCACCTTAAACCTGACAACATGTGTGCTGGTCGCTCTCTCTCATCCAGTACCTGCTCTCCTTTCCTCCAGCTCATAGCCGAAAGAAGCTCCATTAACTGAAGAGGAAGCTCAGATCAGTCACTCACTTCAGATTCTCTGCTGTGGTATAAATTCAGTCTAATATTTGTTTTTAAAGTTGGTTTCTAATATACAGTGTATGTGAATTAAGCTATTTATTTGAACTGGAGTTATCATTGTTGGGACTTGAAGTTGCCTCCCTCTTGGCCTGCAACCAGAGGTGTATCATATCAATGAGTGTTGGACAAAGAGCAACAGGCTGCTATTCTGATACCCAGTATCTACGACTGAACAGGAAACCTGATCTGCACTCATCAGAACTAACTTAAGTTTAAGTTTGAGCACATCTGCAGTGCAGATAAGTCATGTTTTTAACACTATACTCCAGAGGAAAAAATCTGTTTTTTTTTCTCCTACAATGCATTAATTCTGTATGTTCAGGTGAAACATAGGTATCAGTATGTCAGCCTGTGGCCAGATTTACCAAACTCTCCATTTTTGACCAGAGCGTCACATAGAAAGATCCATCAAAAAGAGGCTGGATTCACCTGCTTACCTTGGAACTGCTCATTGTTAATGCTAGCCAGGAAGTTTTTTCACTAAAAAATTGTATTTTTTGGGCTGCATTTAAACATATAAACTGCCTTTCACTAAGAAGAACTAGATAAAGTATTTTTTTTCAGTTTGTCATGATATTACGATAAAAGAGGGTTAAACATTAGTTCTGTTGAGATTTTAAACTGCAGGTAGTAGTGTGTATTCTCCTTAAGTATTGTTTAATGTGTAAGTTCTACATATCACTGGATGAATGAGGAATAAAGTTATGTGACCTTACACAAATTCAACTCTTTCTAGGAACTTTCTTTGACATTTTGATGCACCATTTTGAATTTGTGGCATAATATATGTATTAGGAGTGTTTTTCTTTCCTTTGCCTAGGTAGGTGCATATTTTTTTAATAGTTTGGCACTCTGGTCTAGTCTTAAAAGATCTCAGAAGGCTAGATAGTGCAGTATTAATCTGTCCTCTCTGCCTTCTCCCTTGCATCTATGAGCAAAAGTGCTGATATTTGAAAGGTCTCCTTTTGTTTGTCTTTCTTAGCTAAAAGATAAACAAGGTCCTAGGTCCTAGGTCCTAGGTCCCCAGCCTCAGAGATGCTTTTTTTTTTCGATGTGATTTTAACAGAAACACATTTATTGCATTGGAAACATTCAAAACAGTATTAATATGAAAGGAAACATAGTTTTCTCAAATTCTTCTTAAGAATTAGCATCAAAAACTGTCTTTCTCTTCCAAAAGCCATTAAGAAACGCACATCTTCTCAAGAAACAATTAATTGCATTGGAAACATCCAAAACAGGATGAATATGAAAGGATACATAGTTTTCTCAAATATCACATGGGAATTGGCCACCACGAATCAAATATTCATACTGGGCTCAATTCCATGTAAAACTCTAGTGTTCATCACATCTCTTGCATTAGAAACATCCAAAACACGATGAATAGTTCTCTCAAATTCTTCTTAAGAATTGGCCTCCAAGCATCAAAAATTGTCTTTCTCTATCAAAACCCCTCAGAAACGACTTTCTCCTCAAAAACCACTCAAAAGTGGATTAATATGAAAAAGATTTAATTTCCCGACAGAAACACATATCTTTTGGAAACATCCAAAACAGGATCAGAATGAAGGGGAACATAGTCTTCTCAAAGTCTTGTTAAGAATTGACCTCCAAGCAACAAATCTTATATATATATAAATAAATATTCTATGTAATTCTTTAGTGTTCATGACAACCTTTCTTAGTTTGTCTTTCTCTTTCAAAAACTACTCAGAAAACGCATTTCTCCTCAAGAAACACTCAAAAGTAGATTAATTGGAAAATGAGGTGATTTATTAATAGAAACACATTTATTGCACTGGAAACATCCAAAACAGGATGAATATGTAAAGAACCATAGTTTTCTCAAATATCACATGAGAATTGGCCCTCACGAATCAAATATTCACTCTGCGCTCAATTCCATGTAAAACTCTAGTGTTCATCACTGAACTGCTTAACTGTCTTTCTATTCCAAAAGCCCCTCAGAAACACTAAAAAGTGGATTAATATGAAAAAGATGTATATTCTTCACAGAAACACATCTGTTGCATTGGAAACATCCAAAACGGGATGGGAACATAGTTTTCTCAAATTTCACATAAGAGTTTGTCTTCAAAGATCAAATGTTCATTCTGAGCTCAATTTCCTGTAAAACTCATGACTGAACTTCCTAAAACTGTCTTTCTATTCCAAAAGCCACTCAGAAACGCATTTCTTCTCAAGAAACACTCAAAAGTGGATTAATATGAAAAAGATATGATTTCCTCACAGAAACAAATCTGTATGAAAAAGATGTAATTTCTTCAAAGAAACATATCTGTTGCATTGGAAACATCCAAAAAATTGATGAATATGACAGGGAACATAGTGTAATAAATGTTTGGGAACAGCGGGCCGTGGGTAAACCTGTTTACTCGGGTGAGAGGCTGAAAAGATAACCACCAGTGACTCAGGTTTGTAAATATAAATAATCCCTATTTCATTACCTACAGTCACATATTTAAAACCCTGTATAGGGAATCGCTGCTATTGCTGGGTACTACCAGGTCGCCAGGCACAAACTATCGCCTTTCCCGCCTGACTGCAAATACCACTCCTTGGGGGATTTAAAAACACAAGGCAAGTTACACTACAAACCAATAACTAGTTCAAATGCACACAGCAATCAGGCAGATTCTACTGCAAAACACCATAATGCACACAATACACTGCAACCGGAAAATCTACCCAGTTCCACTCACCTTAAGGCAGTTCAGGTAACAGAAATGCCACAGTCCCATACGCAAACACCCTTTCTACTCCCCTCACAGCTCTGTCCCCTACACACGGGCTAACATAACATAACATACAGTGAATAGATACAAATAACAAATTACAAATGTTATCACTACGATTTAAATTGTCACTCAACTGACGGCAGACTAGACCCCCCCCGAAGTCTAAGCAGGAGGCGCCGTCCAATGCCCCGGGGAAGCAGACTGCGGTATGGACTGTAGCACGCGGCCTTGCTACCTACCGTTGGCCTCCCCTCCTAGCACTGGAACGCTCACCTGTCTGTCTATCTTCACCACCGGCATCCCTAAACGGCACCCACCCCCCACTAGGATGAGCACAAAGCCGAAATCTTGGGCTGGCTACTGCCACAAAACGTTCACCCAGTTATCGCTCCCTTGAGTAATGAATCAGTGCTCGGCTCTCTCTTTATCAGTTCAGAGTCCCAAGCAGCGCCAATAATTACTCACAGGTGCGCTCAATCACCATTGGCCTCTAAGCATTAAATCTTAATTCTGAGCTCTTTTTTCATGTAAAACAAAAGTGTTCATCACTAAATTTGCTTAATATGTCTTTCTCTTCAAAAACCTCTCAGAAACGCATGTCTCCTCAAGAATCACTCAAAAGTGGATTGATATGAAAAAGATGTAATTTCTTGAAAAAAACCCATCTCTTGCTTTCCGAATATGCAAAACAGGATGAATATGATAGGGAACATAATTTTCTTAAATTTCATATAAGGATTGGCCTCCAAAAATCAAATCTTCATTCTGAGCTATATTCTATGTAATACTTTAGTGTTCATCTTGCTTAATCTGTCTTTCTCTTTCAAAAACTACTCAGAAAACGCATTTTTCCTCAAGAACACACTTAAAGTGGATTAATTGGAATCACGAGGTGATTGATTAACAGAAACACATCTATTGCATTGGAAACATCCAAAACAGGATCAATATGAAAGAGAACGTAGTTCTTCAAATATCACATAAGAATTGGCCTCCTAGAATCAAATGTGCATTCTGAGCTCAATTCCATGTAAAACTCTAGTGTTCATCACTGAACTTGTCTTTCTATTCCAAAAGCCACTCAGAAACGAATTTCTTCTCAAGAAACACTCAAAAGTAGATTTATATGAAAAAGATTTAATTTCTTCAAAGAAAGACATCTCTTGCACTCAAAATAAGCAAAACGGTTTAAAATGATAGGTTACAGAGTATTCTCAAATTTCACATGAAAATTGTCATCCAAGCATCAAATCTTAATTCATATTCAATGAAATAAATTAGTGTTCATCACTACACTTGCTTAATCTGTCTACCTCTTTCAAAAACTACTCGAAAAACGTTTTTCTCCTGAAGAAACACTCAAAAATGGATTAATTGGAAAACCATGTGATTTCTTAAAAAAAACACATTTATTGCATTGAAAAACGCCAAAAACTGGATGAATATGAAAGGAACCATAGTTTTCTCAAATATCACATACGAATTGGCCCCCAAGAATCAAATGTGCAGTCTGAGCTCAATTCCATGTAAAACTCTAGTGTTCATCACTGAACTTGCTAAAACTGTCTTTCTATTCCAAAAGCCACTCAGAAACGCATTTCTTCTCAAGAAACACTCAAAAGTGGATTTATATGAAAAAGATTTAATTTCCTCACAGAAACACATCTGTTGCATGGGAAACATCCAAAACACGATGGATATGAAAAAGGGAACTTGGTTTTCTCAAATTCTTCTTAAGAATAGGGCTCCAAGCATCAAATACCCATTTTGAGCTCAATTCCATGTGTTCATCACTAAGCTTGCCTAAACTGTATTTCTCTACCAAAACCACTCAGAAACGACTTTCTCTCAAGAAACACTCAAAAATGGATTAATTGGAAAACCATGTTATTTCTTAAGAAAAACACATTTATTGCATTGAAAAACGCCAAATACTGGATGAATATGAAAGGAAGCATAGTTTTCTCAAATATCACATACGAATTTGCCGCCAAGAATCAAATGTTCATTCTGAGGTCAATTCCATGTAAAACTCTAGTGGTCATCACTGAATTTGCTAAAACTGTCTTTCTCTTCCAAAATCCACTCTTCTCTTCTTCTCAAGAAACACTCAAAAGTGGATTAATATGAAAAGATTTAATTTCTTCACAGAAACACATCTCTTGCATTGGAAACAACCAAAACACGATGAATATGAAAGGAAACATTGTTTCCTCAAATTGCACTTAAGTCAATTAAGTGGTCTCCAAGGATCAAATCTTCATTCTGAGCTCAATTCCATGTGTTCATCACTAAACTTGCTTAAACTGTTATTTCTCTACCAAAACCACTCAAAACGACTTTCTCCGCAAGAAACACTCAAAAGTGGATTAATATGAAAAAGACTTAATTTCCTGACATTGGAAACATCCAAAACAGGATCAACGTGGTTTTCTCAAATTCTTCTAAAGAATGGGGCTCCAAGCATCAAATATCTATTTTGAGCTCAATTCCATGTGTTCATCACTAAACTTGCTTAAACTGTTATTTCTCTACCAAAACCACTCAAAACGACTTTCTCCGCAAGAAACACTCCAAAGTGGATTAATATGAAAAAGACTTAATTTCCTGACATTGGAAACATCCAAAACAGGATCAACGTGGTTTTCTCAAATTCTTCTAAAGAATGGGGCTCCAAGCATCAAATATCTATTTTGAGCTCAATTCCATGTGTTCATCACTAAACTTGCTTAAACTGTTATTTCTCTACCAAAACCACTCAAAACGACTTTCTCCGCAAGAAACACTCAAAAGTGGATTAATATGAAAAAGACTTAATTTCCTGACATTGGAAACATCCAAAACAGGATCAACGTGGTTTTCTCAAATTCTTCTAAAGAATGGGGCTCCAAGCATCAAATATCTATTTTGAGCTCAATTCCATGTGTTCATCACTAAACTTGCTGCACTAAACTAAATCTGTCATTTTCTTCCAAAACCACTCAGAAACGCATTTCCCGTCAAGAAACACTCAAAAATAGATTTATATGAAAAAGATTTAATTTCTTCAAAGAAAGACATCTCTTGCATTCAAAAAATGCAAAACGGTATTAAATGATAGGGTACACAGTTTTCTCAAATTTCACCTAAAAATTGGCATCCAAGCATCAAATCCAAGGTGTTTCAACGGTGCTTGGGAAACCTGGTAAATGACTCTCTGTTGATCTATTTGGATGATGTGGTTGTGTTTTCTCCTGATTACGACAGCCATGTGCGTCACCAGAAGAGGTATTCCAGCGACTCCACCAGCATGGACTGAAGCTACAACCCCAAAAATGCAGTCAGTGCATTTAATGGTGCTGCAATCTTTGAGAAAGCAGGTATAAAGCGTCAAGGAAAGATTTTATTTGCTTCACTGTCTCGGGTATTGGTCAGTCCCTCACTGCCGCAGTCTTAGCTGGATCCGTAGCCACCCCTCTCTCACTGATGACATGTCCCAAGTAGGTCACCTACAGCGAGTCCACAAGCATGGACTGAAGCTACAACCCAAAAAGTGCCACTTATTCCGCTGGAATAAGTGGCACTTTTTGGGTTGTAGCTTCAGTCCATGCTTGTGGAGTCGCTGGAATACGTCTTTTAGGTGACGCACATGGCTGTCGTAATCAGGAGAAAACACAACCACATCATCCAAATAGGTCAACAGAGAGTCATTTACCAGGTTTCCCAAGCAGCGTTGCATCAACCTTTGGAACGTGGCGGGAGCATTACACCGGCCGAATGGCATCCGTTCGAATTCGTACAGTCCGAATGGTGTTATAAAGACCGTCTTCTCCCTGTCAGCGGGGTCCATTCCCACCTGCCAATATCTGCTTGCCAAGCATCAAATATCTATTTTGAGCTCAATTCCATGTGTTCATCACTAAGCTTGCCTAAACTGTATTTCTCTACCAAAACCACTCAGAAACGACTTTCTCAAGAAACTAATTCATTAAATAAAAAGTTAAAATTATTATAATGAATTTATTTACCTCATAACATTCTTCAATGAAAATTTATTCAAAACATAAAAAATTTTTTCAAACAAAAATGTTCATCAAAAAATTTAATTTTCAAAGAAAGCACCGAAAAATATTCAAGTAATAAAATCAAGTCAATTATTTCAAACAATGAAATTTATCAAGAATCAACTAATTTATAATTCTATAAATCAAATTCCTAAAACTGTTTACTCAAAATCCTCAAAAAACTAAATGATTCTGCTCAACATAAAAATCTAATTTCAAGAATTAAAATTCATTCGAAACCCCAAAACACATTTCATCAAGACATTCTAAAAGTCTTTATTCAAAAAGAGATTAATTCATAAACAAATTGGAAATCAAAACCATTTATCAAAAAGGAATGGTTTTCTGAATAAAATAGTCCAAGATCAAAAAGCATTGGATCTCAAAATTTCATCTAATCTAGGGAACATTCAATTTTTACAAGCCATAAATTCAAGAACACTAAACTTATTCCAAAAACTCAAATTTCTTAAGAAACACTTAAAAATCAATAGATTTTATAAAAACTCTAAATGTTATATGAAAACATGAATATTTATAAACTAATCAGGAATTTTCAAATTCTAGAAAAATTCTTATCTAGAAATCTCAAAACATTAAAAAATTTTTTCAAGAACACTCAAAATATTATATAAAAATTTAATTTAAAATGAAGTACATCTCAAATTCAATGAAAAAATAAGATAAATTTAAATTTCATAAATGCACCTTTACAAATCTTAAATCTTATTTCATAAAAAATTATATACTGAAAATCTTGTTTCTAAATTCAAAAATTATGAAAAACGTTTCTCAAGAACTAAAAACATTATTGAAAACCATGAACTAAGAAATTCTTAATTGAAAACTCCAAAATAATGAATTTAGCCCAATTTATAAAATGGTCAATCCACAAAATAATTAAAGCACTATTTCATGAAATCTTAGTGTTATCCAAAACCTAAAACTCTTTCTTCCAAAAACACTCAAAAATTAAACATAAATAAAAGGATTTTTCAAAATAAATGCCCAGGAATAAAGAATTGGATCTCAAAACCATAAATAGAGGAGCTAATTCCAATTTCTAAAAAGCTCAAATAAATCCATTTTCTCAAAACCGATTCATGAAACGATTTCCTAGAAAAACTACAAATCATAAAACATTTTTAAAAAAAATGTTATTGAAAAATGCAATTGTTAAAAATATGCATTGATTCAAATATCATGAATTGCCACAAGATCAATTTCAAATTCACGAGAATTTGACAAAACATGTTTTCTAGTAATCTTATCTTCAAAATCAAACTTTCTAAACTTTTTCTCATCAAAAATAATTACTAAACTCAAAAGATTATTGAAGATCAATTCAAACAGATAAATTGGAAAAAAAAAAACAAATTAATGAAAATTCAGTGTTCCCAAATACTTATTAATAGTGCTCCAGCCAACTACTTCTAACATTTCTCATCACTAAAGCTTAAATGTATTTCTAACCAAACCATCAAAAGATTCAAAGAATCATTCTAAGATTAAATGCAAAAAGCTCAACCTGATTGAACTCAAAAGTACTGTTTTCTCAAATTCTTTAAAAATGGATCCATGTATAAACACTATTTAGCTGAATCATTTTCTCACCAAACTGCTAAATTTTCACAAAAACACTCAAAATCGATTGTTCACAAGAACATCAAAGTTCAAATAAAAAGAATTCTCATTAAATTCATCAAATGTGTCTAAATTCTTACTAAAGTCACATCAAATTCTATTTCTCATAACTCTAACATTTCTCCAAAAACCTAAAGCAATTTCTCAAAAAACCATCAAAAATTATAAAAATTTATTTCAAAAAAATTTTGAAAAAAATTTACTAAAAAATTCATTTTCAAAATAAAAAATGCATCAATTTCTCAAATTTCAAAATTTGGAAAATAATAAATTTGTTATCTGCTTAAATATCTTAGAAAATGCAAAGGTATTTTCTGAGATTCACCATAATTCAACCAAAAATTTCCAGAAATTGCATAAAGCAAAACTAAAATAGAATTTAAGTTTTTCTGCATGAGACCAGATCAAGAATATTCACACTCAAAATCGAACCAAACATATAATGCCAAGAGTCTCTCAGACACAACTGCTGAACTACACAAAAGCCTATTCCGCTGGAATAAGCATCTGTGAACTTCAGTCGATTGAGAACCTGATAGTCTTTTAGTCCCATGGGCTATCGAAACCATAATACCAAATGTAAAGACTTTCCAGGTTTCCAACACGTCATACTTGAAGACTGGATTAACTCAAGCACTTCATCAACATCGAATGTGTAAAAGAACGACTTTCATCAAAGGTCCAATCCTGCATATCCTCCAACTCAAAATATTTACCTCATCAGTCGTTCATTACCAAATGATTTCTTACCAAACTCTCAAAACGATTTGCTCAATAACACCAATGTTCCAAAAATCAATTTTCCAAAACATCAATATTAGTTCATCACTAACTTCTAAACTTTATTTTCTCCAAACCACTCAGAAACGATTTCTTCCAAGAACACTCAAAAATGATTTAAATGAAAAGATTTAATTTCTAAGAAAATTAATTGTCAATATTCTCATAATTATAACATTCTCTCAAAACATAAAAATTTCCAAAAAAATTTAATATTTAATCAGAAAAAATTATTTCACTAGAATTCAAACGTTTAAAAAAGTCAAATTTAATTCTCGAAATACCAAATCAAATTAATTTGACATCTAAAAAATTTCTAATTGTAACTATACTTTCCAATACTCAAATTTATAGAAAACTCAAAATTTTTGAAATCCATAACAATTTTCATCTAATCCAAAACTTTTCATCAAATCCAAAATGCATTCTTCAGAACCAAAATTTTATAAAATGATTAAATAAAATCTAGAATCAAAGAACTATGACAGATTAATTCTTGATAAATTTTCCAAAATCAAAACATTTGTCAAAACATCAAATTTTCTAAAAAATAATTTCAAAAACCATTTCCAACATCATAAAAACCTTAAATGATTTTAAAAAATCTAAATTCCAAAAATCAAAATCATTCATATAAATTCCTATAACAACTACCAGAATTTCTTTCACAAAACTTAATTATTAAAAATAATTTTCTAAGAAAACTCTAAGATTATATAAACGATTTAACATTCCAAAAATTCTACTCAAAACAGATCAAATTGTACATTCCAACTTCTAAATTTAAATCAAATTATCAATAATTCGAAAAATTTTCTAATTCAAAAATCTTTTGAAAAACTCTTCAACTAACATCAGAACAAATGAAACATATCTTAAATCAAAATGTTCCAGCTCAAAATTTTGAGAACCTTTCAATCACTATTCAAGAAAATTTTCAAACCATCAAAAAATTTCTGAAATCAACATATTATTAAAATTGAACTATTTCTCAATATCAAGATACTGAATTCTATCCAATCAGAAATCTCTTTAGACCTTCAAAATATTTTCAAAACCATCAAAATTTCTCAAGTACATCAAATAATTATGAAAATTATTTCTTAAAAAGTCTAAGACAAAATAAAAAATATTAAACATAATATCAAATTCATAATTTCAAAAAAAATATATTTTACCAATCAAAGAATATCACAAAACTTTCTAAATAATTTTCTAAACATAAAAGTTCATCAAAAACTTGTCAATGAATTGTAACTTTCTGAAAATTATTTCTAAACATTAAAGATACATAAATAATTCCAAGAAATTCATACAAAAATATGACAAAAATCTTTTTTAAAGTAAAATTCTCTCAAAACATATAATTCTAAACAGTTTCATCATAAAACTTAATATTCTCCAAAACAAAAAACTTCTGAAAAAATTAATGTATATGAAAAATTTTTCAATTCAAGATAAAGACTGTTTCTCAAATCTTCAATGGCTCACACATACATTTGACTAAATCATTGTTCATCCAAACTTCAAATGTATTTCTCACAAAACACAAAAGTTATTCAAAACTCAAATGTTAATATGAAAAAGCTAATTTCTGACATTGAAAACCAACGATAATGGTTTCTCAAAGTTTTCTAAATGGGCTCCAAGCATCAAATTCAACCAATGTCCATCTATAATTCCTCTAAACTACTTATTTTCTCTCCAAAACCTCAGAAACGTCTTTTCCGTAGAAACCCAAAAATGTTAATGAAAAAATAATTTCCAAACATGAATCATACAACCAATGCATCTAATCTTTAAATGATCGTTCAACAATATACATCGAATATTCAACGAAAATTTTAAAAGCTCAAACTGTCAAGTCTTCAACTCAAAGTTGCAAGGACAAACTCTATTGATAATATTGATAGTAATATTTCTCCAAAACAAAGCATTCTCTCCAAAAGCATCAAAGATTCCAAGATGGAAAAGTTCTAATTTCATAAAACAGTCATGCATTTAATCGCTGAACTTTTGGAAACAGATAACGAAATTTTTATCATGAGAATTGTCAGACATCATCATTAGGACCAGCATTCCATAAACGTAGGTAACCTTGCGATCCACAAGCATGGACAAGCAACCCCAAAAATGACATCTTAATGGTGTAATAAAAGATGACTTTGTTTACCTGCATATGTGCAACATCCAAATTATGGTCAACCTTTCTCACTAATCTTCTAAAGTGGTCTCCAAGCATCAAATCATTTTGAGAAACACAACCCAACAAATGGTAAAAATCATTTAGGTTTCCACAAGCTTGAACCATGTCAACCTTTCAGACAACTGTATGAAAAGATTAATTCCAAAGACATCCCATTCAATGAAGTCAATGGTTTCAAGACTTCATTCCCTGAATGGGGCATCACCTGCAACTGTCTGCCAAGTAAAATCTTTTTGAGTCATTCCATCACTGTTCCCTCAAACTAAGCTCCTGCCTAAACTAAATTTCTCACCAAAACACCAAACGACTTTTCTCAGAAACACTCAAAAATGGTTAAATGAAAAAGATTTAATTTCCTGATGAAACAGAACACATGGAATTTCATTGTTCATCACTAACTTCTAATTTATTTTCTTCCAACACCACTCAGAAACGAATTTCTTCTCAAGAAACACTCAAAAATAGATTTATATGAAAAAGATTTAATTTCTTCAAAGAAAGACATCTCTTGCACTCAAAATATATAAACGGTAATAAAATGATAGGGTACACAGTATTCTCAAATTTCACATGAAAATTGTCATCCAAGAATCAAATCTTAATTCTGAGCTATATTCCATGAAATAAATTAGTGTTCATCACTACACTTGCTTAATCTGTCTACCTCTTTCAAAAACTACTCGAAAAACGTTTTTCTCCTGAAGAAACACTCAAAAATGGATTAATTGGAAAACCATGTGATTTCTTAAGAAAAACACATTTATTGCATTGAAAAACGCCAAAAACTGGATGAATATGAAAGGAACCATAGTTTTCTCAAATATCACATACGAATTGGCCCCCAAGAATCAAATGTGCAGTCTGAGCTCAATTCCATGTAAAACTCTAGTGTTCATCACTGAACTTGCTAAAACTGTCTTTCTATTCCAAAAACCACTCAGAAACGCATTTCTTCTCAAGAAACACTCAAAAGTGGATTTATATGAAAAAGATGTAATTTCCTCACAGAAACACATCTGTTGCATGGGAAACATCCAAAACACGATGGATATGAAAAAGGGAACTTGGTTTTCTCAAATTCTTCTTAAGAATAGGGCTCCAAGCATCAAATACCCATTTTGAGCTCAATTCCATGTGTTCATCACTAAGCTTGCCTAAACTGTATTTCTCTACCAAAACCACTCAGAAACGACTTTCTCTCAAGAAACACTCAAAAATGGATTAATTGGAAAACCATGTGATTTCTTAAGAAAAACACATTTATTGCATTGAAAAACGCCAAATACTGGATGAATATGAAAGGAAGCATAGTTTTCTCAAATATCACATACGAATTTGCCGCCAAGAATCAAATGTTCATTCTGAGGTCAATTCCATGTAAAACTCTAGTGGTCATCACTGAATTTGCTAAAACTGTCTTTCTCTTCCAAAATCCACTCTTCTCTTCTTCTCAAGAAACACTCAAAAGTGGATTAATATGAAGAGATTTAATTTCTTCACAGAAACACATCTCTTGCATTGGAAACAACCAAAACACGATGAATATGAAAGGAAACATTGTTTCCTCAAATTGCACTTAAGTCAATTAAGTGGTCTCCAAGGATCAAATCTTCATTCTGAGCTCAATTCCAT